>CM068382.1:86483765-86908323 GCA_034770075.1 Aralia elata | reverse complement strand
TCGAAATGTTTTCACACACTATTATTCAGTTGTTGACAAATGATAACATGATTCCTGATTTTGTGGGTTTATCGTCAACTATTTATACTTGCCGGAGCTTTATAGGCTCCAGTCTTGATTTGAATTTAATGTTTTTCAAGCGAAGCCCAAACGTATCGAAGGTTCCGGTAAGGACAAAAAGATAAGAAAAGATGAACGAATAAAGACAGTGTTCGAACTAATATGTAATAGGTTATAAGTATTGTAACAATTAGTAATATGCATTATCATGTTATTAAAGATTTAAGGTCTGAGAACATACGAGTTGTAAGATTTATGTTTGCTACATATCACCCGGAAAACAACAACACTATGCACTGATGATAATGAAATAGGTATAGATAAATGTAGTTGGTGAAAGTCTAAGGACGTTGGTGAATGGTTGTATCGTGTTACACCGGAATTTAGTTGATTGATGCAAACCCGGATTTGGGTGGTGCATCACCCCAAAAACCCCACCCATGTTACATGTACACAATAAATAATGTATTTACAACACAGCATATGTCGGTTTAAACCTGATCATAACAAAAAAACTGTAACAACCCAAAAAAAAAAAACCCCGATTTTTTCAAAGAAGGATAATATTATAATAATAATTTAAATAAATAAAATTCTTATTATGAGGTGTAGAGGGAGTGAATGTAACAATATACATGGGTTTATAGTATATATTAACGTGAGTTATGTGAATAATGTGAATAAATAATATGTGTATAACATATATTTTTAATAAGATTAAGATGATGAAATGTGGCTAAAAGTTAGTCAAAGCTAATTAAATATTAATTAGTAATGGACTAACTGACGAAACAGTATAAATGGTATAGAAGAAAAAGTAGGAAAAGGTAACGATCGCGAATCGTGAAGTAACCCTTTGTAATTTTGGGTTTATTAATATTTTGGAATATATTAAAAAATTTTATTTTTATAATGAAGTGTTTAAAGGTTTTATATATAACCTTGATTTATGTGAATGCATGCAAATTTATGTGTAGTAAGTTTTCGCGGCATAAGCGAAACAAATTGATTTTTCCGCGTAATATTGCAAAAATCACTATTTTAATGGGGCAACAACGTTTCCCAAGGCACTATTCATGCCCGAATATTTGTAATTACGTCCTTTTTCGATTTTCTATTAATCTTCGTTAAGGACCGTGTTACGGGAAGAAAAATAATTTTTTTCCCAGCGTCGGATATTTATTTTGGGCCGAACGAGAATTTATTTCGTATCCGAAATGTATTGATATGGGTGTTCCGAATAAATGAATAAAATTCCAGAATTAATTATTTTTTTTATTTATTTACCGCCAATACAACGCGTCTCCCAATATTTTATGGGAATAACCCATTTTTAATATTTTGGGTATAAGTCTATTGGGCAAGAGTTGGTACAAAAGTGGGAGTATTCAGATATATTTTTGTGTATATGCGGTAGATATTGGGAGGCAATTAAGCCTCAACCAATTAAAATTGGGCAAGTGTGGCCATGGACCAATGGGAGGCTGACAAGAGGCTTGAGCCGACAACATGTTGGCCAAGTGCAGTACTCAATACATTGAACTCCCCCATTTGTAAACATTCCTTCTCAAATTGATTTCTAAGGAAGCTCGGGTGTTTAACCCTCCCATCCTCCGAAGCCATATCCATTCTCTCATTCCATCTGCACATTCCATTTTCATTCTTCCAATTTGGTTCAACAGTATAGAGAGAGATATATATACAGTAGAGAGAAAGAAAGAAAACAAAGAAGAAAGAAGAAGAAGAGTGCACGGGAGAATAAGAAGAGAAGAAGAAGAAGGAGCTCGTGAGGAGAAAGAGGAAGAAGGGAGGAGCTCTAAACAACCTCCATAACCTGCAAGTAGTAGGAGCCAAGAGGTATCACCCTCTCCAAACCATCTCTCTTCCATTTACTCCATTGTTAAGCTTTTTCAAGCTTTTCAAGTGGGTTTGATTTTACCAATTATGATTGTTGTTGATTGTGTATAAATTGTTAAGGAAGTGATTAACACCTTAAATACCTTCCTAATAACATTAAAATGGAACAAAACAAGCAAGAAATCTGTATCTTATACATAAAGGATGAAGAACTTTGACAAACATGGACTATGAACTGTTTGGACTTATTTAGACGGCCTTGGTAGCTACTTTTCATGTCTGATAATTTGGTTAGATGTTATGATGTTGTAGTTCCATGGGTTATGAAGATAACCCAGTTGAAATGGAGTAAAAAGGAGTTAAAACAAAGAATTGATGATGATTTTGGTAAAGAACACCAAGAACACCAAGAACAGAGGATGAGTTGATACTTTAGCCTAAGATTTGGCCATGTTAATATTAATGGGTGTCTGTAAATTTTTGATATGTTTTAGCCCTGTGTCTTAGGAGTCCATAGAGTTTGAAATGAACTCATTTGGACATCTAGAGAAGAAGTTATGAAGGTTTGAAGTAAGTGTGTTAAAACAGAGCACGAAACAGAGTTTGGGCATAGTGACACTGGCTTTACACCGGAGTTCTGCACTTGGGCGTAATGACGCCGCCCAAAGGCAAATTTTGGGCATAGCTACGCCGGGCCAACGTTAGGGCAGAGTCAGCTTTGACCTCTTTTAGTAAATGGGCATAACGTTCTCATACGAAATCGGATTGAGGTGATTCAAGATGATTCGAAAAGAGAAAGAGTATACCTACAACTTTCGTTCTTTAAGTTTTTGGATTTGAGGTCTGTGAAAGTGTCTACATTGGCCATTTGTAGGACTGATGTGTAATCAGAGGCAATCGGAGGGTATCGGGCATGCGCGTAAGCACGTGTAATGCTCCCGACAATGTAAAATGATATTCAAAGTTTTAAAACATGAACATTATATATTATAATGATGATTAACATTAATCAATGATGAATTGGATAAGTCTATGAGCATGTTAAGCATGTGCGAAGGAGGCGAATTAGGCGTGTGACGTATAACATCGAAACGCCGCGTAAAGTGTTAATGCACTTAAATAATGTTTTGATTCAAATGAAACGAACACTATAAGATATGGAGTGGGGTTTTATAAACCAATGAGGATGGATGATGATGAGGGTCGTAACGTTTTCGAACGACGCGACGTCGAGAGATGTTCTAGACTTAATCGCGTTTACTAATTTATAAAACGCGAACAACATGAAATGAAAGTTAACATTTTAGTATGTAAACCAATATGAAGTCTATATTTGGCTAATTGGTATATCTTTATTATTAATATTGTGTAGGCTATTTGAAGAGCATTATAGCGTAAGTTGTAAGCAGCGCATAAGGCAAGTTTTTTAACTTACTCGATATTTACATTTGAGCAAGTTTTCTAACTTCATATGATAATTTTCCTATGAAGGCTATGTGATGTGAAGTTCAAGTTATGCAATGTCTATATATATTGTCTGAATGCTAAACGTGTGCAATTTCTTTAATAATTGTACTAGATGTTCAGTTATGCTAAATTGCAAAGGTATGTATATTTTGATGTTGGAATTTCATTAGTTACATGAAATTCACGAGACAAGATGAGATGAGCTATTCCATTCGGAAATCTTATTGATGTAGATGTGAATTATAATAATTCTTGAATTGTGTTAAAGTGATGAAGCCTTATCAGATAATTGGGCAATTGATGGTATAAATTGCACTCCGTACAATAATGTGTTGTTGTAAGTAGATGTGGCCATGATTTGCACCCCGTGCAATGATGTGATGGCGATTATAAATATTAACGTGCTATAGACCAATATTCGCACTTAGGTGCAACTCAAAGAAATGTTCTTTAATTGAACTGCTTAATATGCTAAGTCCTGAAAATCAAGAGCTATGATGAGAAACAAGTTGAGGTTAATTAATTTTTTTTATATGGTGATGGTGAGATGATGTTAGGAATGTTAGATGATAAGTAATTTAATTATTCATGTTTATTCGCATGACTTTATAATTATTGTTCAATCGTTAAAGATTTCAGTCAGATGTTATTTTACTCATATGATGTTGTTTATTCAACTACTTATACTTGCTGAGCAATTAAATGCTCACTCTTGCAAAAATTCTAATTTTACAGCTCGAACCGAAGGACCAGAATTGTAAGAAGAAGATAAGAGTTAGTAACTGTTAATGCAGAAGGACTAAGATTATGTTGTATTATTTGATTATTATGATGTTGTATGAAATATTAGATGATGTATTAGTAAATGTCATCGTACCTGGGATTAGATGAGGACATACTGTAATAATATTGTAATTACATTCATGTAGTAAGAGTATGTTGTGTGGGTAGTACCGTGACGCGCCGAAATCGGGTTTAAAGGCAAGAGTCGAATTTCGGGGGCATTACAAATACCACTATTTCTAGGGTTGTTCATACTCAGTCAAAACCTCAAGATCCGCACCAAAGTAATTTAGATTGGATTAACATATCACCAAAAAATCATCAATAGTTCAATAAATTGATAGAAACATAACAACTGAGTTTAGCTGAACAAATGGCATAAATTCCTTTGTTATAGACGGTCCAAGAAGCTTTTTAGAAAAATTTATAGTTTAATAATGAGTGAAATTTAAATGCACAGGAGTGCGGGAACTTGCTTGTCTCGGGCTCACTTTTCTCGAGTAGGATATTTTTCGTCTCGAGATAGTAACCTAGTGTATGTGTGTGTAGTAGCTTCTCTTTGACTTGGATCCTCTATTTCCTTCCTTCTTAGTGGTTTAGCTCAATCTTATCCTCTCCTTCTCTATGTTGCCGAGTACCTATCTCTGTCTTCTCTTTTTTTGCTTTTTATTTCTTGTGTTGGTAAAGTGAAAAGAAATGAAGAAGGTTAGGTATTTATAGGCCAAATTGGATAACGCTCCCCACCCAAAATATCTTGGGAGGCTTCTCAATGAAGCCTTCCCCCTCCTTATCCACGCCCAGCCGAAATTGTTATAATGTCTTATCTTTTTTTTCCTAGCTCTGTTGGAAAGTTGAAGAATTCTCTAGATTGTTAAATATTTGACCTTTTTGTCCAACTTGTTTTGCTTTGTTTGCTTGCCTGCTATATATATATGACACACACACACACACACATGTGTATGTATGTACACATGTGATTTACACATGTACATGTATACTTGTATTAATTGTAAGTATACTTATATTATGTATATGCATGCATACTTGCATTTTATTTGGTACGGTTATTTGATTTTTAAAGTGTTATATTTTCTAGTTACTTTCCCTTTTATTAAACTTTCTCAAATAATATATGTATTTAAATACTTTCTACACATATATTTTACAATAACTAAGAATTATAATTTAGACTTTAATAATAATTGCATTTATAATCACAAAATTTGTTACAAGTTTTTTTTTTTGGAATATTACATTTTCCCCCTTATAAGGATTATGTCCCCAGAATCACAGTACTTACTAAAAAAGAAGTGGATAATTTTTCTTCATTTTATCCTCTCGCTCCCACGTAGCTTCTTCAACGAAGTGATTTCTCCATATTACCTTCACCAAAGGTATTACTTTATCTCTTTTCTATCCACAAGTTGAACCGAAACTTCTTCATAGTTTAAGTCTTTCTTGACTTGTATTGGCTCGTAATCTGTCACATGTTTATAGTCCGATTTATATGGACGCAAAACAGAAATGCGAAACACATTATGTATGTGTTCCAGTTCTAGAGGTAATGCTATTTTATAAGCTACTTTTCTTACTTTTCTAAGTACCTCAAATGATCCTATAAAATGAGGACTAAGTTTCTCCTTCCCAAATCATATTTTTCCTTTCTATGGGGATACTTTCAGAAATACGTAACCGCCCACGTCAAATTCCTGAGCTTGACGCCTTTGATCTACGTACTTCTTCTGGCAATCTTGAGCCGCTACGAGTCTTCCGCGTATGATTTTGACGATATCTGTAGTCTGTTGTACCAATTATGGTCCGAGCAGTTATCGTTCTCTAACCTCGTCCAACATAAAGGAGTTTTGTATTTTCTTTTATACAATGTTTCGTAAGGCGGCATTCCAATGCTAGTGTGATAACTGTTGTTGTACGCGAACTCCGCTAATGGTAGATAATCATCCATGACGCAAGCTCTAAGCATGCCCTCCAATGTTCATCTATTTGAGGATGGCACATAATGCTTAACATGATTTGAGTTCCTTGTTGCTCTTGGAGACATTTCCAGAAGTTTGAAGTAAAACGCGAGTCTCGATTTGACACAATCGATACCGGAACTCCGTATTGAGAGACAATTTCCTTAATATAAGCTTTGCTAACTACTCTAAATTGATTTTTTTTATCAGTAAGAAATGAGTAGATTTTGTAAGTCGATCTATGATCACCTAGATAACATCAAAGCTTTTCGGTGTTGTTGGGAATCCTACCACAAAATCCATCCTAATGTGCTCCCATTTCCACTCTCGAATTTCTAAGGGTTGTAAAAGTCCACTCGATCGTTGATGTGTTGCCTTACTACATTGACAAGTTAGACATTTACTAACCCATTCCACAATGTCCTTTTTCATGCGTGACCACCAGAAATTCTGGCACAAATCTTGATACATTTTTGTACTGTCGGATGAATTGAATATTTCGCACTATGAGCCTCTCGTATAATTTTTTCTTTTAACTCCAACACCGAAGGATCCAAAACCTCACTTCAAATCAGATTATATTGTTTTTATCAAGTTGAACTTTTTCCTCACCTTTCTCTATTATCCTTCTCCTAATCAGCTCACATTCTTCGTCCACTACAAGAAAACTGCCCTATAGCGACATATAGCGACGGTCGCCAACCGTCGGCATAGAAGCCATCGCTATAACCTATTGCGGCGGCCATACATCTCTATACCGACGGTCCGACCGTCGCTAGAAAGCATACAAAAACGCGCTTGTGGGTTTTTACCAACGGTCAGCACATATCTGTTACGACGGTCATGACCGTCGCAATAGAGTTTTTGGCGCGAATGTCTTGATGATATAGCGACGGTCGCGACCGTCGCTAGATCGAATAAATAGCGCGAATTGCTGCGCTCTATAGTGACGGTCCCGGCCGTCGCTATATTAAATTTTGGCGCCAATGTTTAGTGGCTTTTGCGACGGCCCCGACCGTCGCTATATCATGTCCAGTTTTTTTTTTTTTTTTAATATTAGCTGTCGTTATTCTGCAATATTTATTTGTTTCTTTTACCCATCAAGAAGCATATTTACAGTCAAACCATACCATACAATCTGAATACAATATTTGCAACTAAAAGAACAAAACAAAAAAAACTCATCATTAAAATTTACGAATTAAAGTATATAATGTCACCTACATATACATTACTATATGTAGCCAGTACATAGCCAGTACCACAAATTAATAACATATTTCCAACAACACAAGACACATGTCACAGATCCTCTATAGGATTGTTCGATCCAGTAATATCATCATTATCTTCTTTTGTTAATCGATCCTACAAATTAATTACCAAGTAAACTAGTTAATCCATATAAAGATAGTGAGAGAGCAACAATTTTAACTATACGTGAGAGTGAAAAAGCAACACCTGATTGTTGGACTGAGCATTTGAAACTGACGATTTCTTGAGCATTTTTGCAATGATCACTTGCAATTCATCTACCTTCCTTGTAGTGTCATCTCCTTTGTCCCGTACCATTTTCAACTCAACTTTCAATTCTTGATTCTCACAATGTACATCATCATTTGTTTCACGAGGCCCCCAAGTGTTTGTAGTCGTAGCACCAACTCCACCTTGTCGGAGTATGCCATGTCGCTGCGGCCCAAGCACCTGTGCAAGGATATCATTTTGTCCAGTAGATAGTGTAGAACTGCTTTTGCCAGCCGCCGCCTGAGTCTTCTTTAACTCAATAATTTTTTCCTGTGAAAAAATAAATTATCATATTCAGATTAAAAATTAAAAAAGCAAAGGGCTATGAGTAAATAGAAGGATGTAAATATAACTATAATATATCATATGAGCCTTGATTTCTAACCATACAAGTATTTGCACCACCTGTTAATTCCTAACATAGGTAAGATACCACATTCGGGGATTGATAAATACATACCACATTCGAAGATGCTCCTGGTAGAATTGACTCATCACTTCGCGTGTGGGACGCTATATACATATCAGCTCGATCCATCTCTTTATTATTTATTTGGGACTACAAATAAAACACACAGTAGTTCATAATTCAGGAAATACTCTATTCATAGAAGTCTGAAACATGATTAAAGACAAAAAATATTGAAATAACATCAAATATTACCAATTCATGCTTCTTTTTCGGAATTGATTTAGTCCCCAAAGTATGACCGACCAATAATTTTTTCCGATTCTCATTATTTCTTGTTGCTATTTTCTGCATTGCATGCATTTATAAATTAATAATAATATATAATAATAACTAAGAACTTATAATACATAAAATAGGAATAAACACAACCTTTGCGTCATCAGTTAGCTAATAATCAACCAACGTAACCCACTGTTTAGGATTTACTCAATCATTGTTGATAGTATTCGCTATAGATGTGGCACGGTCACCAGGCACAAAATTATTAGTCTTTAAGTTAGACTTCCAATCTCTCCACCTATTGTTAATGATAGCCATCAATTTTCTTTTAGCATTGGGGTGATCTGTGGTAAACCGTTTCTACAGCAAACAAATTTACGCATATATTAATTTACCTTCAAATTAAAGTTCTTAAAGTCAAATTCTATAAAGTGCAATGATTAATAACTTGGATTTCATCCCAAGCCCTTGTCATGTTAGCCTCTGTCATATTGGACCATGTCGGAGTACTTATTGAAAAAAATTCTCCATTCCGAGCAAGACACCCTATAAAGGTTGTCAACTTATTGGCGTCTCCCCCAACAGGTTGACCATTTGTATCGTAAATTACTTTCTTGGGTGCCTGGGTATATGACTATAAGTTTGCTCCCATTGTTGGTCCACGCTTCCTCTTAGGTCGAGAACCTAAAAGAGAGATACATGATATAACAGACATTTTCAGGCTAGAAATACATGATATAGAAGCTACCCATTGATACATGATATAGCAGACATGGAGTATTGATTTACACCTTTTTTTGGTCATAATATATGTTACCTTCAGCATTCTCATGAATAGTTTCCTCCTCTGCATGAGGTTCATCGACATGGATCTCATTATCTTCATGTTCATTAATATCCGGGTCATTGGAACAGCTAGCACGAGATCTGGATGCTCTATTAGAAGCTATTAGAGCAACCTGAAAAATGTATTGAACAAATTGCTAAAGAATTGATCTAATATCAACTCAGGCAATTATCTTAATAAGCTAATATCAACGAAACAGTTTACTCCAAAGCAGTAAACTAATATCCCTGAATCAATTATCTTAGTAAGACATGAAAAGTTTAAAATAAACAACCAACATATGCTTTAATATCCAGTAGCTCACAAATTATTTCCACTAGTATTACCAGTTGTTCACAAATTAATCCAGCAAGCAGTTTCATAACTTAATTCCAGCAACATATAAATTCCAGCACAATTTCAGCAACATATAATACTTAGTAGGAGTATTTTTGTTTTATTCCTAGATGCAAGTAATGATTAATATATAATTGCATTTGATTACAATCTAGTTACGAGAGGCTCAGCTCTTATTACTATAGTTCTTTCAATTCATCCGTCCACATCCAACCCAATGGCCTGCAAATTTGTTATAATATAAGATAATTGGAATATGAGATTTTGATCTTACAATGGCCCGTGATTTTGATCTTACACGACTTAAATCGGTAAAAAAGTATATGAGATTGAGTTTAACTTATCCGAGGTCACAGGGGAAGACTTTGTTCTTATTCTTCCTGATTCACACAACTTTTAGCTTCCTGTAAATAGATAGTTCCTTCATATATCTACAGCTTGCAAATAATTGGAAAGGGTAATAATCTATCTAAGAAGTGACTCCCAATCGGTGCTGAACACTTCATTTTAGTATAAACAATTGATAAAATTAAAGAGTACCCGTATGGGACCCTTCAAAGTACCTGTGTTTGACTAGTAACTCCATTAGATTCCATGTAACTTAGGGGTGTATCTGAATCCAAAAGCAACATATCCGATTATTAGATCTTCACATACAACATAATGCAAATTAAAAATTTTTGTTATTCTTTTTAGCAGAAAAACCAAGTTCTTGGAACAAAGTCAGAAAAACATTCATTATAATCAAAAATTCATACTTGAACTGCATGTGGATGGGAGATTAAGTTCAAATCATTCAAGAATGCATCAACTTCTACTGTACAAATATTGGTTGCTTATTTTGTAACCAAACTTCAATTTATAAAAATTCTTTGGACAAATAAATGCAGCATTTGCTACATTTTCTTTCACATTGTTATATAGATCCTACATGCTATCAGAGAGATGGAGTCTACACAAAAATCATAAACCATTTTCTTCCAGGCTGAGGAAAACAGAAGATTTTAAAGCCAAGAAATAAAAAAATTACAAAAATTACTTGAACAACACCTAGAATCAAGATTGAAAGATTGCACTCCCAATAATAATTAAGAATCACTACCAGCAGAAGAAGAAAATCTCATACACAGATGATTGGATCTAAATAAGAAAATGCAGGGTCAATAGACAAAGTTCGGAATCTAGTTACTGTTAAAATATATCGACGGTTCAATGTGGAGTGATGAATGTGTTTGTTGATGATCATCTAACCATAATAATTCCGCAGAAAGTGAGGAAACTGAAGAAAAAGATGATTAAATGACCATCAACAAAACATATTCATCATCATATCTGCATAAAACATACACAAAGGGCCTTAAAACTCTAGCAAAGTTATACTACTAAAGGACAAACACCCATAATAGGACAGTTTGTATTATAAGTCTTGCAAGTATATACTTTGGAATATTTCTCCAAGATAAGCATATTCTTTGGGAATAAACCTTCAGTTGGACTCCTTATAATGGTTGGTGAGAAATGAATGAGTGTTCATTTCGAATTTGAAGAGTGCAAAATTCAGTACATAAAAATTGCTACTTCTTTTGCTTAAGAATACCCGTTTTCCTAAGAAGTTCTACCAACACAAAGATGACGGATACTCTTAAGCCAAGGAATTAGTTGTTCCTGGAATGCTCAAGACTAATCAATCCAGTCTTGAACTCCAAACTAACTATGTTTCAACCCATTTGAAATCAAAAATTTGAAACTCCTAACATTACTCTTTTATTTTATTTATTTTGATTCTAAGGTCAGTTTGACTATTAGTATATAATACTGGGGAGTAGGTGTTGTTATCAAGTAGCATCCAAGTAGACTCGCACAATGTTTGCAACACAATGCCCCATCAATGCATATAAATAGATTACAAAATAGGCCTGCAATTGCCATTAAGCATTCAAATTCAAATACACAACTGCTACTAACTGTCCATCAAATGATAAAATGGTGTATTTGTATCACTCTACTATACATGTATGAACAGGTCTCTAGAGTAATTACACACGGTACATACAAGCAGATAAGCAATGCACGACGAAAGAATCCGTACTACTAGTAGTGGTATAAAAGAATTGCCAAACAGTGTAAGCTCATAATTTAGATATAAGACCGGTTTGAAAGCTTGTATCCAGATGCAAATGCAATTTCTAACCATAACACTAGATCTCCAATTATGAAACACAGGATGACAAATTTGCAATAAAGAAAATTGATATAAAAGGGGGTAAAAGAATATATACTAACAGGATTTGCAACAATTAATTTCTCTCAACCTCAATAATTTGAAGCAACTCTGCAAATATTAAGAATCATGAATATTGCAAATATTGCAATTAATATTTGATTTTAAGAGTAGCAGAAACAAATAAAATAAAGCAGCCTTACCAACCAGCTGTAGCTGTGCAAAATTTAAGCTTTGTAGTTTCTAAGTTAATTTTATCTGTTTCAGCTAAAGCATCCCTACCAACCAGTTGTACCTGTGCAAAATTTCCATGAGATTTAGACAAATTATATGAATTAAGTAGTGTGGCCAAATATATGAACACATGTATACACTGTGTTGGATACTTCAACAATCATTAAGCCTTTATTTCAAAGTGTCATATATATGAAATGAGTTTCAATAACAAAAAGGTAGAACATCAAAACTAGAATTATAATGCAGTAGATGAAAAATAGTTTATCATTTTATCATTCTTCCTCATCTTCATTTTCCTCACTATCACCCTCATCCTCTTCACCTTCGAGATGCTCGTCTTCTCCTTCGTCTTCATCTTCGTCTTCGTCTTCAGCTCCATTCTCTTCTTCATCTTCCTCAACAATATGTTCAATTATTCGTCTTTTGGAACGAGAGGTATCAATTTGAGATCGTGTCTTCCGCCTACTTCTAAGTCTTTTTCGTCTATTTTCAACTAATTCAGCATCAACATCATTCCTAACCCAATTGATGTTTTCAATATCAACTTCTACAACTGGAGCGATGAAATCTTCATTGGAATTGGGTAACTCGTCACTATCAGAATCTACTTCAGCATCTTCACATAAATCTCTCAGTTTTGTTCGTATAACCACACGCCAATTGCTATCCCTTTGATCATCAACATAAAACATTTGTTGAACTTGAGATGGCATTACAAAGGGCTCATCAGTCGAACCAAATTTTGAGAATTTACAAGCGTGAAGCCATATTCATCAGTTTTGACCCCTCTATCACGTGCTAAATTGTCATACCACTTACACTTGAATAGAACCACCTTGCCAGATCCATAATAATTCAATTCAACATCTTCCAAAATACCAAAGTATTCAACTACATCTTCCCTAGGATTTAAGTCTCTAGCAAAGGAATATCCACGAGTAGTTGCTACCACATATACCCCACTATTTTGTGTTCTCCTCTTACTGTCACAACTTGTAGTATGGAATCGATACCCATTTACCAAATAACCATCTCCTCTCTTGCCTATCAAATTCGGGCCAAATGCAAGAGCTTTTACTTCCTTAGAAGCATCATTATTCATAGTTTCCATCTACAAAAACATCAATTTATTTTTAATAACCATTATAAAAGTATCATGAAATTACGTTCACATATTGTAGTACTTACATAATTCTTAAACCATTCGGGAAATTCATTTTTCTTAGCAATGTCAATTTCCCTTGGAGTCGGTTTTTGCTTACGCTTTCCACGTCGTAACATATACGAATCTTGCCAAATACTACAGAAAAAATTATATTTTTTTTTGTTATAGATATAAAACAAAAGTACTTAATATTTCGAACAATAAATTTCATTCTTCATTTACTCGCCTTAGATATGTCTCAACTTCTGTACAATTAAATAGTACATACAGGTGTGCACTCTTGACATTATCGCCACATAGTGAACAATCTTTTGGGGCATTAAGAAATCGACCTATGTTTCTGAATACGGAGAGACTTGATTCACCTTGTTCGTATCCAGCTTCATTTCTTCCAACTCGATTCCATATAGCATTATTCTGACTCAAATATCTTGAGCAAAATGTAACACATTCTTCAGCAATATATCCCTCTACGATTGACCCTTCTGGACGACTTCTGTTGTGAATATACCCTTTTAATTTGCCCATGTATCTTTCAAAAGCCCACATTTGTCGATATTTCACATTTCCAGCTATCCTCGCCTCTTCAGTAAGGTGAACACACAATGTATCATTATATCAAAGAAAGCAAGAGGAAAGACCATCTCAAGCTTGCAAAGTATTAACGGGATTTTCTTGTTCAACCGTTCATAATCTTCCGATGTGTTATAATTGGAACATAATTATCTAAAGTAGTTACAAAGTTCAATTATCGTTGAGCAGACATGTCGAGGCAAGTTGGTACTTTGTATTGCTACTGGAAGTAATTGTTGCATTAAAATATGGCAATCGAGGCTTTTAAGACCTGAGATCTTACCCCCCTTCAAATTGACACAACGTGAAATATTTGAAGCATATCCATCGGGTACCTTAACATTTTTCAACATTTGCAAGAAATCATGTCTTTCTTTCTTAGACATTGAGTAGCTTGCAGCCGGCAAAAGGTACCTTGAATCGCTTGCTTGCACGGGTCTTGGATAGAGCTCTCTTCTTATACCCATTTCCATCAAGTCCAATCGTGCTTTTAAGTTATCTTTTGTCTTCCCTTGCACAATCAACAATGTCCCAATCAAGCTATCACAAATGTTTTTGGCAATGTGCATTCCATCTAGATTGTGGCGCAACAAAAGTATCTTCCAATATGGCAATTCAAAGAAAATTGATTTCTTCCTCCAATTATGTTTCGAGTCATGAGGAATGGTCTTCGTGCTAGTGGGTGTCTTTCCAAAAGTGACATTAATGGCATTAACTTGTTCACGAATATCAGATCCTAATGGCACCACTGGAGCTTCACTATGGTCACATTCTCCGTTAAATCTTCGTGTATCAAACCTATAACTATGACCCAACTCCAAAAAACAACGATGCCCGATATAACATTCCTTACTTTGTAGTCTACGAGAACGAGTGCTCATTTGACATGATGAACAAGCCAACTTACCTGTAATGCTCCAACCAGACAACATAGCAAGAGCTGGAAAATCACTAATTGTCCACAACAATGCAGCACGCATTTGGAACTTCGTACCGGTACATGCATAATACGTTTCAACCCCATTACTCCATAGTATCTTCAGCTCCTCAATTAAAGGTTGCATGTACACGTCAATATCATTACATGGAGAGTTTGGTCCAGGTATTAACAACGACATGATATATAAAATACTTCTGCTTCATACACATTCATGGTGGTAAGTTATAGACAACAACCGTCACTGGCCATATCCTATACGGTGACCCATGGGTAAAGGGACTCATGCCATCAGTGGACAATCTGAGCCTTTCATTTCAATGTTCTTAAGAGAATGTAGGGTACATTGTATCCAAATGCTTTCAAGATGCAGAGTCAGCTGGATGACGATTCACTCCATCTTTTCGCTGCTTTACATGATGCCAGGTCATGTATTTTGCAGTTTCTACAGACATAAATAGCCTCTGCAATCTTGGAATTAACGGTAAATAACGTAATTGCTTCACAGCTACAGTGGGCAGCCCGGGCAGTTGATGACCAGCCTGGGACCACGATTAGAGATCACCAGCCCCGCATAGTCTCTGATGCAGTGTGGGAGGCTATGTGTATGCACTGGGATGCTGACGACTTCAAGAAGAAGTCAGAGCAGGCAAAGAAGAACCGTCGTCAGCTCCGAGTCGTACACACTACTGGCTCGCAGTCTTTTGAGGAGGCGAAATCGGTAAGTGACATATACTTAGTTGTTTAGTTACTCATTTCTCACAAGTAAACTTCATAACTACTTTATGAATGTATTTATTAGGCCATGCGACAGAGCTTAGGCCGACCTCCGTCTATGTTAGAGTTTTGGGATAGAGCCCACACACCAAAGGACTCTACTATGTCTCCCGCAGCATTAGCTATACGGGTAAGTGTAATCGTAAATTTACGTAATATTTAATAGTAGTTAGTTCATAAAATGTTATTCTTAATTTACATATAAGCCATAAATTACATGACCGATTTCGGGCTAGTCGGGACCAGCGTGTAGCTGAGTTGCAGGCGGCTAGGGGCGATTCTGAGACGTTAGATTCTACCGTTCCTCCGCCCGAGATTGAATTATCTCGGGATGAGGAGCTGGCACTATGGGTCGTGGCTCAGGATCCCCCTACTAGCAGTACCAGCAGATATCGAGTGCTGGGATTGCCGAGGATACCAGCGTATACATTACCTGGAGGTAATATTATTTCGAATTAGTTAAGATTAAGTAACTGCATATATTATTATAGTAATGGTATATTTATTTGCGCAGGCTCTAGCCAGCGTCAGCGCCCGAGAGCTTCTGTCGGACCATCTCATACAGGCGCTGGCTTGGACGACGAGATTTTCTAGAGGGTCATGGCGGCGGTGTCGGAGACGTTCCGTACGGATCCGGTCATCCGTCGTCAGGAGTTGCCCAGCCGGGCTCGCCTTCACCAGCTTGCCCAGGATATTGCAGCAGGGGCCACCATCGATAGTACGGGTATCCCGCAGGAGCAGTTTGTCGCGATACGCGATGAGGTGCTCCGATTGGTGGTTACATTCCTATCGGAGGCTTTTGGCCCGATTGGGAGCCAGCCCCCGCCTACTAAGGTATATTATATTTACTTTTACTTATTTAATCTGCATGTTATTCAAATAATACTTTCATATGGACTAATGCGTTATATTTTTAATTGTATCAACAGGGTGGCGATGGCGACGGCGACGGAGGGGATGATGACGTTAATTTGCGTACACCATAGTCCATGCCCATGTTATATATATAGTTTAGTTTGCTTAGGTGTTTTGTATTTAGAACCTACTTAATTGTTTTGTAAATCATATATTGTAAAGTTTAGTTTGATTCTTTGTAAATCGATGTAATATTCTTTAGTTTTGAATGTATTTCGGGACATAATGAGTTATTTTTTTATAGTTTTTAACGTTATGAGTTGATTATGATATATGTTGTTCTTGGAGTAGCTATTGGTATTGTAATATATGTATTGTTGGGATAAAACAGGTTACAGGTACAAAAATAGGGTTTAAAATCCTGGAAAATTAAAAAAACAAAAAATATATTTAAAAAAAAAAGAAGTTATTTTCGACGGAATAAGGTATTTCCGACGGAAGTTCCGTCGGCATTAAGCATTAACATTTATTTCAAAAAATTCATATTTCTGACGAAAAAATATTATTTCCGACGGAAATTCCGTCGGGATTAACTTATTAATAGACGTCCCGGGAAGTGCCACGTGACACATTATCACCGACGGAATTATTTTCGACGGACTAGATTCCGTCGAGAAAGTCTTATTTCCGACGGATGTTCCGTCGGGAATAGTCGTCGGAAATACTATTATTCCGACGGAAGTTACGACGGACTTAATTCCGAGGGCATTATTTCCGGCCGAATTTCCGACGGATTATTCCGTCGGAAATATAGTATTTCCGACGGAATAGGATTATTTCCGACGGAATATTCCGTCGGAAATACACCTTTTCTTGTAGTGTTTACTCTTCTTAGCATTTGTATTTCCTTGTGCCTTCTCTAGTACAACCATCACAGTCTGCTTCCACCTCAATGATTTGCAAATTGTACAAGACTCTAATTTTTCATTCTCCTTCCAAAAAAGCATACAATCATTCTCGCATGCATCAATCTTTTCATAACCAAACCCCAAGTTTCCAACCATTTTCTTCATTTCATAAAAATTATCAGGCAAGTTTGCAAATGCTGGAAATGATGACTTGAACTTACGGAGCAAACCATCAAAGGACACATCAGTCCATTTGATAACATTTTTATGATTGAAAAACCATACAATGAACGAAAGGACAGTCTCAGTTTCACATCCAGGATATAAAGGTTGATTGGCCTCTGACATGTACTTTTGATATTTTGTAGCTTCAGTCGACGATTCCATCCCATGATCCCTAAATATATCATTTACCATCTCAGGCATTCGATGATCATCTTCGGATTGTGATGGTTCGTCGTGAACATCATCACTGCTCACATCCCTGACAATCTCATCTTCCCCTTGATGCACCCAATTCGTGTAGCCAAACATAAATCCATCACAAATCAAATGTTCATGAATAGTAGCTCGAATCTGGTATCGGCCATTCACACAATTCTTACATGGACAAGGAATTCTTCCCGTTACCATGCCCACTTTTCCGAAACCAAAGTCCAGAAATCTTTCTAGGTCTGCAAGATATTCTCTAAAATATCTTGGTAATTCCATCCACCTCTTATCCATAATATTATGTCCCTAATTCAAATTGAACAACTATATGAATGATATTAAACTAGGCGGGGATTGATTGTGGCTAGTGCTTTTCATCACAATCTCTTTAAAAAAAGGAAACACAATACTATTGCAAGATGCATTTGTTTATTGATAAAATATCATTCACTAATCTGGGGATAAGATAATAAATCATTTTTGTGTGAACTTCTAATCATGTTGTGAACAGTGTTGCATTCCTGATTCTACTAGATTGTGGCTTGGAATAAACCATCTTTGATATTATTATTTTTTTGTAGAAGTATCAATTTTCTTTTCTTTTATTTTCTTTTTTTCTGTACAAAAGTACCCTTTAGTGTGTACTTATATTACAAGAGAAACTGTCCAATTTTGGTGAGAATCAAAAAGCCTTTTTATTCGCTTATGATAGGAAGGCGAGAGATCCTAAGAAAATAAAAACATCTGCTTATTATTTTGCTGAGAATTGCTGCCAACTTTCCTAACCAACAAGAAATAAAAAACAGAGAATCTTTTGCGAGCCAAAATCACTTGATATATATAGAGCAACTAATTAACCGCAGAGCTTAATTAAGCCCTACCCGCCTGCCTGCCTACCCCCTTCTTCTTAATTAGCTAAAATAAAAGCAAAGAAAAGGTGTAGATACTAAAAGAAAAGGTGTAGAAGGCATAAACATGCTGAAAAGTATCTCTTTTCCATAGAAAAGGGAAAATGACACCAAAGTAGTAAAGTAATAGAGAAGGAAAGAGCTTTCTGTTGTTAAGTTACAGAGCTTAAGCTGCAAGGTTTTTGCTCAATCAACTTCAAAATCAGGACATTTGCATGACAAATTGACAATTTTGAAAACAAACCAACTAAGAATGAAGGAACCAACAAAAAATGAAAAATCCCATGAGCCAACTAGCAGGCAGAAATAATACATTAATTATAAGCAAGTTTTGATTACTTTTAAGAAAAACCCATCTCAAATCACATAAAGAACATTGCAAGTTTGCAACAAAAAGTTTCAAATAAAAACCCATATACTAAAACACTCACTTACCAAAATCCCAACAAAAATAAAGAAATAAAATAAACAAAAAATCCCAAATAACATATTACACAGAGATAAAATGCTTAATTTTCCATATGAAAACTATGATAAATGCACTATCACGAAGTAAAAATATATGACGAGATCATGAATCATGCATTCAGGAATTTAAAGAACACCAAAAAGACAAATAGAACCGGACCAAACAGTAGACCTACAAAGAGATACATATAAAAAAATAGGGGAAATAGGTATCATCTAGATAGGAAATATGAATCAACTAGAGCAAACAGTAGACTGACACAAACATACAATCAATACAGTCATGTAATGAGCGAGAAAAATAGGGGAAATAGGAATCACTTCCAGCCATACGCTTCACTACCGGGAGGCCTCTTGTCGACGGCGTAAACCCGATGGCCAATTCTCTCAGATGAGAACGATCGACTAAGAAATGGTGAGAAAGGATGAGAACGATGGACTTGATTTGGGGGGAAATTTTGATTTGGGGAATCTGATTTGGGGAAAAGCGTGAGAGAGGAGAGAGACTTGATTTAGGGGAAACTGAGAGGGATGGACGAGCGCCTCTGCTAAAATAAGCTCTATACCGACGACCATAGTACGACCCTCGCAATAGGATACCTTTAAGTGAATATACCGACGGTCGCCCAATGGCCGTCGCTATAGGGTCCTATAGCGACGGTTCCGTCCCGACCGTCGCTATACCTCGTCGCTATAGGTCAATTTTCTAGTAGTGGTCCTTGTTTTGAAATTCCTTAATTCTCTCAAGTAAAAATGGCCGAGCTTCAATCGCATATAATTTTCCTATTAACTCACTAGGACCCCTTACCTCAATCTCCAATTTCTCAAACTCTCTCCTTAGCTCTTCCTAAGCAGTCAGTGTAATATTCAAAAACCCTTGTAATAAATTTTGTAAAAATAAATGCAATTATTATTGAAGTCTAAATTTTTATTCTTGATTATTGAAAAATATACGTGTGAAATGTATATAAATATGTATATTGTTTGAGTAAGTTTAATAAAGGGAAAGTAACTAGAAAATGTAACACTTTAAAAAAAAAATCACATAATCATACCAAATAAAATGCAAAGTATACATACATAAAAATTAATTCAAGTATACTTACATACATTCAACTAACATAAGTATACATGCATATAAATAATACAAGTATGTTTACAATTAATCTAAGTATGTATGCATTATACATGTATAAATCACATGTGTACATACATGCACACGCACACAGATATATATATATATATATATATATATATATATATATATATATAAGTTGGTCAAAAAGTCAAATCTCTAGAGAATTCTTTCAATTTCCAAGCAAAGTCGGAAAAAAAGAGAGAAAGACAGGATAAGGAATTCGACTGAGCTAAGGGATAAAGAAGGCCAATATATTTTGTGGAAAAAGTTGCCAACTTTGGTCTATAAATACCACACCTTTTTCCTTTTCCTCACTTCTCATCCAACACAAATAAAAAGCTACAAGAGAAGAGAGAGAGAGGCATTCGGACAAAGCTGAGTGGGAGGAGGGAGAAAGTGAGAAAAAATTTCCAACAAGAAGGAGAAACAAGAGGATCCAAGTAAGGAGAGAATCACACACAAACTAGGTATAAACCCTAACCTTTTAAAGCTTAAAAATCTTTCTTTGTTAAAAGTAATTATTTTTTATGTATACTTGAGATCTTGTTGAACATATATATGTTGTAATACCATGGATCATGGAGGAAAAATTGAAAGAACAAATAAAAACAAGAAAGAGATACAAACTAGTTAAAGAAAACCCTAAAATGATTTCTATAAATATTTTATAAAGTAACTGTGAGTACATGAGTTTGTTCATGCTAGGGGTAGTTAATAACATGTTGGAGTATGATAACATAAACTATGACAAAAAAATCAAAGATTTTGCAAGACACAAGAAAAGAGAAAAATTAAACAAGTTAAGAAAATTTTCAGCATATAGGGTAAAAACCCTAACGCAGAGGTTGATTTTATAACAAACAGTACTTTAGGTTGATTTTATAACAAACAATACTTTATGTTGGAGAAGATAGATCTATAAGTTAACTAAAATCCTGCACTGGTTTGAGGTTAAAATTCTTTGTAAATTATTTTTTGTGAATTTTATAGTCAAACAGGGCAGACTAGACAACTCCCTGACCTAGTTTTTGAAAAGGTAGTTCTGAACTGATGTCCAAGTAAATAAAATCTCCGGGCTTTAAGGGAATGAAACTTGAAAGTATAAAGTGTATTTTCTAATTTTATGCAAGTTTGGACAGAAAAAGGCTAAATGAAAAATTAGTAAATATAATTAAGAAAAATCTAAAAAGTTCTAGAAGATTTTCTAAAAGTTTGAAATTACAAGTTAAAAGAGAAAAAGAAGATAAATGAATATTTAAGCATGTAAGAAAATAACTAATTTAAGAAAATTGGGGAAAATGAAAAATACATTTTTCTGAATAGATAAGTTAAATAAAACTTTTAAAATCCAGTTAAGGGTAAAAATGTAATTTGACGAATTAAGTAATGAAAATGATATAAAGTGATAAGTAAATTGTAGTTGTAATACCCGATAATTTCCGAATTAAGGATTCGGGTAGTACTAACAAGAAATAAGATTGTTAGAAATGAAGAAACGATAAGTATATATATATTGGCCTTCGTGAATGATGTAGGTCAGCTGTAGAAAGATTTATTTGAGCTAGAAAGTAGTCATAAAAAATAAGGCAAGTTCCCGCATTCCTGTGCATTTGAACTTCACTCATTATTAAAACTATAATTTTTCTAAAAAGTTTATTGGACAAACTATAAAAGGAGTTTATGCCATTTTTCGGCTAAACTTAGTTATTATGTTTCTATCAATTTATTGAACTATTTATGATTCTTTGGTGATATGTTAATCCAATCCAAAACTTTATGTTGACAACTAAAACTGAGGAACCCGAAGGGTTGGGTGTAAAAGATAAAGGGAAGGGCAAGGTTAACGAGGAAGAATAGATAAATATTATTGTATTAGTTAAATAAATAATTAATGATATAATATTTTAGAACTATGTATTAGTTCATAATGTGTAAGTAAGACCTGTGCTTGTATGTGTAAATAATGTAAATAATTATTGTATCGTGTAACCTAACTTATAATAATAGCTAGTTAGCATGTAAGTGGATGAATAGATATGCACCAAGTCTGATGTAGCTAGCACACGAATTTGGGGGTGTCACGGTAACAGTTTTGTGTGATCTAAAATTTTAGTGATTTCCCGTCCTTAGTTGAATATCCATACACTCGGAGTAGAAGAGAGGATTAAGAGATTTTTGGGCTCTGAACCTCTTAAAAATCTTTGTGTCATTTATCTTTCTGCACATTTACATTTTATGTCACTCTAAGTTTTACTTCTGTGACTTAATTCCACATTGTTCACTAAATTTAGAACTGTGAGTTCTCATTTAATCTTTGAAGGGATTTTCAAAATTATATTTTGTTGTACATAACTTAATTAATTAACTTGTTTAACTTACTTGTTAAACAATCTTGGAAAAGAAATTTTAATTAGATCTATTCAATCCCCTTCTAGATCTCTTTTGTTCATTTAGGAATAACACAAACTTTTCACTTTCAGCTCTCTTTGTGCGGTGAGGGTTTGTAATGTTCTTCCCCAAATGTTCATTTGCAGGTATTATATAGGGGAAGGAAACAATTCGCATGAACTTCTTGGGATAGTTAGCTTGAAAAGTTTCTGCTAACTATCTGCAGGAAATTGTAACGGAAGTTTCTGCTAACTATCTGCAACAACTTCTTGCAGATAGTTATTCTCACCTTTTAATCTTGACCGTCCGTAATTAGGTTGAATGGTTATAGATCAGTTGGTTGGGAAATGATCTATAACCAGATGTAATTATGGATCACTCCCTTATACATATATATGGGAACTTTATAACATTAATTGTTTCAAAACTTTAACTTTTTTTAATAAATAAGTAGGTAAAGATCTAGACTCATCTAAATTGTCTCTTTCCTCTTCCTATTTATTGCTTTAAAATCAAAAAGATTTCTACTCAACAGCATTTGACATCTGCCACACACATATATATATATATATACATACATACATGCATATATATATATATATATATATATATATATATATATATAGAACCGTTCTCCAACGGACCCAAAAAACGGGTCCAAAAAATGGACTGGCTATAGCGACGGACAGAACCGTCGCTATAGCATAAACCGTCGTCATAGGTCTATGATGACGGTTAGCTATGGTGATAGAACCGTCGCTATAGCCTTGTGACGACGGTTCTGTCGCCATAGCTAATCATCGTCATAGACCTATGACGACGGTTTATGCTATAGCGACGGTTCTGTCCGTCGCTATAGCCGGTCCGTTTTTTGGACCCGTTTTTTGGGTCCGTTGGAGAACCGGACCCATATATATATATATATATATATATATATATGGGAACTTTATAACATTAATTGTTTTAAAACTTTTACTTTTTTTAATAAATAAGTAGGTAAATATCTAGACCCATCTAAATTGTCTCTTTCCTCTTCCTATTTATTGCTTTAAAATCAAAAAGATTCCTACTCAACAGCATTTGACATCTGCCATCAATCTTAGGTAAGTAAGAGATATGTGGTAATATAAAATGCATGCATTTGAAATCGATCAACACTCTACGATCTTGGGATTTAGTACTGCAATGCTGGGGCAACTCTACGTCCTGCCGAGAGTGCTTTACTTTTTGCCCAGAGAACTCTACGTCCTGCCGAGAGCGTTCTACGTCCGGCCGAGGCAACTCTACGTCCTGCCGAGAGTTCTTTATGTTCTGCCGATAGAACTCTATGTCCTGCCGAGAGTGTTCTTCATTCTGCCGAGAGAGCTCTACGTCCTGTCGAGCTTTACTCTACGTTTTCCCGGTAAACCCTGTGATGGCATACTTGGCTCTGCGATGTTGATTGTCTTCTCTACGATCCTTCACTTAGTCAGTGCAATGCTCTACGTTCAGTCTGGCCCTTGTTTGTACATATGTCATATCTGTGTATAAGATCAACCAAACAAGTTTGATCTTCTTCTATTCAATTCTAAGTCCTTTTACATCATATTCATTTAAGGACTTTACAAGACCTAATATTACAAACATGCTTTGATCAGATAGATATTCATTCACCTTAGATCAACCTAACATATTTGATCTTCTAAGTCCTTGTACATATATTTCATTAAGGACTTTACAGGTCTTTAATAGCATGAATGTTCTTCTTATCATTTTGTCATTAATCAAATCACATATAATGAATAGTGGTAATCACATGCAGATATTATAGTATTCTCCCCCTATGATAATGAGTGTAACAATCGCATGCTGATTCCCAACAATCTCCCCCTATTTGATGATGACAAAAACACTAATAGCATAACATTCAATTCAGGCAATACATACAGGTGTATGAGTGCTGATGTGACTTAAGATACAGTGAGTCACTGTATTGCTAGATCAAAATGAAACGATGTGCATTTAAGATAGTCATTTACATCATATCAAGAAATTTAAACATATGCAGTTCACAAGCTATAGTAATATAACACGGAGATCTTAGTTACTAGCATAATACAGTTAATTCCTCCTTGCTTGTTAGAGATATACCTTCTTCTTGATAGTAGCATGTGACTGCTTTCTTCTTCTGTTGTCCTTTTTATTCTTCTGTGTCCTTTTCTGGCACATGATCCCCCTTACTTTTTATTGGTTCTTCTTCTCCTGGCTCCCCCTCAGTTGTTGGTGCTTCAAGTTTGTTCTTCTTTTTCTTCTTCAGCTCCTTTCTTGTCATACTAGCACTTGTCCTCTTTTTGTCTAGCACTTGTCCTCTTGTTGTTCTTCTTATGCTTCGTCTTCTTATGCTTCACCTTTTTCTCCCCCTTTTTGTCATCAATCACTTGGGAGAGATACTGAACATGCGTAATGAGCTGTTCAACTAGGTAGGAGGTATTACCAACTTCCATCTTTACCTCCTGCTGGCCAAGTTCCAATTGCTGAGTGAGAGACTGGCTGAGGTTTTCCACTTTGGTTGACAGAGTCTGAAGAGAGTGTGCATTCTGTTGTTGGAGTTTCAGAGCCTCAGATTTCTGTTGCTCAATAGACTTGAGATATATCTGATCTCGTTGATGTAGCTTTAAGGACATGTCTGTGAAAGAGGCTTGCAGCTTTTGTAGAATACATTGTCTTCTCCTCCAGTTATCTTCTTTGCTGCGTTTGTGACTGAAGAAATGCTTCCAAGCAATTCTTCGGAGTTTTTCAACAACTCTTGGTCAATAGAGATATCTTCTAGGATTGGTGTGGTTGACTTCGACTTCATACTCTTGTAGATGTCCTCAAGAGCAGTGATGATATCAAATGGCTCTTTATTTGATGAGGAAGGGATATCAGAAGGCATGTCAGTGGCGATATCAGGGTGTTTGATACTTGACTGAGTTTGGAAGGCTGTAGTCGTAGAGTTCGGGGGTTCCTCAATCACTGACTCTACGTACTGGTTTGCTATTTTGCCTTTATCCCTGTTTTCCAACATATAGTATGGAATGTATATACCTTCAGCATGGCGATAGACTTTGAAATGCTGAGTATCCTTGATCAGCAACTTTGGATAAGATTGAACTCTTGGGAAGTTCTAAGAGATCAACTTCAGATTTGGAAACTGTGAGTAACACCACCTGATGAAGCTTGTATCTTCAAATTCAATGGCCTTTAACTAAGGCATCCATGGATAGAACCATGTCAGTTGTTCGCCTTCAGGATCATATAGCACTGTAGTACGATCAAGCTCAATGTCTTTAAAATTGTTGAAAAGATCCTCAATGGTCATTGATGTCACCTTTATTTGACCGTCACCATGATCAATCCATCTTGTTGGCAACACAGCACCTGGTTTGTCACAGGCCTCCAACACAATCCTCTTTCGTATTCTAGTGGTTGCTGGCTTGAAGTGGCTTTCTGATGCACTGTTGTCAGTATCAGAGTCCTCTTGTACTTCATCATCATCCATTGCTTCTTTCCCAGTGTCTCTGGTACTCTTTTCCATCGAACTTGTTTTCTCCACAGATGTTTCCTTTGATTCTTCAACTGACTCATCAGTTGGCTTTTCTTCATAGCTTGCTTCCATGTCATCACCATCTTTTGTTGATTCATTGAGACTCTCAGACATAGCTATATCCTCTCTTTCTGATTTAGACATGCTTGTGGTCACATCCTTTTCAGCAGATTCATCATGGAATTCCACAGTTTTGCTTATCTCTGCAGCTTTAGCTCTATCACTCTCACCATCATCATCTCCAAGGTCAACTGTTTCAGGTACAATCTCTTCTTTATTTCTTTGTCCTGAGAGTTTCATCATTTGCCTTAGTCTTGCACTCTGTCTTCTCTTTGAGGTTTTGACCATAGGTGCTTCTGATGCTGCTTTCTCTTCTTTAGATTCTTCTTGGGAGGAAGAGGAACTCTTTACTGGGGCTACCTCAATTTTCGCCTTCTTCTTAAGTGATTTGGAGGGAATGGGCTCAGGAGATGAGGAGTCTTCAGATTGAGATGATTCATCCTTCAATGTACTAGCTTTCCTCTTCCCTTTGTTGGCCTTTGAAGTTCCTCTACTGCTGCTACCAGACGTTCTCAACTTCTTGTTCTCCATGGGGTTTTTCTTCCAATTGTCAAATAGTTTGGGCGACATGACTTTATGGACATTTAGGGTTTCTCCCTCATCATCCCCAATTTTGTTTTTCAGCCTCTTCTTTAGTATGATGCTCAAGAACCTTCCATAGTAGATCTTTAGACCTGATTTGTCTGATGTCTTCACTTTCCTGGCTTCTTTAACTAACCAATCAGATAGTATAGCTCCAAAGTTCATCTTCTTGTTCATGATAATGGCGGTCATAATCTTCAGTTGTAGATCGCTCACAGTGTCATGTGCAGTATCTTTGCACATAATACACTTGCTCACGATCTCTGCTAGGAATTCAAACTTTTCAGGAAACTCCTTTTTCTTCATTCCTTTCACATGGGGATTTTTCACATAGCCCATCAATTCCTTTCCTTCATCAGAATCGATTCCTTCTAGGGATGACAGACCTTTGTTGGTGAATCCCAAACACTGATTGATTTTCGCAGCATTTATCTTCAGTTTAATTCCACGAACTTTAGTAGTCAGAACATCTCTATCGATTACTACATTCAGGTAGAATTCCTTGATAAAATCAGAGAAGATCTTGGTGTTTGATCCTAAGCATTTTGAGAATCCTGCCTGCTTTACACTTGCTAGGATTTCCTTGAATTTCTCCTCTGATTCTTTAAACTTGTCGAAACCAAGTTGAATACCTGATACGATTTGACAGTTTTCCATAACGAGGATTCTTGGAAAGAAGGATGCTTGACTGAGAATGGAGATTTGAAGTGATTATGGTTTTGAAGCTTCTGGAGGTTGCTGGTTTTGATGATTCTAGGGTTTTGAGAGATCAGCACAGCTTTATGAGAGGAGCGATATTGATAACTGATAGGGAAGAGCAATCGTCAGTATTTGAAATCTGACTTATATCAGTTCCCTCCTTTTGTCAAGTATACGTGTGAGAAGCCCATTTGCTGAACGTGGCCAACTGTGTTGAAACTTCCATAACTGTTTCACATCAGTTACTAAGAACGTGGCCCATGTCCTTTGACTTTTAACTTAGCCCGTTCATAGAGTGACTTGATGTCATTGCCCTTTACTCTACGATCATGTCCTTTTTGAGAGTAGAGCTTGGTTACACCCACTGCTGCTCAGATGCTGATTTGCCCTTATCTTAGTGAGTGCAGACTTGATGAGTGAGTCTCCATTTAGGCTTGTAGTGGCTTCCTTTTGGAGTAAGTAATCTTTGAAGGAATCTTGCTTTCTCTTGACATCCGAGATGACACTCTTCATGCCTTGTATCTAATCTTGTAGTAGAGCAGAGTCATTTGCTAGGTGAAGATTTTCCCTTAGGACCAGCTTCTTTCTCTTCTAGAGAGCCTCATGATCAACTCTCTTATAAGGGATCCGCATTTCTCCTTTGTTTCTTTTACACTTTAGGCTCTGGAGAATTTTTGGTGATGCATTCTCATTTAGTCTTTCGACAGGACTCAGGTAGCTCAGAAAGGGCAGGTATCTAGGTTTAACAACTTAGGGCTTGGTTTGTCTCTGAGGCGCTTATCTGAAGAAAGACTATTTGGATATAGTGTATAGAATGTCATCACTTTTACTCTTTGGTTTTGATTTGATATTAGGTTTGGGAGTAGTGAGTAGGGTGTGGTTGTAGAGTCAAAGTACTCTACAATTATGATGTTGATCATAATGACTCTACAAGTATGGCTGACCTGGTTTGACAGTCGTAGAGTTTAGGGACTTTATGATGAGGATTTATTTTGGTTCATCAGGCACAGAGTTTTGGGACTCTGAGTCTGGGACAAGGTTAGGGATTTTTAGGAGCTTTATTTTGCTTGAGTCATGAAATAGTTGAGATCAAAGGCTTGATTTGTCTCTTAACCTGCTGGAGAACTTTTGACCCTGCATGCTCACATGCCCTTTGTTAGGCTCAAATCCTTTCTTTTGCACCCAAGGCTATAGCTTTGTGACTCTTTCCATCTTGCAGCTTCATATTCTTTATCTCTTCAACTAATCGTAGAGTATTCTCTTTAGCACATGTTACTCTACGACCCTTTTATCTGTACCCCTTCGTAGAGTTTGATGAAGACTTGGACTCTACGATCCTTCCATTTATACTGTGATCGTAGAGTTGATGAAGACCTGGGTTTTTGTACTACTTCTTGAGGAGTTTTATTATGTTGTATGGAGCTCCAACTTCTGAGAGGGATTTGTTGGAGAATCATGTCTTTGCCGTTTTGCCATTCTTTTCTAACTTCTTCCTTGAATGTGATCGAGTGAGGGTAGAGCAATTATGATACCTGCAGATAATATACGTTTCTGACTTGGTACCCAATATTCTTTGGGTCCTGCAAGGTTAATTCCTTTTTGAAGGCTCAAGCCTTTTTCAAACAGTGATTTCACAATGTATAATAATAAGACATGCTGCATGATAGTGTGCGCGTGAGAGGAAACATGATAAAACAGATGTGGGTCCTCAATCCTTCTCCTTAGATGAGTCATTGCTTGCATATTGTTTTAAGTGTTTGAACATTAGTAGAGTGGTGGTCAGTTCTGTCAGTTGTACCTAGAAGGTTCGTAGAGTTGATCAGTCTCTACACCTCTTCAGTGCACAACTGCAGACATGACTTCACTCTGCGACTTATCAAAGACTTAGCTCATGAAGTAATGCACTACTCATCAAATAAGATGTAAGGATAAAGGTAGGATGCGAATCGCTCATTAAGCACAATCACCTAACAGATAATAAAGTTTAAATATCTTGAAGTGATATTGCAGATTACAATCCCAGAATACTTGGTTTTCCTCATCTAAGGATAAACTCTCAAAATCAAGATAAATGATCTTGAGTCTTTATCAGTACACACAGCAGCAATTGCAAATCAGTTTAAGCATATTATTTAGCAATAAGATAGAAGAAGACACTATTTGCAAAGACTTCAGATATTCATCTCAAGAATTTTATTTTCAGCCTCAAATATGGATAGACAGCAAAGTGAATGTTAAACCATTATTCTCACTTTCTTTCTTTTTCCTTTTGGGGTTGAAAATGATTTCTTGATATGCTACTGAAGTATGCAGTTATGCAATACATATTAACAGTTACGGACACTTGCATTTTTAAGGAGATAGTGATAGATACCTCACTGATGTCAATTTCTTGACAGTCAGTAGTGCTACTAACAATGATGCATTTCTTTGTTAGTTGAGCTCCCTCAGGCCATTGTTGGTCTCATCATTTGTTCCTTCATTGTGTTGCATTGACTGATACATTGAGCACATCTTTGAATTTTGCGCTTGGTTAGTTATGACATCCCATAATTACTGATACGCTTGAATGAACCTCTGTGTTCATATCTTGTAGAGTGGGAACATGCCATAAGTGTTGAGAGGCTCATGGGGTCATCGTTGTAAGTGCATTGATGATGGCGCATTATCCTTTGGATAACCCCTTGATCATCCTTCGTAGGACTTCACAACATCTTGGGTGGAGATGCAGATTCACTTTTTAATGGACAATATCTTCGATCTTGCTACATCTGTCTACTTCCTCCTTATGAGATGATCGATATGCTCAGTGACATCAGCATGCTTGGTGATGATGAGTTTTCCTCTTAAGCCCATGGAATAGCCTGGATAGTTTAGGACAGTTTTTCCTGCATATACAATTTTCAACTTATTAGCTCATTGTTTTGTCAACCAATACCTAGACTTAGAACTGATCTAACTTTGTGTCATGGATCTACTCAAAGCGTGAGTTTTAACATATTCATGAGAACCTGCTCTGATACCAATTGTTGGTTCCTGGAGACACAAAGTGGATCTAGAAGGGGGGGTTGAATAGATCCTTTAAAACTTTTTCCATTTATTAATGAAAGTATAATAGTTATAAGATAGAGAATCAATTCATGCACAACAGAATAATCATTAATAACCCCTTCATAGATTCAAGCATAATCTCAGTTCAGTTTATAAATCTATAGTATGGTTGATACCAGCTATAGCAGTTTATTGAGCATAAGGTAAATGACCTAAAGTAAATGACACAGGAGATTTTTAAGTGGTTCGGAGACATAATAACTCCTACTCCACTCTTTTACTTCAACAAGTAGGAATCCACTAATTGTTTTAGTCACAAAGACAAGGACTCTACACCCTCCTCAAGTCCAACAGACAAGAGTTGTTTTTAGCCACAAAGACAAGGATCCTATGACCCTCCTCAAGTCCCGCAGACATGGATCCTCTGACCCCTCTTGAGTCCCGCAGACATTGAGTTGTTTTTAGTCCCTCGGACAAGGATCCTTTGACCCTCTTCAAGTCCAGCAGACTTGGAAACCTAGTTCACAAAGAACTCTTCAAGTCCAGCAGCCTTGGAACCTGTAGACTAAGCCCAGCAGACTTAGAATCTCTTGCACCCTTTGGGACTCAGCAAGTCCAGCAGACTTGACTTTGTTTAGTCACTTAAGACAATGACACCCTGCCCTCTTTGGTGTGTTGATGTTTTATTGGGTTGTGCTGCCAAGATGAACTTTGTTCTCCTTCATCTTTAGGTACTTGGCAGCTGCTAGTGATCTTCTTCTGGATGCGGCTGATGATGGTCGTTGAAGTCCTTCCTTCTTCTGGTACATAGCAGATGCAGATGATCACTTCCATTGAACACTGCTTGACTTGTCCAAGTCAGTTCTTCTTCTTTTCAGCACATAGTGTTCCTTGCTTGATCATAGAGTTGTCCGTTCTGGATCTGGTTGTTCTAGATCTTGGCTTCTTGGTCATTCGACTCTTAGCTCATATGCCAGCTTTTTGGCATACTTCTCATGTCAAAGTGAAGCTTCTAGCTGATAGTACAGTTTGTGTTCTAGCTCTCTTGCTCACTGGACACCAACACACACACATTTGAGTGTTGTTCTTTCTTTTGTAGTTCTCCATTTTCTTCCCATTGGAAGCTTGTCGTTGAAATCTTCCCGTTGCACTCTTTCCGTTGGAGACTAACTTTCTGCAGACTTGTTTATTATATCACTGAGTATTTTACTTCCCTAAGTCTGCTGGTGATGGCTGAGTCAGCATCCATTAGCTGGTACCAAAATAGTGGAGTCACATGCGCTGTTTGTTGACTGTTGCAGATATGACTGTTTGAGCTCCACTCAAATTGGTTACATATTATACTCCTTTATTTATTCAGCCACTCATCTTGGAATAGCAATCCTGAGTGCCCTAATATTTTTAATCCAGCTGGCACTCTCTTACTTGCTCTACGATCTTCTTAGGTGTAGCCTGAATCTTTGATCGTAGAGTGAACTGCTTGCTTCTAACTGAAGACTGCCTTTGATCGTAGAGATTACTGCTAACTTCAATTGTGGCCTTGTGCTCTCTTGCAGTTCGTAGAGTAGCTGACTGTACTTGCATTGCTCTTTGATGTGCTTCTTACTATACTGCAGTTTATTCTTATGCTCTGTGATATCCATTTAGCTTTTCCTTCCAGAGTATAGCATTTAGGGTTTTTGTTGAGCCGTTGCTATAATGTGCTTATCATAGATGACTGCTCTATTATTTTTTAGATGTTGACTCTGCTGCTGTGTCATAGAGGACTTCTCTATGATCTTCTTGTTTGCTGTGGCACCTTTGATGTAGAGGACTGCTCTACTTAATCTTCAGACATTCTTCCTTTTGTCATAGAGTGCTGCTCTATGATCTTTTTCGCTTTGTTTCTCTAAGACTGATTGAGTGCTTTTATTGTCTTAGACTCAACTCTACGATTACTTAATCTTGCTGAACTTTCCCGCTCTACGATCTTTGTCTTTGATGCAGGTCTAGAGCCTTGATAGATCGTAGAGTGATTACTTGACCTTGTCCTTTGATGGCTTGATGCTTTGGTTGTGTTCAGAGATCTTGCTATGTCTGATGGCTCATGCTCAGCTTGCTTGGTAGTCTTGAAGATTGCCACTTTATCTTTGAGTGCTTCAGCAGCGACTGCTTTACGTTGTTGCTTTGACTGCACACTGTTCATGGGAGTCATAGAATGGCTTGCTTGAACTGACTCTACGAACCCATGTAGCACAACGACTTTCTCTTTGTATTGTATGCTCTATGTACGATTCTGAGTAAGCCATTGTTCTGCCGAGTCATACTCTACGATTGCCTTGCACGCTCTGCGTTGATATGCGCAGCTCTACGATGCCCGGTAAATGCTGCCGAGTGATCTCTACGATCTGCCGAACCTGTTACTGTGCTTGCCTGGCAGACTCTATGATGAGTGTGTTTTATATACACAAATTGGGTACTTTTAGCCTTAATAATTTGTAAGTCTTTAGCTATTTCGTTTGGTTTTATTTTTTTTCATCTTATTGTTGTGTAATGTAGTTTTGTATTACTTTTATATGTATTTGTGTGCTTTTATGTGTTTTTACTTTGTTCTGTAGGTATTGAAATAAAAGCCCTTGGGATCAATGCGTTTTTTGCTTGAATCTAGCATTCTCGCTGCTTGTTTCTCAATTTCACCCATGTTCCAATCCGCATCTCTCAAAACTCAATGAACGAAAGTTGTAGATTTTGATCTTAGCTTTCCAGAACATCCGGAATCATCCAATTTGAAGTTCGTATGAGAGAGTTATGGTCATTTTACCGTCGGATTTTGCATACATTTTACGCAGCAGTTGCTTCGGGCTCAATTTGAGCCTTGCTCCGGCCTTCATCTCGTCATTCTCCAGTAATGGAAGTTGTAGAGATACTTCTTAGCTTTCCATAGCCTACTTAAAAGCCTTAATCCGAGTTCGGACGAAGAAGTTATGGCCATTTTCCCAACAGACGTCAGAGCTGGAAAATGCAGCAGAAGCAGTGCCCGGCGCAGCTGCGCCCCTTCCTAGTACAAATTCGGAGCAGCTGCGCCCTTATGCAGAAATCGGTGGATTTGGGCGGCGCAGCTGCGCCCGGACGCAAGCCAAGGTCGGCGCAGCTGCGCCCGGCATCCAGAAAGTTCAGTATTCGGCGCATCCTTGCGCGCAGCTGCGCCTGTTTCGCCAGATTTCGCAATTTCAGCTAATTTTTGGTCAAAATTCGTGGGCTAAACTAGGTTTTTGCCTTAGGAACAATAAATACAATATGTAGCCTCCATTTTAGAGAGGCTAGACCCTAGAAATCAGATTCAAGAGAGGGGGAGCTACCAAATTCATCACCAAGGAGGGCCAAAGTGCTACAAATCAAGCTTATCAAGCAAAGGCCAAGGAGCTAAACATCAAGGATTGCAAAATCAAGGAGGAAAAGCTAGAGATCATCATCAACCCAACAAGCAACATCTGAATATCCATCAAAATTGGTTTTATCTCTAATTTCCCTTCTGATTTGCAATCCAACATGATGTATAAATTGAATATGATGTTATTTGTAGCTATCATGAACTAGATTTTTATTCTAAGATTTCAATGGAACCCAACACCTAGTTTGAATTGAATTATCTCTCTTTGATGTTAGTTATCATTTTAGAATTGGATATCATAATTTGTGCTTCATGTATTAATTACCTTGATCATCAATTAGTGTGATAATCTATATGGAATTGAGAAAGGAAATATAGATTGAGATCTGATTATGCTAGCATATGTTCATGAATTCTGCATGTGATGGAATTTAAGATTCATGCCTAGGATAGAGATATACCGAAACACTATATGTGGCCAATTGAGAACTTATGCTTCAACCCTTTTTGATTGTAATTCACATAGAGATATAGTGCGTTAGTCATCTAGGGTGTTCACATTCATTCTATCAATTGTGGATTTAGTGTGATACGAATATGGTGCATCGAAAGGTGACCATATTTTACATTCGTGTTCTCGACCAACATTCTATTGTAATAAATTGCGAATTGAATGTCTAGCATGATTTATAATGAAAGTTTAATTGATTAATCACCTATATGAAATTGAAAAGTGGATTATAGTGTTGAGACTTAGTTTTGATATCATACGAAAGTTAGATATTTTTGTGGGTGATGTATGAGATTATATGGCGTGTGTCTTATTCATTGTCTTCAAGAATGGATGACTTGCTAGTATTTGGGATAGAGATATACCTAAATGTCGTGTGTAACCATTATGAGATTACAAACTTAATGACTCCCTACACGGAGGTTCATTCGTTTGATGGGTAGATTGATTAAGATTATGTGGCGTGTGTCTTGTTGATTATTCATGGAATTGAATGGATTATGGGCATATGGGATAAACATATACCTATGTGTCGTGTATGTGTGATTTTCATATGACCATACACTAAGGCTTATGAATAAGGTGAATTTCTCGGTTAACAATTCTTGTGAATTAACTAGTTGAAAATGAGAGATAAGAGATTTAAATGAAGTGTTGGGAGAAATTATAATCTTAGACTTGTTAATATTAGATTTTTATTATCTTAAAAGCTTGTTAATTAGTTAATCAAACAATTCATGTTTTCATTGTTTAAATAAGATTGAAATGAAAAAAGGTTAATATTTGGTAAACATTAGAAACAATTCCTCGTGGGATCGATACTTTACTTACTCTTTATTACTTGTTGACCGCGTATACTTGCGCGTATTTTTCGGTTGCGAAATCGATCAACAAGTTTTTGGCGCCGTTGCCCGGGAATTGCTTTTCTAGTGTTTTTCCAACATTAATAATAATCAAATTGGTTTTAATTTAAACTTGTATATAAATTTGTTTTTTGCTTTAGTTTAACACTTTTTATGCTTTCTTCTTTGCGAGGCACACCATGTTTGGCTATAATGATCAATGGTCGTACACAAATATGACTCAACCAAAATAGACCAGATTTGATGGACTTAATGCATTTGCTTCAATTTCAGCACAAATTAAGATACTTGAAAGGAAGTTGGATGCTTTTGAAGCAAAAAGCACTCAAAATAGATCAATGACTTGTGGTTATTATGCTGACAATCATCCGAGTCATCAATGCGCTGTCAATTTTGAACCGGTACATTACGGTGGTGATTTTCCCAACAGCTATGCTTATACTGATTATCACCAAGATTGGGGGTATCACTCGGATTTTTCATGGAGCTATAACTATGAAGATCAATACTATGCTCCAAATCCAACGTACGCACCGGAATTCTCATGTCCACCTACAATATCAGCACAAATTGAGACACTTTCGAGGAAGTTGGATATTGGCCATGATAAGGTCTTGAAGCTCCACGAAGATTTTAATATGAGGAAGGAAGCATTATCCAAACAAATTAAAAATCTGATGGAACTAATCATCAATACCTCAACCAATAGTCCGCAATACATGGATTTTGAGACTGACGGTGAGCCCGAGCTAAATATACAACTGGATGCGCCACAAGATGTCGACAAAGCGAAGACAAGTCGGGCTATGGAAAATAAGGCCACCGAGGATCTATCTGTAAGTGCTAACGAAGATGAGCCGATTGTATTAGTGCCCCAAGTGCCTTCGTCAGCAAAATTCAAGAATCCAGTCAGTTTTGCAAAACCATGCCCAATTGGTAGTCATGTCGTCGACAAAGCTCCTTTTGACATGAGAGCTAACATAAACTTGGAACAATGGTGGGCCGAGGAAAAGAAGAAAGAAGAAGAGCCCGTTGTGCTTGTCAAGCCTCAATGCCCTAATCTTATCATAGACACAACAGAAGAAGAAGCACCTAGTTTGTCAACGTTCGCAATTGGGCATTTATCTAAAAAGATCAAACTAGGTGATCTTGATACAATGACTCCTACTAAAGCGAATCCCTCAAATGTTACATCACTACCATTGGATGAAGCGGGCGGGGGAAGCTTTTTTATGCCATTAATTGAAATTAAGTTTGGGGGTCACCAACCAGGCATCCATACCATGCAAATCAAAGAAAGAACAGCGAGGCGACATGCAATGGTCAAATTTGTGATTGAGCCGGATTGAAATGAAATGGAGGAGTCGGGCTAACGACTTTAAACCAAGCGCTTCTTGGGAGGAAACCCAAGTTTACTATTTTATTTTTATTTTTGTTTGATTGCATTTTAGTGGTTTAATTGCATTTTAATTTCTTTAGTCATTTGCTTCCAGGTACGCTCCCAACTTAGGGGTATTGAAAGATGATATCAATGACGCTTGACACGGTTTCAGGGAAGTCTTCTATTTTAATTTTTTCCTATATCAGACATTGAGGACAATGTCAAGTTTAAGTTTGGGGGTAGTATTTCGTATTTGTGTGTTTGTAATTTAGTTTTTATGTGATTTAAGTTATGTATTTTAGTTCAAAAAAAAATCATTTATTTTTAGGATATGTCCCTTGAGCATTGTTTTAATTTGATTTGAACCATAATCCATGGTCTATGATAATGGCTTGTTTGAATTGATTCTAACTCATGGAAAATGGATAAATGTTGCTTAGTCTTTGTGCTTAATCGTTATTGTTGCTTATGCGTCCTTTCACTCTTTTGCACCTACCCATGAGTATTGAGCTAGTTGTATGCTTAGAGAAGGCTTTTATAACCGAATGCTTGTGGTAAATATCTATAAACTCTTGAACTCGTTTAAACATCACTCGAAGCATGGTGTCCAAATTTGTTGCGTTTGAATTGTTGGTCATGTGGTGAGTTGAGATAGAGCGTAAAACGCACTCACTCATGGACACATGCATAGGAGAGATAGAGCGTAAAACGCACTCTCTTATAATTGTGATGAAAGAAGGAAAATTGTATATTTCAAATCTTGTGTTGAGTTGAGATGGAGCGTAAAACGCACTAACCCACAAGAGTGGACTTAGGATAAGATGGAGCATAAAATGCACTTACCTAGAGTCTTTTGATTTCAAATTTTTGGAAATTATGATTTGTATACCTTTTGAGTGATGTGTTAAGCATGTAGTTTTTGTGGTTTATTTTGATTATTTCATAAGGTAATGTGGTTGCATAGCTTCATCCGAGCTTGATTGGTATAGTGTCATTGGGTACTCACACACACACGGAAGGGACCTAAAGCAAGCTATGACTAGCTAATTGTAAATCTAGACTTGCAACGTTTTGAAAGTTTCCTTGAATTTTCATATGTTTATGCTTTGGGACCATTGGTTAGCTTATTAACTCATTGCTCAAGATAGTTTTTATTTAGAAATGTTTAATTTTTATAATTTGTGTGTTTTGCTTGAGGACAAGCAAAGGTTTAAGTTTGGGGGTATTTGATGAGTGTGTTTTATATACACAAATTGGGTACTTTTAGCCTTAATAATTTGTAAGTCTTTAGCTATTTCGTTTGGTTTTATGTGTTTTCATCTTATTGTTGTGTAATGTAGTTTTGTATTACTTTTATATGTATTTGTGTGCTTTTATGTGTTTTTACTTTGTTTTGTAGGTATTGAAATAAAAGCCCTTGGGATCAATGCGTTTTTTGCTTGAATCTAGCATTCCCGCTGCTTGTTTCTCAATTTCACCCATGTTTCAATCCGCATCTCTCAAAACTCAATATACGAAAGTTGTAGATTTTGATCTTAGCTTTCCAGAACATCCGGAATCATCCAATTTGAAGTTCGTATGAGAGAGTTATGGTCATTTTACTGTCGGATTTTGCATGCATTTTACGCAGCAGTTGCTTCGGGCTCAATTTGAGCCTTGCTCCAGCCTGCATCTCGTCAAGCTCCAGTTATGGAAGTTGTAGAGCTACTTCTTATCTTTTCATAGCCTACTTAAACGCCTTAATCCGAGTTTGGACGAAGAAGTTATGACCATTTTTCCAACAGACGTCAGAGCTGGAAAATGCAGCAGAAGCAGTGCCCGGCGCAGCTGCGCCCCTTCCTAGTACAAATTCGGCGCAGTTGCGCCCTTATGCAGAAATCGGTGGATTTGGGCGGCGCAGCTGCGCCCGGACGCAAGCCAAGGTCGGCGCAGCTGCGCCCGGCATCCAGAAAGTTCAATATTCGGCGCATCCTTGCGCGCAGCTGCGCCCGTTTCGCCTGATTTCGCGATTTCAGCTAATTTTTGGTCAAAATTCGTGGGCTAAGCTAGGTTTTTGCCTTAGGAACTATAAATACAATATGTAGCCTCCATTTTAGAGAGGCTAGACCCTAGAAATCAGATTCAAGAGAGGGGGAGCTGCCAAATTCATCACCAAGGAAGGCCAAAGTGCTACAAATCAAGCTTATCAAGCAAAGGCCAAGGAGCTAAAGCATCAAGGATTGCAAAATCAAGGAGGAAAAGCTAGAGATCATCATCAACCCAACAAGTAACATCTGAATATCCATCAAAATTGGTTTTATCTCTAATTTCCCTTCTGATTTGCAATCCAACATGATGTATAAATTGAATATGATGTTATTTGTAACTATCATGAACTAGATTTTTATTCTAAGATTTCAATGCAACCCAACACCTAGTTTGAATTGAATTATCTCTCTTTGATGTTAGTTATCATTTTAGAATTGGATATCATAATTTGTGCTTCATGTATTAATTACCTTGATCATCAATTAGTGTGATAATCTATATGGAATTGAGAAAGGAAATATAGATTGAGATCTGATTATGCTAGCATATGTTCATGAATTCTGCATGTGATGGAATTTAAGATTTGTGCCTAGGATAGAGATATACCGAAGCACTATATGTGGCCAATTGAGAACTTATGCTTCAACCCTTTTTGATTGTAATTCACATAGAGATATAGTGCGTTAGTCATCTAGGGTGTTCACATTCATTCTATCAATTGTGGATTTAGTGTGATACGAATATGGTGCATCGAGAGGTGGCCATATTTTACATTCGTGTTCTCGACCAACATTCTATTGTAATAAATTGCGAATTGAATGTCTAGCATGATTTATAATGAAAGTTTAATTGATTGATCACCTATATGAAATTGAAAAGTGGATTATAGTGTTGAGACTTAGTTTTGATATCATACGAAAGTTAGAGATTTTTGTGAGTGATGTATGAGATTATGTGGCGTGTGTCTTATTCATTGTTTTCAAGAATGGATGACTTGCTAGTATTTGGGATAGAGATATACTTAAATGCCGTGTGTAACCATTTTGAGATTACAAACTTAATGACTCCCTACACAGAGGTTCATTCGTTTGATGGGTAGATTGACTAAGATTATGTGGCATGTGTCTTGTTGATTATTCATGGTATTGAATGGATTATTGGCATGTGGGATAAACATATACCTATGTGTCGTGTATGTGTGATTTTCATATGACCATACACTAAGGCTTATGAATAAGGTGAATTTCTCGGTTAACAATTCTTGTGAATTAACTAGTTGAAAATGAGAGATAAGAGATTTAAATCAAGTGTTGGGGGAAATTGTAATCTTAGACTTGTTAATATTAGATTTTTATTATCTTAAAAGCTTGTTAATTAGTTAATCAAACAATTCATGTTTTCATTGTTTAAATAAGATTGAAATGAAAAAGGTTAATATTTGGTAAACATTAGAAACAATTCCTCGTGGGATCAATACTTTACTTACTCTTTATTACTTGTTGACCGCGTATACATGCGCGTATTTTTCGGTTGCGAAATCGATCAACACTCTACGATCTTGGGATTTAGTACTGCAATGTCGGGGCAACTCTACGTCCTGCCGAGAGTGCTTTACTTTTTGCCCAGAGAACTCTACGTCCTGCCGAGAGCGTTCTACGTCCGGCCGAGGCAACTCTACGTCCTGCCGAGAGTTCTTTATGTTCTGCCGATAGAACTCTATGTCCTGCCGAGAGTGTTCTTCATTCTGCCGAGAGAGCTCTACGTCCTGTCGAGCTTTACTCTACGTTTTCCCGGCAAACCCTGTGATGGCATACTTGGCTCTGCGATGTTGATTGTCTTCTCTACGATCCTTCACTTAGTCAGTGCAATGCTCTACGTTCAGTCTGGCCCTTGTTTGTACATATGTCATTTCTGTGTATAAGATCAACCAAACAAGTTTGATCTTCTTCTATTCAATTCTAAGTCCTTTTACATCATATTCATTTAAGGACTTTACAAGACCTAATATTATAAACATGCTTTGATCAGATAGATATTCATTCACCTTAGATCAACCTAACATATTTGATCTTCTAAGTCCTTGTACATATATTTTATTAAGGACTTTACAGGTCTTTAATAGCATGAATGTTCTTCTTATCATTTTGTCATTAATCAAATCACATAGAATGAATAGTGGTAATCACATGCAAATCTTATAGTATTCTCCCCCTATGATAATGAGTGTAACAAAGGGGACATATGTTAAGCGTGAATTTAATTTCGATACGCTTAGGAGAATTTGATGTGATCCTAGAAATGGATTGGTTGTTTAACCATGAGGCAGTTATTGACTGTCAGAAAAAGAGCATACGCCTTAAGACACCAAATAAGTCTAAGGTTATATTTTATGGTAGCAAGTCACCAAGACAAACGAGTTATCTGACGATGATGCAGGCCAGGAAGATGCTGAAGAAAGGATGTGAGGGCTATTTGGCTCATGTAGTGATACACGGATGGTGAATTCTAACATGGGGCAGATACCTATAGTGAATGAGTTCGTGGATGTCTTTCCAGAGGAATTGCCAGGACTTCCACCAGACCGAGAGATAGAGTTTGTAATTGATTTAGTACCGGGGACAACGCCAATATCGAAAGCACCGTATAGGATGGCTCCGGTAAAAATGAAAGAGTTAATGGTCCAACTACAGGATTTGTTGGACAAGAAGTACATTCAACCTAGTTTATCTCCGTAGGGGGGCACCAGTGTTGTTTGTAAAGAAGAATGATGGATTAATGAGATTGTGCATGGATTATAGAGAATTGAATAAGGTGACAATCAAGAACAAGTATCTGTTACCGAGAATATACGATCTGTTTGATCAACTTAAAGGAGCAAAGTATTTTTCAAAGATTGATTTGAGAACAGGTTATCAACAGTTGAAGGTGAGGCTAGAGAATGTAGCAAAGACAGCATTTAGAACTCGTTACAGCCATTATGAGTTTCTAGTGATGTCGTTTTGACTGATATATGCGCCAGCAGCTTTTATGGACTTGATGAGCAGAGTATTTAAACAGTACTTGGATAAGTTCGTGGTTGTATTCATTGACGACATTCTGGTGTATTCGAAGACTGAAGAGGAGCATGCTGAGCATTTAAGGATAATATTGGAGACATTGAGAAAGGAGAAATTGTATGCAAAATTTTCAAAGTGTGAATTCTGGTTGAAAAGAGTTCAGTTTTTGGGACATGTTATCGACAACGAAGGAATTTCCGTTGATCCAGCAAAGGTAGAAGCGGTAAAAAATTGGGACAACCGAAGACGCCAACGGAGGTCAGAAGTTTCTTAGGATTGGCAGGATATTACTGGAGGCTTATTCAAGATTTCAAGAAGATAGTGACGCTGTTGACAAATTTGACCAGGAAGACAGTTAAGTATGTTTGGACGGAGAAATGTGAGCAAAGTTTTCAGGAATTAAAGAAGCGATTAAGTGAATCATCTGTATTATCCTTACCAGATAGTACGGGAGGTTTTACAGTGTATAGTGATGCCTCACACAAGGGACTGGGTTACGTGTTAATGTAGGAGGGTAAAGTCATTGTGTATGCATCACGCCAGTTAAAGGATTATGAGAAGAGATACCCTACCCATGACCTGGAATTGGTTGCGATAGTGTTTGCCCTTAAGATTTGGAGACATTATCTCTATGGAGAAAAGTGTGAGATATACACAGATCACAAGAGTCTTAAGTATATATTTACACAAAAGGAGTTGAACATGAGGCAGAGGAGGTGGTTAGAATTGATCAAGGACTACGATTGTGATATTTTATACCATCCAGGAAAGGCCAATATAGTGGCAGATGCTTTAAGCAGAAAGAGCAGAGAGAAGTTGTTTGTGTTGAAAGAGCAAGAAGAATTAGTAAAAGAAATGGAGAAAATAGAGTTGGAGGTGAAAAATCCGAGGAATTCGGATAAAGTAATAGAAATGGAAGCAAGTCTGACCTTATTAGACAAGGTGAAAGAGGCTCAAGAGAATGATGAAGAATGTGGTAACATTAAGAAACGGTTAGCTGACGGTGAAGAGATGAGGTATAAGATCGATGGCACCGAATTGCTGAGATTTGACAATGGAGTTTGGGTACCTTCAGTACCGGAGTTAAGAGAAGAAATTTTACAAGAAGCGCACAGTACGAGATACTCGATACACCCAGGGAGCACATAGATGTATCAAGATCTACGTCAAATTTTTGGAGGAGTCTTCAAGAAAGAATGGGGACACAATTAAGGTTAAGTACCGCTTATCATCCACAGACTGATGGGCAAAGTGAGAGAACGATTCAGTCATTAGAAGATGTGCTCACCGCCTGTGTGATGGACTTCAAAGGAAGCTAGGAGGATCATCTTCCACTGGTAGAATTTGTGTATAATAATAGTTATCACGCAAGTATTAGAATGCCACCATACGAAGCACTGTATGGAAGGAAATGTAGAACGCCCTTGTGTTGGGATGAAGTAGATGAACGCAGACTGTTGGGGCCAGAATTGGTACAGCAGACCGAAGAGATCATCAAGGTAATAAGAGCTCGGCTGGCAGCAGCTCAGGATATATAGTCAAAAGAAGTATGCGGATTTACATCGCAAGAAAAGAGATTTTGAAGTGGGAAGTTATGTGTTTTTGAATGTATCTCCCTGAAAAGGGAAGATAAGATTTGGCAAGAAAGGGAAATTGAGTCCGAGATTTATTGAACCGTTCGAGATACTAAAGAAAATAGGTGAAGTGGCGTACGAGGTAGCTCTACCTCCTAAACTGGAACATATTCACAATGTGTTTCATGTATCAATGTTGCGTCCGTATAAGCCTGATTACAAGCATATTATAACATATGAACCGATTCAAGTCGAGAAGGACTTATCTTATGAGGAAATTCCTATAAAAATTTTAGACAGGAAAGAACAGAAGCTAAGGAATAGAGTTATACATTCTGTAAAAGTGCTCTGGAGAAACCACGCAGTTGAAAAAGCTACGTGGGAGCTTGAAGAAAAGATGAGCGCGAATTATCCGCATCTTTTTGAGTAACCTTAGGTGAAATTCTGAGGACGGAATTCTTATAAGGAGGGGAGAATGTAATAGCAAGAAATTTAAGTCACATTGTAAATGAATATATTAATTAAATATTAATGATATTGAAAATTTTGTGACAAGTAGTGAATGGATATGTGATTAATTGTTAGTTAAAGTAGGGCCCACTAATACTTATTTAAATTAGTGGATTAACCTAAGAGTTTTAATATCAAACAATTGATAAGATAATAAGATAATTAAATATTCAATTAAATTGAATATAGTAAGTAAATAAATTTTGTACATTGATTAATATGTGTATTAATTAATGAGAATTATGGGATATAGGAATAATTAATTTTAATAGTCCAAGTAGTAAATAAATACTAGTGGACTAGCCCAATGGATAAATTAACCAAGCCCACTCATTTAATTAATTGTGGACTTGGATATTAATATGTAAACTAATTAAATTAGCCCAAACATGTTAAACTCGTAGTCCAAGTATGGAATTAATAATCTTAGCAACTAGTGGCCCAAACTATTAAAAGTGAGCCCAAATTGATTTAAAGGAGAGTCCAATTGTTAGCCCACTTGAAAAATGCTCCTAACCACTTATTATTCTCTTAAAGCAAAAAAAACCAAAAATTGGGAGCAAAGGGGGGCTGTCGAAATATTGGGCCCACTTTGGGTGAGTTGTTGATTTTTGTTAGCTTGCTTGTAAGATTAAAAAAAATAAGGAGAAGTACAATTAGTAATAAAAACCCATCACCAACTTGTCAAAAAAATTGTGTAAGAAAGTATGCGTATTCATGATGGTAAAAATAGATAGATATACTTTGTATATCTATAGGTTGAGCAAGTATACTTCCTTTCCTTTAGAGAATAGAAGTTAGTCCTTTACTAACTTCATTTTTCAAGCTTAGAGAGAGAAAATAGAGAGCAAAAGCACTTTGTGAGTAATCTTTGAGAGCAAAAATCTTGTGAAAGAAGAGAGAGGGTGCCACCACCTAGAGAGGAAGAAGGAGAGCTTGTGGATGTCCAATAAATTCATCTCCTACTTTGGAAAGCAAAGGAAGATAGCTTTTAAGAGCAAAAGGTATAAAAAACCCTAGAAAACTCTAATCTTGCTTTTCTTGTAATTTTTATGGTAGGAAAGTTATCGTCAAACTTTTTGTACTTAGAATCATGCTAAATATGTTTATGTATGATGACATGTAGTGTTGGTGTGTTATGGTATGGGTTAATGTGGAAAAGATAGGCTAAATGCTTGAAAAATATTTTACCGACGCACAAACCGTAGCGTGTTCAAATAAATTGTGTATTTTGAAATCTATACATGATATTTGTGATTTTCTTTTTTTTCTGAATTTTAAGGGGTAAGTTAGGGATAAAACATAGTTGGAATCGTTCAAAAAGAAGTTAAAATGAGTGAGTTATGTAATCACTACTACAAAACAGTAAATAGATAACACTAAAACCACAACGTTTTTATAAAAAACGTTATGGTATATTTTTACACAACATTTTTTTGACAAAGCGTTGTAGATGTATATGAGAAAACGTTATGTATTTGAAAGGGCATTTTTTTGGGTTTAACTAGATAACGTTTTTTTAAAAAAACGTTATCTATATAAAAAACACGGAGCTCAATTGAAACTTAAAATTAAAAGACATATCGTCTTTCCTTCAGTTTTGTTCTTTCTCTCTCTCTGCCGTCGTGAGTTAGGGTTCTTTTTCCCTCATTGCTCATCACTTTCTTTCTCTCTCGTCAGTTTCCTTTCTCTCTTTGGTTTTTTCTCTTCATTTTTCCTTCTCTCTCCAGTTTTCCTTCTCTCTATCTGCTCTTTGGTTGTGGTCGATTGGGTGTACGTTCGATCTGAGGCTGAAATCCAAAACCCTAATCAATTAAGAAGAGCAACCCCAGGGAGGAGCAGCGTCATTTCTTCCGAATCTTGGCGGCCTCGTCTCTGTCCAATCGAAGAAGATGAAGGTTATTCACCTCTTTGTTTCTTCTCTCTCGCTGTATCTATCTGTATTATTTATTTATATATTATCTGTAAACTTCAGTGATGTATTTAATGGAGTTTTCTTTCAATTGTTGGTTATGATTTCAGTTCAACATTGCAAATCCGACCACAGGGTGCCAGAAGAAGCTCGAGATTGACGATGACCAGAAACTGTGAGTTCTGTTTTAAATCTCTCTTTACTTTGTTTCTTCCTGTATGGACAATTTCATTTCATTGTTTAGTTAGCTTCACTTTTATAACTGTGTAGTATTTATTGTAATTTTTATGAATCTGAAGATTTGTGATTTATATTTTTAGCTCTAGTACATATTTGTTTTGGACTCGCTTAATCTTTTGAATTTGATTCCTTAGAACTCATTAACAATTTTTTAAATAAAAAATTTGGGCAGGAAATAAAAAATATATCCTTTATATTAGCACTGTGTTTAGCTAACTTTGTTAGCTAGTATTATATTGTTGTAGTGGATCCCATGTATTTGAATCACTAGATTTAATTGTTTGATGCAAGTTTTGGTAGCAAATAGTAGCTAAAATTGCTCTTGTTTTCCTTTCTCTTCAACATGCAAATTGTACTGAACAATTCCAATGCTTATTTTGTAAGCATAGAGCAATTAAAGTTTGCATGCTCATTTGTATTAGAGCTAATAATCAATCTTTTTGAAACTCTAATGCATTGGTTTACAGTGCTAATGAATTAGTTCGTAATTCAAGCTGCTATTTGACTGGAACAGGCAGACAAATTTTTCATGTATATAAAGTAGTCAATAAATATATTTATCTTTCTAAGATTTAATACTTCATTCTGATTAGTTTATTTTACTAATATTAGTTTACGAGTTACAAAGGACGACTAAATGATGTACTATTTATCCTGTTGTAAGTTGTCACAAATGGCTACTTGGCTCCTATCACTTGAGTTTAAACATCTGTAAAATTTGTTTATATCTAATCCAGTAGTCTTTAATAAACTCTGAAAGTCCATGGTACTGTTTTGTTTTCTTTATTTGCACTAAAATCAATTTACCATTGTTTTAATAGACCTATGTATAAAATTTTTAACTGGTTGATTAAAATAGTCCCTTGGTTTGTTCTCTAATAGTATGTGTTTGCTGTTTTTGAACTTCATTTTTGGATTTTAAATACGGAGCTTGTTATGTGTTAGTGAGGAACGAAGTTTATGAATATTATCAGACAACTGGTTTAGTGTTTTAAATTTTAATAGTAGTTTTCTATGTGAGATAGTAATAGTCATGTGTGTAGAACCATGGAACTTTTGAACATGTTTACTCGTCTTCTCAAGCAATAAAGCATTTTTGTCATTCTTTTGTGCTTCATTTTTTCTAAAGTCATTTACTTCTCAATTTACTTATGAGGTGGTGTGATATATGACTTGTTATTTTATTATTCAGCCGTGCTTTTTAATTATGACAAGAGGATTTCTCAAGAGGTCAGCGGTGATGCTCTTCGTGAGGTATGACTTTTGTACTTGTAAGTGTTATTTTCTGTTACCATTGATATTGATGTATGCTTTGTGAGAGGGTGATGGTAACATAGTCATGCTAAATGACTACAGGAGTTCAAGGGTTATGTCTTCAAGATCATGGGTGGCTGTGACAAGCAAGGTTTCCCAATGAAGCAGGGAGTGTTGACTCCTGGCCGTGTTCGTCTTTTGCTTGTTAGAGGTTGGTAGAATGTGGATCTGATGCTTTCTGATATTCTCTTTTGATGGAAGTAATTCAACTTGGATGTACGTGCAGGTACTCCATGCTTCAGAGGATATGGTAGGCGTAATGGAGAGCGTCGAAGGAAGTCTGTAAGAGGATGCATTGTAAGCCCTGATCTCTCAGTTCTGAACTTGGTTATTGTGAAGAAGAGTGACAATGATCTTCCTGGCCTGACTGATGTTGAGAAACCAAGGATGAGAGGTCCCAAGAGAGCATCGAAGATCAGGAAACTCTTTAACCTTACCAAGGAAGATGATGTCAGGAAGTATGTGAACACATATCGTCGAACCTTCACTACCAAAAATGGTGAATTCTCTAATTTTTGTAAACGAATGGTATTATTGGGATGTATTGTTGATACATTTTGGCTTTAAATTTAAATGAGAATTTAGACCATTTTTAGCTATATAGCATGGCATTAGCAGATTGCAGGTGCACTAGTAATATAGGCGAACAACAACGTTGTATAAATGTGGCTAAACGTTGTCTATTATATTAAACTACAACATTTTATCATCTATTTGTCTAAATAGATGACACATTATAAACGTTGTATAAATGTGGATAAACGTTGTCTATTATATTAAACCACAACGTTTTCGAGCATCTACTGATTTATAGAAAACAAATCTACAACGTTTTTTCTTTAAAAACGTTGTATAAGGTGCCTAACTACAACGTTTTAAAACGTTGTATAAGGGTGTCAAATAGATGACACCCTTAACCACGACGTTTTGCTAACAGAATCTACAACATTTTTTCCGCGTCGTCTATTTGCTATTTTGTAGTAGTGAATTGTTACCAAAACATGTTCACTGCTGGAACTATGTTAGAATAGTCCATTTCCGGACGAATTTCAGTGACCACAACTTGCCCAAATTTGGATTTTGATGATGGAAAGTTGTAGTTCGGAAAGATACGAATCCAACGATAATGACTAGACCCCAATCCGAGTTGTATATTTTATTTTATTCACATTTTCGTGAAGGACCCTAAGTTTAGAAATTAAAAGGCAGCCTGCATGATTTATTTAAGTGAATCGGTCCGGTTCACGGGAGGATTCTGGCGACCAGTTCAGGCCGGTTCTAGCCGGTTCCGACGACGGGTCTTGGACCAAATTTTTTCTAAAATGATAAAGAATATTATAATATTTAATTTAGAATTTTTTTGGGTAATTTAGTAATTATTAGTGTAATTAATGGTTTAAACCCTTTTAAATCATTTAAAATTGCTAACTAATAAATTTTTGACGCCACTAATTGATAATTACACTAATTAAATATTGTTTAAGTGTAGTTAACTGTTTAATTATTATTTAATTAATATTGGGTGATAATGAAATAGAGTTAGTCTTACTAAGCTAACTATTTATTATTTAGTTAAGATTAAATAATAAATAGGGTTAAAGAATTAATTAATTGTTATTTAATTAATATTAAATAATGATTAAAAGCAAATAAAGTTAATAAATTAATTATTTATTATTTAATTAAGATTAAATAATAAATAAGATTAAAGAATTAATTAATTGTTATTTAATTAATATTAAATAATGATTAAAGACAAATAAAGTTAATAAATTAATTATTTATTATTTAATTAAGATTAAATAATAAATAAGATTAAAGAGTTAATTAATTGTTATTTAATTAATATTAAATAATGATTAAATACAAATAAAGTTAATAAATTAATTATTTATTATTTAATTAAGATTAAATAATAAATAAGATTAAAGAATTAATTGTTATTTAATTAATATTAAATAATGATTAAAGACAAATAAAGGTGACAAATTAGTTATTTGTTATTTAATTAAGATTAAATAATAAATAAGGATAATTAATTAATTAATTATTATTTAATTAATATTAAATGATAATTAAAGATAAATAAAGTTAATAAAGTTAAGAAAGTTAATTATTTATTATTTAATTAAGATTAAATAAAAAATAAGGATAATTAATTAATTAATTAATATTAAATAATAATTAAAGACAAATAAGATTTATAATTTCATTGTTCATTATTTGATTAACAATAAATAATGAGTAAATATAATTAGTTACTATTTATTATTAAATAATAACTAAAGGTAATTAATTAATTACTAGTTAACTAATATTAAATAGTAATTAAATGGAGATAGAGATTATACATAAACATAAAAGTCTCAAAATCAGTCCACTGACAGTCCTCTAGTCATCTTTCCATCCATTACGCATAGGTTCAGATTTTGTTCATTGTTGTTCCACTTTCATGCTTTTAATGGTTTATTAAACCTCTGAACATCATTCTTAGGGTGTTCCTCAACCCATAAAACTCAAACAACAACAATATCCAACAAGATATAAAACTTAGGAGAAAAATGAAAGTTAAGGGTTTTATTTCCTTACCTCTTTGGTTTGTTCTCCTTGGAGGCTAGCGGCTTGGTTAAAGCTTACTAGAATCCTTTTCTCTTCTACCATGGTTACTCCCGAACCTCTTACTCCATGCAGGACTCTGACCCATTTCTTTCTCTCTTGGTTATTTAGAGCATTTAGATGAAAATAATGAAATATGGATGAATGAAAAATGAAGTTTTGCTATCTTGGTTCTCTTCTCCTTCTTGCCATATCCGAGCCTTCTTCCCCTCCCTGTTAACCCTCTCTCTACTCCACTCTTCCTTACTTAGCAAATGATCCGAACATAAGCTAAGAGTGAATATTATGTGGGGGAACCATTTGGTTTTACCAAGTTCATTGGGAGGAGAAATTGAGAATGATGGTGGGCATGTTGCATGGACTTAGCTTCCCATGTATAGGAGACTCAAATTTGGTCTGTCCACAGACCCATTATGCCGCTTGCTCCTTCCTCTCTCTTCCCACTTGGTTATTTATGCTTTGACTTCGATATTTGGTTGTCTCCCATTCTTTAGCTAAGTGGAGCATTAAATCCCTCATTTATTCCTTGCATTCCTTAGTTTATTAAGGCATTCCACCCCCACTTATTAAAACCTCTTCCTTTGTTATTTTAATTAGAGCATTTGCCCCACTTGGTTCCCCACTCATTCCTTCCACCCGTAATATGCTCATCTCTTCTTATTCCAAATTATGGAATATTTACTACTTCTCTCACCCATCTCCATTTATTTATGTCCTTTTTCTTGGTTTATTAATAAACACTTAGTAAACAATTGGAGCACTTGCTCCATCATGTGTCCCACCCGTAGCCCCTCTCTTTAATTCAATTTCCTCATGTATTACTTGAAATCCTCCACCCAATTGACCAACTTTGAGTTCTTAAATTGGATTAAAAATTGGGCCTTCTTTTGGGCTTAGTTTGGACATTAGCTTGGGCATTTAATCTACCACATACTTGGGCTACTTAATATCTTATATTTGGACTTAATCCATTAAACTAAAAATTCACCTAGACATTTATTAGTCCACTAGATTAATCTCTTATTGGACTCATTTAATTGGATTAGTTATTTACTAACCTATTAACTTACCATAATCATGCACCTAAATGTACATGTAACTCACATATATTTGGTTAACATATTTACACCAAATATATTATTTCAATAATAATCTTCATCAAACTATTTATTTTATTCAATAAATAGCGTTCTTGGCGTGAATAGTTCCCACATGAATAGTATTTTAGCGTTATTACACGAAATCAATTTATTCGCTTTTGCGAAACAATGACACTTAAAATCCTTGCATTCACATAATCTAGGTTATAATATAACCTTTAAACACATCATATAAAAATGAAATTTAATATATTTCATAATGTTAATAAACCCAAATTACAAGGGTACACACGATTCGCGATCGTTACATTAACTAACTATTCACTCTTTCGTTCCAAATATATGTATATATATATATTTCATATTTATATATACACATTAAGTTCATCACATAAATCACATAAACATATATATAGCACATATATATTTATGCCTTCAAACCCATTACGTCGTAGAATAAGAATTTTATTAAATTCTTATTTTAAATCTTATTATCTCGAAAATTCGGGTTGTTACACAATACAAATTGACTATGTCAAGTAAAGTCAAGTAAAAGATTCTTGAAAGAAAACAAATGGTTTTCAAAATGAAACTAAAAGCAAAATGTGCACAAAATGGTATAAGTGTATATTACATGTGTGTACTGATATGTGTACCTAGTATATGTAGTTACTTGGTATATGTGTACATTGAACATATGTGATTAGAGTTTCGTTTTAGTTTTGTAACTAAGCTTGAATAAGTATATGTAGCTATGACGCCCCCAAATCCGGGCTACCTCAATCCTGGGTCCGGTGCTCCACGATACAACTCATTTAATATATTCTTTAATAACATAAATGTAATCTCCATATTATTACATTCAATCTCAGTCTGATCCCAGGTTTTCTAACCTTTAATAATACATCATCAAATAATATTACTTAATTCAGAATAATACATCAACTATTTAATTAATAGCATTACCTACTAATTAAATTAAATACTTCAATTCCTTAAGCATTTCTTTTCCTTTGTCGTTAGCTCAAACACATTTTAGGAATCATCCTGACTTAATTTAAGTCTACTACTAAAAATAATAAAAGTCTTCTTCTTATCATGCATCAAGCCTTTGTCGCCACGGTCACGAGGGAATAATATTCTTAATCTGCAAAAAATTTATTTGCAAGGTTGAGCACGACGGCTCAGCAAGAACTAACAGTTTTCACATTTCATACTTCACGTAACACATAAGTTTACATTTTATCCATGCATCATGATTCTCATACCATACATCTTACTCATGCATTATAAAATTTACGCAATTCATCTATATATATGCATCATGCATCTCATAGCATACCTCATGCATCTCACATTGTATATTTACAATAATTCAAGTTCCACATAGAACGATATAGTCACATAATTACACATTGTGCACACTTTAATCATGCTTGCATATAATCCACATAATAGTGAAAGATTTAGTAATCAAGTCATGTACATCAATATATTTAAACAAGTCAACAAGTTACTGAAATAACTTGCCTTAAGCATTCTTTGCCAAATTATGATGGCTCGTCCTTCAAATATCCTACACAATTTATTTAACAATAAAACACCAATTAGCTACTAAAAAGGCTTCATATATTGGTTCACATTAATATAGTCTCACTCCATATCTTATAATGTTCGTTTTGTTTAAATCGAAACACTATTTAAGTTCATTAACACTTTACGCGGCGTTTCGACGTTTACACGTCACACGCCTAATTCGCCTCTTTTGCATGTGCTTAGCATGCTCATACATTGGGTTATAACACTCTATCATGTTTCATTATTATTAGCAACAAAATATTAAACAAGGTTATACACACTTGTTACGGCGTTACGACGTTTGCACGTCCGTACGTCATACTTGCCTATTCGAACGCCCAAGTGACACACGATTGCGTACGCTTAGCACGCCCATTTGAATTGTCTAATACTCAATGGTTAATGTTAAGCATCATTATAAATCATAATAATCATGTTTTAGAACTTAGAACACTATTTAACATTGTCGGGAGCATTATACATTGCACATGCGCATGACCGACGCCTTCCGTTTGCACAACACCCTAAAAACGGTCAATTTCAAAATTTCTCCAGGTGGTAAATTTCAATTCTAATTAATGAAAGTTGTAGGTCTATCTCTAAGCTTTCTGGATCATCTTCAATCGCCCTAATCCGAATCCGTATGAGAATGTTATGGCCATTTTCCCAACGGACGTCGAAGCTGAGTCGGGCAGCGCACACGCGGGCGCGCGGCACCAGGCGCGCGGCGTGCGGCGAGCGGCAGCGTGCGGGCGCGGGCACGCGGGAAATGGGTGCGGGCGCGCGAGCGGCCTGCTGGTTCTTGCTAGACATCGCGATTTTGACCCTCTTTCACTCCAATCCTCATAACTTCTTCTCTAGACGTTCAAATTGGTCCATTCCGGACTCTATGGACTCCTAAGACATAGAACTAAAATATATCAAAAATTCAGAGCTACCCATTAACATTAACATGGCCAAATCTTAGGCCAAAGTACTAAGTTCATACTCTGTTTTGAATGTTCTAAGTGTTCTTCACTAAAATCATCACTAAATCTTCATTTTTACACCTTTTTGCTCGATTCCAGTTGGGTTAACTTTGTAACCCATGGAACTACAATAACATAACAACAAATAAATGAAACACACACGAAATCATAGCTACAAAGTCCTCTAAACCGTCCAACAGTCCATGTTCTTGTTCAACATTTCATTGTTCTTCATGTTCTTCATCCTCCTTAAGCATAGGTACGGATTTTTCTTCGTTTTTGTTCCACTTTAATGTTATTAATGGCTTACATAGTCTCTTAACAATATATATAAACAACCACCACCAACAACAACAGCCAAAAACGCCAGAAAAATCAAAACCCATCGAATGAGCTTGAAAACTCAAGAAACTCGAAAAATGGAGGAAGTGAGCTTAGAGAGGGTGGTTACCTCTTGATTCTTACTTCTTGAAGGTTATGGAGGTTTGTTAGGGCTTCCTCTTGCTCCTTCCGCTCTTCTTCTCCTTCTTCACCCGAACCTTATATTCTTCTTCTTCTTCTTCATTTCTCTCTCTCTCTCTCTCTTCTCCCTTCTATTTTCTGCATAACTCTCTCAACCCTCTTCCCTCTACTCTCTCTTTGCAAATCAGCTAATGTTTAGAAGAATGGAAGGGAAGAGTCGGATGGATTGAAATGAGGGAGAGACAATTGAATGTCTCTAGGCTTCTTGGAAATAATAATGAGGGAAATGTTGCCAAATTGGACTCTCAAGGCACATGGTGCCTAACAAAAGACTTGGCATGCCGGCAACTTCCTCCTTTCCTTCATTCCTATTGGTCTAGAGAGTTTGGTTGGTTCCCTCTTGGAGTAACATGCAAAAATAAGTACACATATACACAAAAATATATCCGAATACTCTCACTTTTGTACCAAATTCGGTAAATAACTCTACCCAAAACTAAAATAGGTACTCCCATAAAATATTGGGGCGCATAAAAATATTTATTATGGGATTTGTCCATTTATTCGGAACACCCATATTATACATTTCGGATATGAATAAAATCACGTATCAGCTCAAATAAAATTTTTGACGCTTGGAAAAATTATTCATTTGCATACACGTCTTAACGAAATTAATAGAAATCGAAAAAGATGTAAAAATATCTGGGCGTGAATAGTGCCTCGGGAAACGTGCCCCGTGAATAGTGATTTTACGATCTTTCGCAAAATCAATTATTCACTTCTAAGGTTCAACAACGCATAAAAATTCATACATTGACATCATCCAGGTTATAAAATAACCTTAAAACACGTCACATGAGAAAATAATATTCAATCCATTTAATAATATTAATAAACCCAAATTACAAGGGTATTCACGATTCGCGATCGCTACTCTTCCCGATTAACTCCCCATAATCATATACATCAATGCACATATATCGCACCCATAATTTGGGTTAGCGCCTTTACAACAAATAACTCGTTCAATAATATTATCCTTCAACTATTTATTTAATCCAATAAATAGTACTCTAGCGATATTTCTCGAAACCACCAAATTAGCTTATACGAAAACTTTCATGCTTACTAATAATCGTCTACACATAATCTACGTTATAATATAACCTTTAAATGCTTAACACATAATATTATTAATAAAAGTCTATTTTATTCAATAATATTCATAAGCTCGAATTACCAAGCTACCCACGACTCGCAATCGTTACAATAATTAACTATTAACTCATTCATTCTGAATGTATGTATATATTTCATATTTATATATATACATATTAAGCTCGCCAAAAAAAATCACATAAATATATATAACACATATATATATATATTCAAACTCGACACATCTCATAAAAAGAATTATTCTATATTAAATTCTTATTATAATTATTCTCGAAAATCCAGGTTGTCACAGTAGCTAGTATTCTTGTGTGTGAATCAAGTACATTATCTAATGTATGCTTATACATGTATCTCAATGTGTAGGATATACGCAAAGTATAGCTAAGTTATTAACTTAATCTACAATCAAGGCAAGTATCCGAACCTATGCATTTACATTATGCAATAGGATTATGTAAGCAAGTATTTTATATTTGTTTACTCTTGAGCAAGTTTCTTCACTTACTCTTCTATTATAGTTGAGCAAGTATACTAACGTTGAACTTATTTGTAATTTCGCAAGTATCCTAATCTATGTATTTATTTTATGCAAGAAGTCTATTATTTCGCAAGTATCTCTACTCTATGCACTACTTTTATATTATGCAAATTATTTCTGTTTATTTGTACAAGTTTCCTAACTTGTGCAATTCAATTACAAGTATTTCATTACTATACATCAGTCCTTGATGTACAGTTAATATAATCATTTGGCAAGGCTTTTATGAGCATCTGTATGAAATAGATTCAAATTTGTGCAACTCTTTTATCGGTTACACAAAGTTGGTCCAGTTTGCTATAATGCTTATTTCAAAAGTTCAGAACTACACGAACTGTTTAAACAACAAGTCTAAGCCATTTGATACGGCTAGACTAATATTCCTTTACTTCTCATTTGCAAGTCTTGAATTATTATTGAGAACTTTCCATCCAAATTGTTTTGGTTTGGAATTCAAGTCTGAGTATGAATATCCCTTATTTGGGAAATTTTTATGCGCCAAATGTGATAACCTGAAAATTTATGAGACTTGTAAATAAGATCTCGAATAATTAAATAAAGGTTTAAAGAATAAAACCTAGATTTGAAAATAGAGGAGTATAATAAATAGAGATGACTATGCCTTAATTTCGAGGACGAAATTCTTAGAAGAAGGGGTGAATGTAATATCCCAGATATTTCAGAAATTTAAAATAAGAATTTAATAAATAAAATTCTTATTAAGGGATGAAGTAGATTTGGACATATATGTATATATGTGTTTCATATAATGTGAAGTAATGGACTAAATGTGTGTGTGTGTGTGTGTATATATATATATATATGTGTGTGTGTGTGTGTGTGAAATATATACATATATTGAGAAAAAGAGATTTAATATTTAATTAAATCATTAAAGAAAGTAGATGAAATTAATTAATTAATATTAATTAATTGAGATTAAATTAAATTATATTATTAAATAATATAATTTGAGTATTGAGCCTTGGACGGTGATAGAATTATTATGAACTAAATTTCATATACGAGTGAATTAATTCACTTACTTAGTATTGGTGAATTAATGTATGTAATTTGTTCTAATAAAATGAGGGAGTTAATTAAACTCATTATTATAAATATATTACATATGAATGTAAAATATATTTATGTAAGAGCTTAATATATTATATTATGCCAAACAAATATGAATTAAATATCGAATGAAGTAATTAATTCACTATTTGAAAATTAGTGGGTTAAAATATTTGTTTTAATTAATTGAATAAAGAAATTTATTTAGTTAATGACGATAGTTGTATATGTAATACAATAATTAAATGTAATATGAATAATGGTATGATATTTAATAATCTGTCAAATGGATGTGAATTAATAGTTGGTCATAACTAATTACTTTAATTAGTATGAACTAACTAAGGAAACGAATAATTGCATATAAGACAAGAATAGTGGTAGAAAACTCGAATTTGAGTTCGGAGTAGAATTTGGAGACGCGGACTAGACGGTTGAGTCCGGAACGTCGAAAATAATAAGAATAGACTAAAAACACAAAATGTATCGGGGTTGACTTTTCGATAAACAGTCAAACTCAGAATTCGAAGATGAATTTGAAGAAACGAATATTCCCATGACGTTCAGAACGTCGAAGTTAGTATGAATCGACTATAAACATGAAAATTTGATTTTTCGTGTCAAAAAGTCAAAGACGGGTTGAAGAAATAAAAACGGGGGAAAACGAGGGAAGCTAGAGGTGGGGCCCACATGGGCCTACAATCTGCTGGAATCCCAGCACATGCAAATTATTGGGAGACAAGGTGGGAGACAATCCTTAAAAAAAGGAGGAAAAAGGGGAAAAGAGAAAAAGAGAAAAAAAATAAAAACTAATTAAGCCTAATAGAAGGCAAAAGATCAACCCTTCACTTCTCATTTCCTCACCTCACACTTCACTTCTGTAGAAAGAGAAAGAGAGAGAGAAAGGAGAGAAGAATAGAGGAAAAAGAAGAAAGAAGGGAAAGAAATGAAGAAAATGAAAAGGTAATTCCTAAATATTAATTAAACTTTTGATTTAGATGTTAATTTTTATGGAATTTATGTAAGGAGGATATATTTAAGTTGATATGTGATGGTTTAGCCATGGATTAGCAAGAATTCAAGAAAAGAAATGAAATGAAAGAAGAACAAAAACATTTTTTAAGCCTAAAATTCCTAAATTTCAGTCCACTTTAGACTTTTACCATTTGAAATCTTTAACTTCTTTTTGTGATCCGTCAAAGAGGGGTTTTAGATATATGAGTTATCTGATGAACCCAAGTGGAATCACTCAAAAAGATTCAACGGATCAACCGTGGTGTAATTTTTGGCAAAATACTTCCTGTCGACAAAAATCTGGAAAAACAAATGACTTTTTGGCCAGTTTTCTCCAACCACTGTTTTGGCCACTTTTATTGCTCTACAAATTCTGGTCTTTGTGGTATATTAGTATATCAAGTTAACTAGATGCTGTCCAATGATGGGAATTTTTCGATGTCTTGAGAGGGAGTTATGGCTTTTATAAGAAAATACGATTTTAAAAGTAAATTGTTATAACTCAGTGAATACAACCCAGAAAATTGTGCAAATTTAACTAGAATCAGTATATGGTAGTATGAGTCTACCGTATAAATTTCATAATTTTTGGACAAAAAGATAATTTATGATAAATTTCATAATTTTTGGACAAAAAGATAATTTATGATAAATGTCTACTGAATTTGGAAACTTACAAGAAAATTATTATGTGACTAAAATACCATATACTGATATTCCCCAAAAGACAAAAAAATAATAAGCTGGTTTAATATTTTTCATGCCTATGTTTAAGTTAAGAATAAATGAGAAAATTAAGTTATGTTAAGTTAAAAAATGTGTAAATATGATTTTATTGCTTAATGACCCTTAATATGATATGATCAGATTATGTAAGGGTATTTTGGTCATTTTAAATAAAATGTTATGTTTATGGTATATTATATTTGTTAAATAAATTAAATAGAACGAGATAAACAATTAAATTAAATTGTTTATAAATGATTAAGACATTAATAAATGATAGAAAGTGAATAAAATATTATTGAATGATTAATAATATTAGAAAGTGAATAAAATATTATTAAATGGTTAATAATATTTAGAAGTGATTTTAAATATTATTAAATGATTAATAATATTAGATAATGAGTTGAATATTCTTAAATGATTAATAATATTAGTAAATGATTTGAATATTATTAAATGATTAATAATATTAGTAAATGATTTGAATATTATTAAATAATTAATAATATTAAAGTGTGATTAGAATATTATTAAATGATTAATAATATTTGTAAGTGACTAAGATATTATTAAATGATTAATAATAAGAAGTGAATTAAAATATTATTAAATGATTAATAATATTATACGAGAGTTTTAAGATGATGATAAAGTGATTGAAATATTATCAAAAGACTTTTATAATACTGATGGTTTAAGGTGTTATCTAACATTCGATTATGTGGCTAAATGTTAGATGATTTATTTATAAAGTAGTAGTATTATGAGGTATGATATGATATGCTGATTGAAAGATCAATCTTATAAATGATAGGTCTTTCATAAGAGATTAAATTAGATTGTGTAGCAGTAATCGACGGACAAGGCAAGTTTCCTAACTCAAACTTGAGTTAATAGTTTCAAGCATGCTAATGGTTTAATTATTGTCAATTATTCCACATCAATGAAATTTATTGTTTAATCGCACTTACTGCAAGTTGCATATGTTTACCTGGTATGAAAGTTGATTACCAAATTTGTTCATGGTCATTATTAGCCACTCAGCGTTATTGATTCAGTTTTTCATTTATTGAAATTTGATTATCGTTCTTTCACAATTATTATATATTGTTAAAAATTCGAAAGCCTATTATTTTTCAATCATGATATATCTTTTTTGTATTTAAACTTGCTGAGCAAAGTAGTTATTCACTCTTGCCATATCATGATAATATTTCAGTTAAGCTCGAGTGCTTCAAGAAGGACAAAGACAAGAGGAAAAGTTCAAGAGCAACTTAATATGCGTTAACTATTATGTTATCTTATGAAAATGATTATATAAACATTTTGAGTTATTAAGGTAGGTATTGAGTTAAGGTTGTAGACCTTGGGAAATGTTGTAGAATCATTTGAAATAAACAATGTATGTTTATATATTCCGCGTTAATTGTATAATGTGTAAGAAGATGATGCATCGTGACGCACTAGGTCCGAGGTTGAAGGTAACCCGGATTTGGGGGCGTTACACCAAAGGCGGTCATGATGAACGCAAATGTCGTTCCCGCACGTAGTGTTGATCAACGTAGGGCATAACAGACTGATCACCCACCATGCCCGTAAGCATGTCGATTTACAAATGAATTTCTGTTCAAACCTTATCATAAACTTAAAAATATAAGTTCTTGGTCTTTTGACCACTCAACATTTGTAGTCAATATGTTGTTTCGAAAATATAAACGATTTGATAAGTTATTCAGAATTATTGCAGTTGCTTCACAACTATTGATTCGTTGTAGAAGTATATCTCAAAGAAAATATTTAATCCTTGTACACGATGTTTATTAACTGCTATTATTTGCTGAGCAATTGAATGCTCATTCTTGCTTTGAAATTAAAGGTTTTCAGCTAAGCAAGAACGTGTCGAAGGGTCTGACAAGGACAAGGGAAAGGGAAACTATATGAATAGTTAGAAGATGTTATTTGTAATAATTATAGTTTGTTGTGATAATATATTATCTATCATGTAATAAAGTATTTAAAGGTCTTCGTACCTGAGTTAGCAAACTCTGATGTAAACTTTTTTATTATTTAATAATATAATAAGCAATTTAAATGAATGGATCGTGTAGCACCAAGTACGGGTTGCAAATACCCGGATTTGGGGGCGTCACAAGGTGGTATCAGAGCTATAGGTTAGAAACCTTAGGTGGGGAACCTTAGGCTATAACATTAGGCTAGATAGAAGCGTTGGAAAACGAATAGCTCAAATAGAATTTAACGGAGATGAATTGAGGAAATTCATCGTAAAAATATATATATATATATAATAACTCAAATGAAACTATTATTTGTTATGTGTATATATGTGTATTATGTACTAATCAGAGATAATCTGTGTGTAGATGTCAGGCGAAAAGGGATTAGGAGACTTTCATATTGTGAGCGAGGAGTAAATTATTTTACCCGAGCCAATACCTAAGCCAATAGCTGAAGTAGAGGCTCACATTGAAAGCGACTTTGAAGAGGTAATCATTGTGCAAAGGATAGTACCGGAACAAGTATTGGTGGTATTAACAGATAGTGATTCGGACATGGAAGTTGGAGCTGATCAGGCATCAATGGAAGTGCAGAATCTGAAGAATAAGGTGTTTTCCTTGGAAAAATTATGGGAAATAGAAAGACTGTTGAACTATCAATTACGAAAAGCATTAACTGAAATAATGGAAGAGCAAGATGAGCTGAAAGTTCAAATCGATAAAATGGGAGCCGAATGCAGCGTACTGTATGAAACTTCAAGTAAAAAAGGGAAAAGAAAGTTAAACGACAGCAATCCAGAAACTTCTGGAAATAACCAAGGAAATTTTAAAAAGAAAGGAAAGTGTACAAACTGTAAAAAGAAGAATCGGGGTATATGTATGAAAGGGCAAAACGTATGCTACAACTGTGGACAAGAAGAGCATATCTCTCCTCATTGTCCAAACCGAAGCAAGGTGCATGTTTCATATGTGGGTTGATAGGTCACCAGGCAAAGGTTTGTTCAGGATCAAGTGCAAGTGTAGGAAATAATTAGGATAAATATTCTATGAATATGTATGGTAGATGGTGTGTATATGATATGCATATGTGTGTAATGTATTACTCCCAACTTTTATATAAGTTGTGGGATAAATATAAATTTCCTCATTTTGTATGTAATAGAGGATTAAGGTGTGTAAATAGCAGAAGTTATAAGATTGTAAATGGAATATATTATAAGAAGCATATTAATATAAATGTTTGTTAAGTATACTTTGTAATGAGTATGTGTTAATATGTGAAACTAAAATGCCTTGAGATAGTTGATGAAATATTAATATCAATAAACATGTTATTAACAGGGAAATGCCGCCATAAGGAAGAGGTCGAGGAAGACCACCACTAAACAGGAATAGAAACGAGGCTGCGGAAAATGAAAATGAAAATGAGAACAGGGATAGAGGATAGGGAAACCCCATACAGCAGTTTATAGATTTACTAACAAGAGCATTTCAGAATAGAAATCCCCATAACCCTAACGCAAATATGAACCTACCGGCAGTACGTGCAGCTAATTTTAAGGACTTCAAAAGTGTCGGACCACCTGAGTTCAGGGGGACCATTAAGCCTATAGAAGCTCAGTCGTGGATCAAGGAGATAGAAAAAGCGTTCGAGGTGGCCAGAATATGAAACGAGCAAAAGACTGCTTTTGCCACGTATATGTTGAAGGGGGAGGCCAATTTTTGGTGGGAAGCCAACAGGCAAAGGGTAAGTGAGGTAAGCACAAATAATTTGGAGCAATAGATTTCGAAATTAACTGTTGTGGTTAGACAATTAGCTACAACAAACTTGTCAGACACAAAGCCGTGTGGGATCTGTTTACAGTCGAATCACAACACAGATGCTTGCCCAACATTACAAGATGAGGAGTCTACACAACAAGCCAATGCAATAGGAAACTATCAGGCACAACCTCAAAAGAAATATGATCCATACTCAAACACCTACAATCCAGGTTGGAGAGATCATCCAAACTTAAGCTATGGAGGGAATAGGCCACCAGCACAAGTAGTTTTCCCAACTAGGCACCAAAAGTTTTCAACCGACTCAACCTCAGTATCAACCTAGACAAGCAGCTCCTACAAATAATGGGCAATCCATGGAGGATATGTTCAAGGCATTTATGGGACAGTCACAACAATTCATGACTCAGACACAACAATTCATGCAGGAAATAAGAACTTCTATTCAAGATCTGAGGAACCAAGTGGGTTAGCTTGCCACCACAGTGGGAATATTGGAATCTCAAGGTTCAGGAAAGTTGCCTTCTCAAACAGTTGTCAATCCAAGGGAGAATGCTAGTGCGATTACACTAAGGAGTGGAAAAGAGCTAGAAATGCCCAAAACAGTTGCTGATTTTGAAGAGGAGAAAGCTAAGGAAGAGATTGAGGCACCAAAGGTAAAATCTAACTCGTCTCCACAAGTTTTGACTAAGCCATTACCTTTTCCACCTAGGAATCACATGACTTTAAAGAAAGATGACCAAGAAAAGGAAATTCTAGAAACCTTTAGGAAGGTAGAGGTAAACATCCCTCTTTTGGATGCAATAAAATAAGTACCCAGGTATGCTAAGTTTTTGAAAGAATTGTACACGAACAAAAGGAAATTGAAAAATGATGAAAGAGTCACTGTTGGAGAGAATGTGTCTGCAGTACTTCAAAGAAAAATGCCCCCTAAATACAAAGATCCATGCAGGTTTACAATCCCATGCAGAATAAGTAACACCAAATTTGAGAGAGTCATGCTAGATCTAGGAGCTTCAATAAATGTTATGCCATTATCTATATTTGCTTCTTTAAATCTAGGCCCTTTAAAACAAACTGGTGTTATTATTCAATTGGTTGATCGTACTAACACTTACCCTCAAGGGGTAATTGAAGATGTTTTGGTGCAGGTGAATGAACTAATCTTTTTGCTGCAAATTTTTACATTGTGGATATGGAATATGACAGATCTCCAAATCCCTCACATATCTTGTTAGGGAGACCATTTATGAAAACAGCAAGGACAATGATTGATGTACGAATGGAACCTTAACTATGGAATTTGATGGTGAAAAGATACAATTCAATATATATGAGGTCATGAGGTATCCTAGTGATGTTAATACTGTTCTTGTTATTGACATCATTGACTCTTTAGTGCTGGGATCTTTTGAACACATGCATAAGGAAAGCTTGGAGGTTGCCATCGCCAACAGTTTGGAGATGGATCAAGATGAAAAGATTGAATAGAATCAGGAATTGAAGGAGGTTGTAGCTGCATTGTATTCTTTACCTAAAATTTTAGATAAGTATGCAGTCCAATTCGTTCAATCCCCTGTTTCTCATCAAAAATTGTTACCATCTGTGGTGCACGCTCCAATCCTAGAATTGAAACCATTACCTGCACACTTGAAATGTGCATATTTAGGGACTAATGATACATTACCTGTGATTATTGCTAGTAAGCTAACCAAAGTGCAGTGTGGCCGCCATTTGGTGCCAATATACATACTCCTTAGCCACCATTTGGTGCTATAAAAACTTTTCCAATTCAGGGATGTTCATTCTCAGTCTGGAGTTCAAATCAAAATAATATGATTGAACAGCTCTATTTACTCAATAATATTTCATAGACTTAATATAAAGTAATGAAATATTTTAATATGTGTCTAGCCGAATCAAATGGCTTGGACTGCTTTTAAACTGCATATGCATACTGAAACTTAACGAGTACGCAACATGGCATCAAAATACTGATATTCTTTCAACTTTAAAACTGAATAAAGATTCAACAAAGTAGGATACTTGTGTTCATATGAACTTATTACACAATGTAAGTGTATAAGTTCAGATACTTGCCTTGCTCGTGGATTATGTTTACAATTTAATAATCCTAGCTTAAGCTTGTTTCACGAATCCTACACCATATACATTCATGTATAGACATACATTAGCTATACATATCTAATACATTTTCATTATCGACCATACATATCTATTATACACATATTCAATAGTATAAACCATGTATAGTTATACTTCCAAATTATTGCATTATAAGCTTTTGTTTTCATTTAGAATTCTCTTTGAAAAACCTATTTAAAATTATGGCTTCATATAGACATAATATGCTTGGACAGTCCACATATTCTTATTAGCATGCATTGAAGCTTAGAAGATTCAAGTAACTTGCACCAATACTCAGATAGAATAAAAATTTATTTTGACAAAAATGCAGCACTGCGCAACAGCGCGGTATTTATGCTTGCGAGTGGCGCAGCTGCGCTACTCCTTGATCAGCTTTAAGTTTCTGGGGACCAGCGCAGCTGCGCTGGTTTTGACTGGGAAAGTGGCGCAGCTGTGCCACTTTGGGACAGACCAAAAATATGAAGCTCTGTTCTACCCGAATCCATCCCATTCAATCCTGATTCTAACCAAAATGGTTTCTAGATGTATTCTCATGGTATTAAACAACTAGAAACTTCATTTCTCACCCAATTCACATAATCATAATCAACCCAAGCATTGAAATTCAATATTTTAAGTGTTTGAAAAACCTTTAAACTGTAAAACTCAAAATCCTTAATCATGCATAAAAACTCCAAATTTCAATCCAATTAGTGATATATCATCCTTATAATCACATATGAAATCTTATATTTGAATCACAAAATTCAATTACCTCAATTCCCAACTTCAGTTCTTAAGTGATGATAATTTGACAGTGCAAGGTATTGAAAATGTTTACTACACAAAGAAAACTTGATAACTGAAGGTCTAAGTCTGGTTTTATAGAACTCAGGAACAAAACTTGTCCTCCACACACTTTATTTTCTCCATACGCCAAAACCTTGCTATCAATAAAATAGGATTACTGAGTTATTGAACCTATGAGTTTAATAATTAACCACCTCCTATTTTTTTTCTTGATCAATACTCATTCCCTACAGCTCACACTTATATTAATTTAATTATTAATTTCCCAGTATACCCCATTCATATGTGCACTAATATAATATTATAATTTACACATTATCCACATTGCATATATACAAAAATCAATAATATTAAAATAAAAATTTAAATTACTAAATCTCTATTTTAATATTAACCTGAAAATTCAATCTATTACATCAGATATATCTATCCCAGGTACAAAGACCTTTAAATTCCTTATTACATGATAGTTATTGTAATTACAATACAAAAGCCTATTTATTACAATATACTATATCCATTTATTCATTGAGTTTGCCCTTGCCTTTGTCATTTCCGGACCCTTCTACTCGATCATACTTAGCTGAAAACATTTATATTCAAATAAAGAATGAGCATTCAATTGCTCAGCAAGTAATAACAATTAACAATAACATACACAAGAAATAAATATTTTCTTTGAGATATGCTTTGACAATAGAACAAGATTGTAAAGCAATTGAAACATGTCTTTTTCGAAACAACATACTGACTTTTAAATGCTGAGTGGTCACAAGACCATGAACTTTTCTTTTTCATTTTTCTGAAAAGGTTTAAACAAAAATTCATCTGTAAACCGTCTAACTTACGGGCACGGTGGGTGATTAGCCTGTTATGCCCTGTATTGATCAATATTATCTTACAGGAACGACATTTGCGTTCAATGTCACCGCCTTTTAGCGCAACATAAACTTTTTCCAATTCAGGGACGTTCATTCTCAGTATGGAGTTCAAATCAAAACAATATGCTTGAATAGCTTTATCTACTCAATAATATCTCAAAGACTTAATATAAAGTAATGAAATACTATAAATTTTGTCTAACCGGAACAAATGGCTTAGAGTACTTTTAAATTGTACATGCATACTAAAATTTAACAAGTATGCATCATGACATTCTTATATAAAAATATTGATATTCTTTTAACATATAACTGATTAAAGCTTCAATATACTTGTTTAAATGAAACAAGTTAGGATACTTGCCTTGCTCGTAGGTTACAATTACAGTTTTAGCCTAACTTTACTTCACGTATCCTACACAATTTATGTTCAGTCATATGCACACATTAGTCATACATTCAATGTAAACTCGGCTCACATTTATAGTTTACAATAACTCTATCTTGCTTTTATAAGTTTGTTTCACATGCTTTGCAAATCTCTTAGTAATTTTCACTTGACTTAGTCGGTTCAAGTTTGGTCAAGCTATACTCTATGTGCTTCATGTATTATAGTGTTAGAGACTTAATTATACTTGCCTCAAGCTTTAGCTAGCTAACAAAACATCTTGACAGTTCTGCAGCATGGCACGGTTGCGCTGCAATTAGGTCTGAGAGTGGCGCGCTCGCGCTGCTATCTTTTCAGCCCAAAACTGAGTTGTTCAACGTATAACTGACTTCTGAGTGTGCTAGGGTCTTATAGTATCCAATTCAACATACAAACTCAAGAGACTAGAAACTTTAAACCAAACTTAGATTATTTTTTCAAAATGCTCAAATTTTCCATTTAAAACTTCCTTAATTCATGTTTTGACAACTCATTTCATGCATAGCCAAGTAGGATATCATATGAGACACTTCTTTAAGCTTAACTAAGTCTAATGGTTATGCCTAGAAGCTTACATAACAAAGAAATCAATTTTTCATTTGTGGGGACCAGCGTGGTCGCGCTGGTTTTGGCTTGGAAGTGGCGCGACCACGCCACTTCGAGACAGTTCCAATTCAGGCTCTGTTTTCTGCAGTTTTTAAAATTTTTGCTTCTTAACCATATTACACTGTAGCATACATACTTAGTTATATGTTAACTTGAACATAGCTCAATTTCTTGTTTAAAAAAACATGAAATTTCAACCAATAACCTTCCAAATTTTCATGATTCTTAGAAAACTTTCACTTGGGCAATTTAACAAACAATATATGGGCATGACTTAAGATGCTCAGATTTCATGGCTTTTTAAACATGCTTCGTTCCAGATTTCATATATAGAAATCCCTTATAAACAAGCCAAAAATCAATAATTAACTCAATTCCTATTCATATACCTCTATCTCAACTTATTAGAATATAGAAGAGGTTCATTGTTACCTCTTTCTGCAGAGTTTTCTTCTAATCAGCCTTAGTATGAGAAGATGAAGTGAAAGAGCTGGGAACTTGATTACTGAGCAAAAAAAAAATTAAATCTTGAAGCTTGGCTTGGGTTTATAGAGTTGGTATCCTTGCTCCCTACTCAAAGTTCTTGCTCATTACACAATAAACGTGATTGCTACAGTTTGGGTTGGCTGAGTTGTTTCTCTAACTTTTCCTCTTATTGCCAGCTCCTGCTAGTCTACTGTCCCAATTTAATAGATTTACTTGAAGGTTACTTCTAACCTCCCAGCAGCTATGATACATATATACATACATAAAATATAACATATATATATATATATATGTATATATTATATGCATACATATTACATATCCATATAACATATATATCTTACATATATACATTAAAAATTATAACGTCATATACAAAAATCATTTCCATTAAAAATGGAAGCTATATATTAAATAAAAATATTTTATTTAATGATATAATTTTATTATATTAAAATAATTTATTATTGTAAATTATTTTAATACATTATATTTAATGCATACAAAATATTTTGTATACCTTAAATATCTCCGAATCATTTTATAAATCACTTTCAACAACTACATGAAATCAATATATATATATATATATATATATATATATATATATGTGTGTGTGTGTGTGTGTGTGTATATAAATATATCACATCGCATTTCATACATGTATTATACCGCAATTATTCACAATAACGGAATAACAAATAATAAATAATAAATTTATTCTCTTTTGCATTATAAATTGTTTATAACAATTGATTAAATATAGTAAATATAAATTATTATATTTACCATATCACATACACCCACATATTACACTACACGTAATCACACATACAATGCAATATAATAAACTATTAAAATAAAAAAAATTATTTTATTAAATCATTATTTCAATATTTATCCAAAAACTTCGAATCGCTATAGAACAACCCTAAAAGTAGGGGTATTGTGTTAAGGTCGGGTAACTGACATTATCACGTGTAAATACAGTGCGACGTTGTGTAAATATAGTGTGATTAAATGTTACGCGCAACATGGGGGTATTATTAGGTTGATCACCTAATGATACTCCGGGGGATAATAGTTCGCAGTCTTGGTGATTGTTGAACGTCATGTAAAGGTTCACAGTCTTTGTGATTGTTGAATATTTGTGTAAAGAGTTCGTGGTCCTTACGACCTGTAACGCCCCCATAATCGGCACCAACTTAAGCTAAAATTAAGACTAATTTTAATCCCGACCTTGTGCGTTAAATACTATCTTAATTCAGCTTTACATCAGATTAAGATGAAATAATAGCTGAAAATGCGGATAATTAAAAACTTTTTATATTATTTTTTTTCCTTCTTTTCCCTGAATCGTAACCTTTACGATTATCTTATTTATTTCCAAATCATATTCATTTTATGATTTATTTCATCAGAGTAATTATGAGTAATTACAACTCATTTCTTAATATACAACCTTTCTCGTATAGTATTATCACTATATTGGTTTTTACATTGTGAAGTAGCTAAAACGCTACCTTCAAACTCAAAACAAATATTCTTATTTCAAAACAATCATTCTTTATTTATTGAATATTTCAAACTTTACATAATAGCACTTTACACACATTATGAATTATCATCACAAGTTAATACAATCTTATTCAAAAGAACTATTTCTTCTTTACACGTTCCTCTGAACTTTATCATCTGAATAGCTTCACAATTGTAACCTGCAAATTATTGCAAGGTTGAGCACAACGGCCCAGCAAGTCCAACAGTTTATCATGCTTCACGTAGCACATAGTTTCATATTCAGTTCATGCATTACATTCTTCGTGTTCATGCATTATATTCTTCATGTTCATGCATATTACAAATGCATCATCAAACTTATGCAATGCTAGTAGCAACATATATCCCATATCATACTACACATGCTTTGCACCTATTATCCATTGCAAATATATTGAGTTCCATAACTCAATTCAACAATTAGTCATATTTTGACTTTCATAATCATAAAATAGCAACAAATGCATTTCAATATATTCATAATCATGGTAACAAGTTGTTATAACAATTACACATATCCATATCGAGTTCATATAAGTAAATTGAAAAACTTGCCTGTGATTAACTAATCTTGCTTATGCTTATGCTCGACGTTCATCGCTCGGCGTTCGTCATTTTACGCTTATCACATAATTGTTATAATACTTATACTTTCATTCACCGTATAACCTACACATAAATTAATCCACGTTAAACATTCATCACATTTTCATCTTCCGTTTAAAACTTAGTATAAACTATATATTAGTTTTCAAATCCTACATCGAATTTCAACTCAGATTCATCAATATACACATAAGTTAGTTTATATATATTAATATCTTAATTACATCAATTTATGTATACCTTAAGACCTTTCTGTTCAAGATAGCATAATAATTATTTATTATTTTATTATTATTATTATTATTATTATTATTATTATTATTTCAGCGTGGCCTACGCTTTCCGCCAGAGAAATTTTTCCAAGTTTTGTTCTAGCAAGCTACTTGATGCATGTATAACTTTCTCAATTTAAAACCAGTTGACATGAAATTTGGACACAACCTAGTTCGCAAACAACAAAATCATTTACTTCTTATTTAAGAGACTTGTAGTCTTCAACGAAGACATGCAAAATTAGTGAAGCTTTAGAAGTCACTCCATAAGGTAGATATTGGTCTAATATCAATGAGTATTTAACAACAACATTGAGCTCTGGCCCATTCAGGTTGCATGAGATAATGATCTTCCATTAATTTCGATTAAATTATGTACGTAGGAAGTATGGGATTGTTATTATTTATTTATTTTTAAAACATGATATTGCATTAAAACAGATTTCTAGCACAAACTCATCATGATCTCGAGTACCAAGGAAAAGGGGTCACTTGGTTGGACAGTTTATACCACCACATATATATCAAACATATGTGAAAAGTCTAAGAAAATTTTCCCCAATTGATGGGTGACCAAATGGTCAACCAGCAACTAAAATTCTGTGGTAATTCTTCTTTATGAGGAGAATACGGAGAATACTATTCGCTAATGTTTGGAAATTAGCAAAGAACATTCACTAAAATTGCGTAGATGATAAGTTTTAGCACAATAGCCTCTTTTAGGCATTTTAACAAATATGTAACATGCATAGCATGTATAGTCAGATTTTTCATGGATTTTAAACAGGTAATTATGCCATCTCCTTTCAAAATTCTCCTTATGTTTCCTGAATTCATCTGATTCCACCTTTCAAATAACCTCCCACAACCAAACATGACAATAACAAACATTAATTACCCAATTTCTATAAATTAAGCAAGAGAACACATCATACCTCTTATTTGGTATTATAACCAAATCTTTACTTTCAAGCTTATTTTAGTTGGTTTAAATTCTTTCTCTTGACAATATGTTGCTTCATGTCTTCTACAAACTCAGTTGATGGCTCCTGTTTTGAAAGAATTTGGGTAGCTTGGTTGCATGAGATAATGGTGGAGGAGCTGAATTGATTTTGGTCGGGTAGAGAGAGAGTAGAAACAAATGGGAGGGAGCAGAGCATATAGGAGCAGAGATGTTTACCAGCTCCTGCTTATTACTTTAGTGGATGATTAGTATGCTTATAACATGCCAGCTCCTGCTTCATCACACTGACTCATCAAACCCACTTAGCTCTCTCTATATATACTTAAGTCCCAAAACTTAGTCACAACACATGTAATCCTAAATAGACTCCAACCTGAATTCAAACATTATATATATGTACTAATCACAATTCATATTATCTTATCATCTATTGAAAATATAATTACGTTATATTTGCAATACACCCAATATTTCATATATGATATTTTAAAGTAAATTAGTTATTTAAAGTATATAATATAAATCATTTACTAATTATATAACAATTACATTGCTCAATATTTTCAATTAAGTAATTTATAATTACCCTTTCTTATCCTCTTTAATAATTTTTTCTTGCTCAATTTATTTAATAATAATATATTATTTATTTAAATCAAATAAATAATTTGATTTAAATTATTTGATTTATTTACACATATTATATCATTTCCTTCCTCAAATAACCAAAAAAATCATTTAGTTATTTCTTTAAAATGATTAACTAATATAAATTAATCTCTTCCGTACAAATTTTCTATATTTTTTTTATTCATTCTTATTATTATATATTATTTTATATACGTACAATACAATATTCACGGTTCTCACATTGCCATTGCACAACATAACTCACTTTCTCATATTATGCAATAACTTCTTATTTAGTTATTGCATTAACTATTAAGTTATTTTATGAACTTAATATTTCATTTAGTTTAATGTTAAATGATTAATTATCATAAGTTAATCTATTTCTCATTTTCTTTTCAACTTCTCAATTAAACCAATAAAATTAATGGCTTCACATGTCACATAAATATATATATATAGCACATAAATATTTATACATTTAACCCGACACGTCTCATAATAAGAATCTTATTTATTAAATTCTTATTTTAATAATTTTCGAAAATTCGAGTTATTACATTCTTCCCCTCTTATAAGGATTCCGTCCTCGGAATCACAAACATCGAACGTCCTTGCTTGGTCTACATCTATCCTCTTCCGAAATCTTTATCGTTCTCTAATTTCAACGTACCACATTAACATAGGTGTTATATTACCTAGTTCATACACTTTCTCAACAACTCTTTATAGGTTTTATTACATAACCGTTATTAACTCGATACACCCCGAGTATTACCAGTCTTAACCCATCAACATCCTTTTCTAAGGATCAAGGCAATCAAACTTATGATTTACTAAACTCATAAACTCTCGGGATATCACATTCACCCCTTCTTCTAAGAATTTTGTCTTTGAAATCTCAATTCATTAGTCTTCGTTCATTCGATTCATCGAATTTACTCATTGAGTTCTATGACAAACTTTCTCTTCTAGAGATCATTCCGAATTCATCGTACGTTTCGTACATTTCTTCTCTTTTTTCTTTCTTTACGCCATTCTTTCTCAAGAATACTTCTAGACTTGTCGCATTTCACGACTACTTCGTTTCTAAGAACATCATCCCCTTCTATACTCAACTACCAGAATTGAAATTTTCCACAATTGATCAATAATTGTAAAGCAATATAAATAATTCAAGAATTTCGAAGATTCGCTTAGGAATAGCTTTCTGTATCATCTTATTGGTCATATAAACCGAAATTTTCTTTTTGAAAAGGTTTAAACAGAAATTTATTTGTAAACCGTTATGTCTTACAGGCACGTAGGTGATCAGCCTGTTATGCCCTGTGTTGATCAGTGTTATCTACAGGAACGACATTTACTTTCATCGTCACCGCTATTCAGCGCAAACAGAATTTCCCAATTTAGGGTTGTTCTGTGTTGATCAACACTATCTGTGTGGCCGCCATTCGGCGCCAATTGAACGATATTCGTTCATCTGTGCCACCATTTGGTGCTATAAATTTTTTTCCCAATTCAGGGATTTTCATACAAAATCTGGAGTCCAAACCAAATCAATTTAGTTGGACAATTCAAAATCGATATCTGAATTTGTGTCTAGCCGATTTAAAAAGGCACTTGACACTTCTTGATTTACTAAAATACTGAAAATCATTTTATGACGCATAGGACCGCTCTGTTTTAACAGTACGCTGAGCATGCCGTATCATTTTATGACTTTGTCATTCTACATCATACCATAGTGGGCTGACGATCCTTAGATCACATCCAACACTAGGTTAGAATGCATTGATGACTCCATCATTTAAAATACATTTTGATATTTTCAACTTTTTCTAGCCGAAACAATTAGAATAGACATAAGAAATAACCGAACTTCTTTTTTTTTTTTTTATATATTTTAAAACCTATTGGTTTAATGATTTGACCCAATATATTAGTGCAACTACCAGCACGATTACAATAAACTTCGAAATCTAGCATTGCTAGAAGATTTGGAATATCCATTTCTCCACTCATCAACTTTAACTTTCTCCATAGTTCCACTATATAATCCTATCCATCTCTAATATCATCAATTCGCAGTACACTAAAAATAATTAGCTCTTAATTTATAACACTCTTATTCCCTAATATAGTTCGTCAAACTTACGACACTTTATGTGTTCAGAAACTTACCATAAAAATATGAGTTTAAGAACTTGTCCTAGCGATACGTAGTCCAAGAACTAATCAGGGACTATCCATATGCTTAGGGGCTCAAAACACATCATATGATTATGAGTCACAAACTTGCCATAAGCATGAGTTTTAAGAACTCGCACCTAATCTTATATTCTCTAATTATCAAATATACATATGAGAAAAGAATCACCTTCTCGCCATTTATATACCGATAGCGTGACACCAACATTTCAATGATTATCAATATGATAAACTAAGTGGTCGTTAAACCAAGCACAAAACCCCTGCCCATACAAAGGTTTGTACAACTCAGCTATCACATGAGTCCTCAATTGAAATCCCACCTAATCCTATCAAATCTTATCCTATTCTTTGCTCAATACGAATTTTCTTTAATCCGTATTTCATCATCTATAACTCTTTCTGAGTTTTACTCGTACTATCTCATAGTACCTTCTATTTATAATATTAAGCTAAATTTTCAATCATTCGATTGATCATCTGTCCTTCTGTAACTTAATCAGATCACGTTGTGATCCTTTCTTACAGTCGTCTTACATTATGATTCTTTCTTTATGATCGTTTTGTTTTTACGATCTTCTTTCTTGTGGCGCCCCCAAATCCGGGTCCCTTGAACCTCGGATCTGGTACGTCACGATACATCATCTTCATACCAATTCTATAACTAATGCAGAAAATATAAACATAACTTGTTTATTTTAGAGTATTCTACAATATTTCCCAAGGTCTACAACCTTTATCTTGATACATTCCTTTAATAACGTACATAAGGTTTACATAAGTAACTTACATCCAAATAACTTAATAGTTAACGTGCATATCAACCTAATCTTGTCCTTTGCATCTGCCTCTGTCTTTTCTCGAACATTCGTATTAATCTAAAATTTGTTATCATGATATAGCAAGGGTGAGCAACTACTTTGCTCAGCAAGTTTAAATACGAGGAAGATATATCATGATTGAAGGAAAAAAAATAAGCTTTAGGATTTCTTAACAATATAATAATTGTGAAAGAGCATGAATCAAAACTTGAATGATTGAATGATTGAATTCAATAATACAGGGTATCAATAATGACCATGGACCAATTTAACTGAACCTTAAGGTAATGAAGGTGATCAGCCTTTCATACCTGATGAACATGTGCAACATGCACTAAGTGCAAATCAATAATCATAGATGTGGAATAATCAACAATAATTATCCACTAACATGCTTGAAAGATAATAACTCGAGTTTGAGTTAGGGAACTTGCATAGAATAATTATCTGAGTAAGTTTAGGAAACTTGCAACTTGTAAGAAGTTTAAAGTAAGAAACTTGCCTTGATTGGAGATTACCGATAAAATTTAACTTAACTTCTCTCCACAAATCCTACACAATTGTATTTACATGCACACACATTTAGATAATTAAATATCTTGCAAAACATGCATGTATATTCTTTATTAATAAATATTAGTTAACAAAATTAATATTATTCATACTTCATTCAAAACCAATCTTGGTTCCTTTAGAAACTTTATTAATAAATAATATGGGTCTCATACATTTTAAGATGGAAATATTTTACATCTTGAAGCTTAAATCATTTATATTCCATTTCAGAAATATCTTTTAACTTTGCTCGCAAATTCGGAGTTTAAACAGCTAATACATGGCTTTTATAGTAAAATACAATTTACTATATTATTACCTTAATTTAAATAATTGCTATATTAGTTTATCCTAGCTTATTTTATAATTCACGATGTTCGGGTTTTATATCTCGACATAATGTACATAACTATATACACCCCGGTATATTTCTCTTTTAGCTTCGTTTATAGATTAGACTTTAATTCTAAAGTCTCGTGATGCTCATGTCTCATAACTTAAGACATCTTAAATCACTCTTTAATTAGAATCTATTATGCTTGCCTTATATAGTTCGGGACAACGTAGCTTAACGTTGGCCAACTACTCGGCTATTGGAAACCAACACACTTTGTTTTACATTACAATACTATTCATTTTAGGTCGTTCACATTTTATAAATTAAACGTGTCCAAACGTTTTAGATTCTATGTTGTAGGTCTAATCCAGTCAGTTAAGACTGTCTGCTTTAGAACAAATTTCATTTTGATTATCTATCCGGACAGTTAAGACTGTCTGCTTCACGCTAAGTTCTCCTTTAGTTAATATTCAGACAGTATAACCCGTCTGTTTACTAACAAAATCTACTGCGAGTAATCATCACCCAATTCAGACAGCTTTAACCCGTCTGCTTTAGGCCAAAACTCCCTGCATGCTGCATTATTATCTGGGCAGTTTCGTTTTCATGGTACATACTTTGCGATTTCATAACTTGCTCATTTCTTATCGAAATAAGTTCGTTCTTGAGCCCACCTACTCCTTGTTCTACATACTACAAAACTCCCAGAAAATAACCAATTTTCAGGAGCTTTAACTACTTGAAAAACTGACTCTAAAGTCAGTGTACCAACTAATTTTTCAACTCTTAACTACTTTCATAAAAAAATTCGCCATGACTTCGTTACTTAAGTTTTCTCCTCCATTCCAATTGGGTGATGTTCATAACTCATAAGAGTATAATATAACACCCTGGAACTAAAATTTTCAGATTCGAAACATCACAACAAAAAGTCTCAAATCAATTCATTAACAGTCCACTAATTTAAATTTCATCCTTTTCGCATAGGTTTACCCTCTCTCGCTAAAACAGTCATAACTTTTTCGTTTTAAAACTTTTTTAGGCGATTCTTGAGCCCACGCGAAGCTAACTTCCGGGGCTACAATTATTTCCTACTGACTTTGTTCCAAATTACGAACACATTGGTCCAGAAATTTCGTGCAAGGGGACTGCTCCGCACTATTTGGACAGTTTTGATTCGGTTACTTTAAAATGACATAACTCTTTACTCCGAAGTCGGAATTGGTCCGTTCCAGAGTCTATGGAAAGCTTATACAGTGTACTATAACATACCAAAAGTCCATAATTTTTAGAGTACTATAACAAATTTCGAAATTTCCTTTTTAGGGCAGCAGTCTTATATTATTCTAGCATAGATGCGTTTTAGTATATCTTTCATAACTCGTTCGTTCCACAACATTTTTAAGCCATTCAAAAGGGCTTTTGTTCAATACATATAGATCTACCACACCCAACAAGAAAATCACAAATACCCAACATGGATTTCAAAATAATCAACATAGATCTCAAAATATTTTCCGGAACAAACAAAAAAACTCATTCACTTTCATTCTTTTCCAATCTTCCAACATAATCTCACATATATCCACATGTTACATCATATAACTCCATATCTAACCTATTCATAAGGTTTAAACCATCAAGATCACAAAAATTTCATGGATCTAGCATAATAATATAAAACTACATAAAGCTTTAACTAACACTTATATTTTTCCTTTTTACCTTCCTTTGTTGGCTTTCTTTCTTCTTCCTTGCTCTTCATCTTCCATCTCCATGGCTACCTTTCTCTTCTCTTTGATCCGCCCACTTCTCTCTCTCTCTCTCTAACTCTCTAGTTTTTCTCTTACTTTATTTTCTCTCTCTTCTCTTACTCTCTTCATCCTTATCCTTTTTCTTCTTATCCTTATCTCTTTCTTCCTTAATATCTAAAAAAAGAAATTTGGCACATGCCAAATACTCCCTCCTTATCCATCCGAAGGTTCCTCTTCCTTTTTTTTTTTTTTATCTTTCTTCTTATCTCTTCCTTATCTTTCCTTCTCTCTCCAAAATCTTGCATATCTTGGATAAGCTTCAAAGGCTAGGCTAGGAGGGACACATAAGCTACAATTAGACTTTGAAAAAAAAAATTCCCATGTGCCAAATACTCCCTCCTTTGCCCATCCGAATCATTCCATTTTCTTTGGCCCAATCTTGCTTTATTTTATATTGCATCAAATAGTTAACTCCATTATTCTTTTGGGCCATGTAATAAAAATAACATAGTCCAATATATAAATTTTTATCTTACCCTAATTATTTAATTAGAGTTTTTCATTCCACCCATTTAGAAATTTAATTAATTACTCATGTTCATTTAATCTTTTAACCCAATTAAACTTTCTTTAATTAAATAATAAATTGAAATAATAAAATTAATCTCTTAGGTTAGTATATAATTTATTTACTAAAATTCTTCAATACCATAAACCTTAGGTTATTTAATTACCATTCCTAATATATAATATTAGGTTACAAGGCTTTCTTTTTAATTCTATTTATAAATATATATATATTTATGACATAAAATACAAATTTATTTGTCAATTCTTATTCTTCTATCATTCACTATATGTCACAAAAATTTTTAATATCGTTGAGAAATAATTTAATAAACTTATTTCTTAGCTTTACTTTTTATTCCATTAACATATTAACTTATGTAGCCCTAATTGGCCTGATAAGCTATTACACATTCATATATTCACTTATATGCTCCAAGTAAAAATTATTTGTAAAATTTTACATAGATAATTCATATCAAATTCTCAGTCCTTAAATTTTCAGGTCACATTTCTTTCCTCTTTAATCATGTTATTTTATGATTATTCGAATCAGGTGTCCCTTGATCCTTTAGCTTATCCAGATTCTTATCTAAATCTTTGCGTATTATCTTTAACGCATTCTTTATGAATTTTTTAAATTCATTTAATATCAATTAACCCTCATTTGGGTTTATGCTTATCATCTTCTTCATTCTTTATCCTCTGACCCTTCTCTTGAGGTCTCTCTTCTTACTCCCAGAGCTTTTTGGATTCCTTATTACCTCTTAAACGACCATTTGTGTTTGTATTGACACCAGTGGTGTTTAATTTCTTATGACACAATATTAGTGTCTAGTTCACTTGTTTAACAATACCCAAAACTTCTAGGGTTGTTCATCTCTATTGTCGAAGTTGGTTAAATCCTGATTACGCATCGAGATTCTTCCTCGAATCCTTTCATTTATTCTTATCATTTTTATCATTATCTTCTTATAGACATCGTCTATCTATTATCACTTTACTTCTTCACTACTGGAGTCAGGTAACTCCCGATTCCCGTCTTTAATAACTCTTCGAGATTCTTCCTTGAATCTTCTTGTACATATCTTAATTTACTTCTTGGAAATTTTCTAAATTTATTTTTTTTATTTCCCAAATTCTATTTGAGTCTATTCCTTATCATATCCATCTTTCTGTTCTGAGGTTATAGTCTAAGGTAACTTTTACCTAAGGTTTATAACCTACGGCTCTGATACCAAGTGTAACGCCCCCATAATCGGCACCAACATAATCTAAAATTAAGACTAATTTTAATCCCGACCTTGTGCGTTAAATACTATCTTAATTCAGCTTTACATCATATTAAGATGAAATAATAGCTGAAAATACGGATAATTAAAAACTTTTTATATTATTTTTTTTCCTTCTTTTCCCTGAATCGTCACCTTTACGATTATCTTATTTATTTCCAAATCATATTTATTTTATGATTTATTTCATCAGAGTAATTATGAGTAATTACAACTCATTTCTTAATATACAACCTTTCTCGTATAGTATTATCACTATATTGGTTTTTACATTGTGAAGTAGCTAACACGCTATCTTTCAAACTCAAAAAAGGTATTCTTATTTCAAAACAATCATTCTTTATTTATTGAATATTTCAAACTTTACATAATAGCACTTTACACACATTGTGAATTATCATCACAAGTTAATACAATCTTATTCAAAAGAACTATTTCTTCTTTACACGTTCCTCTGAACTTTATCATCTGAATAGCTTCACAATTGTAACATGCAAATTATTACAAGGTTGAGCACAACGGCCCAGCAAGTCCAACAGTTTATCATGCTTCACGTAGCACATAGTTTCATATTCAGTTCATGCATTACATTCTTCGTGTTCATGCATTATATTTTTCATGTTCATGCATATTACAAATTCATCATCAAACTTATGCAACGCTAGTAGCAACATATATCCCATATCATACTACACATGCTTTGCACCTATTATCCATTGCAAATATATTGAGTTCCATAACTCAATTCAACAATTAGTCATATTTTGACTTTCATAATCATAAAATAGCAACAAATGCATTTCAATATATTCATAATCATGGTAACAAGTTGTTATAACAATTACACATATCCATATCGAGTTCATATAAGTAAACTGAAAAACTTGCCTGTGATTAACTAATCTTGCTTATGCTTATGCTCGACGTTCATCGCTCGACGTTCGTCATTTTACGCTTATCACATAATTGTTATAATACTTATACTTTCATTCACCGTATAACCTACACATAAATTAATCCACGTTAAACATTCATCACATTTTCATCTTCCGTTTAAAACTTAGTATAAACTATATATTAGTTTTCAAATCCTACATCGAATTTCAACTCAGATTCATCAATATACACATAAGTTAGTTTATATATATTAATATCTTAATTACATCAATTTATATATACCTTAAGACCTTTCTGTTCAAGATAGCATAATAATTATTTATTATTTTATTATTATTATTATTATTATTATTATTATTATTATTTCAGTGTGGCCTACGCTTTCCGCCAGAGACAAGTTTTGTTCTAGCAGGCTACTTGATGCATGTATAACTTTCTCAATTTAAAACCAATTGACATGAAATTTGGACACAACCCAGTTCGCAAACAACAAAATCATTTACTTCTTATTTAAGAGACTTGTAGTCTTCAACGAAGACATGCAAAATTAGTGAAGCTTTAGAAGTCACTCCATGAGGTAGATATTGGTCTAATATCAATGAGTATTTAACAGCAACATTGAGCTCTGGCCCATTCAGGTTACATGAGATAATGATCTTCCATTAATTTCGATTAAATTATGTACGTAGGAAGTATGAGATTGTTATTATTTATTTATTTTTAAAACATGATATTGCATTAAAACAGATTTCTAGCAGAAACTCATCATGATCTAGAGTACCAAGGAAAATGGGTCACTTGGTTGGAAAGTTTATACCACCACATATATATCAAACATATGTGAAAAGTCTAAGAAAATTTCCCCCATTTGATGGGTGACCAAATGGTCAACCAGCAACTAAAATTATGTGGTCATTCTTCTTTATGAGGAGAATACGGAGAATACTATTCGCTGATGTTTGGAAATTAGCAAAGAACATTCACTAAAATTGCGTAGATGATAAGTTTTAGCACAATAGCCTCTTTTAGGCATTTTAACAAACATGTAACATCCACAACATGTATAGTCAGATTTTTCATGGATTTTAAACAGGTAATTATGCCATCTCCTTTCAAAATTCTCCTTATGTTTCCTGAATTCATCTGATTCCACCTTTCAAATAACCTCCCACAACCAAACATGACAATAACAAACATTAATTGCCCAATTTCTATAAATTAAGCAAGAGAACACATCATACCTCTTATTTGGTATTATAACCAAATCTTTACTTTCAAGCTTATTTTAGTTGGTTTAAATTCTTTCTCTTGACAATATGTTGCTTCATGTCTTCTACAAACTCAGTTGATGGCTCCTGTTTTGAAAGAATTTGGGTAGCTTGGTTGCATGAGATAATGGTGGAGGAGCTGAATTGATTTTGGTCGGGTAGAGAGAGAGTAGAAACAAATGGGAGGGAGCAGAGCATATAGGAGCAGAGATGTTTACCAGCTCCTGCTTATTACTTTAGTGGATGATTAGTATGCTTATAACATGCCAGCTCCTGCTTCATTACACTGACTCATCAAACCGACTTGGCTCTCTCTATATATACTTAAGTCCCAAAACTTAGTCACAGCACATGTAATCCTAAATAGACTCCAACCTGAATTTAAACATTATATATATGTACTAATCACAATTCATATTATCTTATCATCTATTGAAAATATAATTACGTTATATTTGCAATACACCCAATATTTCATATATGATATTTTAAAGTGAATTAGTTATTTAAAGTATATAATATAAATCATTTACTAATTATATAACAATTACATTGCTCAATATTTTCAATTAAGTAATTTATAATTACCCTTTCTTATCCTCTTTAATAAATTTTTCTTGCTCAATTTATTTAATAATAATATATTATTTATTTAAATCAAATAAATAATTTGATTTACATTATTTGATTTATTTACACATATTATATCATTTCCTTCCTCAAATAACCAAAAAAATCATTTAGTTATTTCTTTAAAATGATTAACTAATATAAATTAATCTCTTCCGTACAAATTTTCTATATTTTTTTTATTCATTCTTATTATTATATATTATTTTATTCATAATATGTACAATACAATGTTCACGGTTCTCACATTGCCATTGCACAACATAACTCACTTTCTCATATTATGCAATAACTTCTTATTTAGTTATTGCATTAACTATTAAGTTATTTTATAAACTTAATATTTCATTTAGTTTAATGTTAAATGATTAACTATCATAAGTTAATCTATTTCTCACTTTATTTTCAACTTCTCAATTAAACCAATAAAATTAATGGCTTCACATGTCACATAAATATATATATATATATATATATATATATATATAGCACATAAATATTTATACATTTAACCCGACACGTCTCATAATAAGAATCTTATTTATTAAATTCTTATTTTAATAATTTTCGAAAATTCTGGTTATCACACGACCACTGAGTGACCCTCAAAAGAAATATTTTTCCTTGTAAATATTAAAATTAAATTTGAGATTCCAAAATCTTATCCTACTCAGAAAATTTGATGTTTATTATTCTGTGAAGATATTTTGTTAACTTCATGTAATTATTGATAATATTAATTCTTTCTAAATTTTTAATTATTGATTTGTTGCCCGTCATTTTTATTTTATTTTAGACTACTATACTTGCTAAGCAAATTAGTTGCTTACTCTTGCATAAACTTTATGTTGATAACTAAAACTGAGGAACCCGAAGGGTTGGGTGAAAAGATAAAGGGAAGGGCAAGGTTAACGAAGAAGAATAGTAAATATTATTGTATTAGTTAAATAAATAAATAATGACGTAATATTTTAGAACTATGTATTAGTTCATAATGTGTTAGTAAGACCTGTGTTTTTATGTGTAAATAATGTAAATAATTAATGTATCGTGTAACCTAGCTTATAATAATAGCTAGTTAGCATGTATGTGGATGAATAGTGATGCACCAAGTTTGCTGTAACTAGTACACGAATTTGGGGGCGACACAGTAACAGTTCTGTGTGGTCTAAAATCTTAGTAATTTCCCTTCCTTAGTTGAATATCCATACACTCAGAGTAGAAGAGAGGACTAGGAGATTTTTGAGCTCTGGACCTCTTAAAAATCTTTGTGTCATTTACCTTTCTGCACATTTACATTTTATGTCACTCTAAGTTTTACTTCTGTGAGTTAATTCCACATTGTTCACTAAATTTAAAACTGTGAGTTCTCATATAATCTTTGAAGGGGTTTTCAAAATTATATTCTGTTGTGCATAACTTAATTAATTAACTTGTTTAATTTACGTGGTAAACAATCTTCAAAAAGAAATTTTAATTAGATCTATTCAACCCCCCTTCTAGATCTCTTTTGTTCAGTTGGGAATAACACAAAATTTTCGCTTTCAGCTCTCTTTGTGCGGTGAGGGTTTGTAATGTTCTTCCCTAAATGTTCATGTGCGGGTATTATATAGGGGAAGGAAACCGCAGGAACTTCTTGGGATAGTTAGCTTGAAAAGTTTCTGCTAACTATCTGCAAGAAGTTGTAACAGAAGTTTCTACTAACTATTTGCTACAACTTCTTGCGGATAGTTATTCTCACTTTTTAATCTTGATCGTCCGTAATTAGGTTGAATGGTTATAGATCAGTTGGTTGGGAAATGATCTATCGCCAGATGTGAATATGGATCACTCCCATATATATATATATATATATATATATATATATATATATATTAATGTTAAAAAAGTAATAGTTTTGAAACAATTAATGTTATAAAGTTCCCATATATATAAATATATATACATATGGGAACATTAATTGTTTCAAAACTTTTACTTTTTTAATAAATAAGTAGGTAAATATCTAGACTCGTCTAAATTGTCTCTTTCCTCTTCCTAGTTATTGCTTTAAAATCAAAACGATTCCTACTCAACATCATTTGACATCTGCCCCACACACACACACACATATATATATATATATATGTATATATGTATGTGGGAACTCTATAACATTAATTGTTGAAACTTTTACATTTTTAATAAATAAATAGGTATATATCTAGACCCATCTAAATTGTCTCTTTCCTCTTCCTATTTATTGCTTTAAAATCAAAAAGATTCCTACTCAACAGCATTTGACATCTGCCATCAATCTTAGGTAAGTAAGAGATATGTGGTACTATAAAATGCATGCTTAGCCGCCCCTATTCTTATCCCTAACCCTAATCCTAAACTTTCTTCTATCATGTCGCTTATTCTAAATCAAAGAGGCGTTGAAACCAAAGATGATTCAACTAGTGAAGAAGACGATGAAGATGAAAACCGACTATCCTTTAAGGTCGGGCATCATGTTCTTTAACTCATTTATTTTTTCTAGATCCAATTTGCATAATTCAGGGATCTGTTATAGGAGTTCTTTTGATCTGTTTGGTATAGTTTCTAAAGAACACAAAAGTTAAGTAGTTGTTTAAAATTTTTCACTTTGATTAATTTATTTTTCTGTTATGAATACCAATGTGAGCTTGTCATATGTGGTACGGGATATCAATGTGGAGTTGATATTGGACCTCCCCGCGGTCGATTTCGGTAAGGAAGCATGGTGAAATGTTATGAATATCAATGTGAGCTTGTCATGTGGTGGAAGATCAAGTATGAGATATCAATGTGGGGTTGATATAGGCTTTCAGGAGGAAATTGGGTTTGTGCCTATATCATAACATTTTCATTTTCCTGGATGGATAATCAAATAGTTTACTACTCCATCCGTTCTACAAAAAGTGTTCGATATGCAAAATTCAAAAATTTAAATTGATGTGAATTCAATTAATTTTAAATATCATGTAAAGTACTCAAAAGTGCTATCATGTAAGAAATTGTTATTTTAAAGATGATACTAAATTCATATAAATCACAATTTAAATTTTATTTCACAAATTAATTAGGATCAAAGCTAAATGAGAATATTTCTATGGAATGGAGGGAGTATAAGATATGCAGATGTAGATCTTCAATCGCATTAGGGATCTGACTATAGTTCTTTTGATTATCCACAGGATGCAACAATTATGTAGTTGAATAAAAATGTACGTCTCTTCGGTTTAAACTGTCACCTTTTGGTTAAGCGTACTAAATCCCAGTTGCTATTTGTTTATGGACAGGCTGGCATTATTAGGTCGATGTTTATGGCATTTCATAACAGTCTCATGTTCAGTAACTGGTTGCACAGAATACCATGTTTCACAGGTAAAATTTCTCATCTTAGGCCTAATTTCTCAAGTTTATTGAGTTCATATTAATAATTTTACCCAACTTTAAACTTGTAGGGGTAGTATGTATGAGTTAATGTTCTGGAAACATCAGGGGATGTTCCCCTTGTATTTAAAGGCTTTTTATTTTCTATTTTTCAATACTAGTTTGTGATAAAAAGAATAGTTGATTTAGTTGAGTTTTTATTTGCTTTTTTCACGTCAACGAAAACTTTTGCAATATCTTTGTATTTCATATCTCCATGTGCTCATTCTTTTACCATACTATAGCTAATTATATTGTTTTGGATTCGATCTTTTAGAGAACTAAATTGGAGCTGGAAAATTTTATCAAATGCATTTTCGACAATAACTATAATCATTTATTTCCTACGATTACATTCGTAGTTTACACCACTAGCATTTATAGTAACGATTGATGGTGACTATTGTCATTAGGATATTCAGCCGCAACCTAATTGGCTCTCTATTCCTGGAGATACAGAATCATGTCCAGATTTGGTTTGTTACTTTTAGCCTAACTAAATGTTTATCTCTTTGTAGAATCCTACTCCATCGTATTCTCAATGTATGCTTGTCTAGTATCACGTAATATATTTTGCTATTGTGAGAAATGAACAACTTGTAGCATTTTGTATGCGATGCCTAGAAAATTTTATGATATTCAATAATTAAGTTAAGTAACACTTAAAAAAACAGAGAAAAGTTTGAGAACAATTTTACTAGTTTGTATGTGCTATTTGGAGCTTGGAAATTCTTACTGTTCTTTCTTTCTTTCTTTTTTGGAAAGATTGCATAATAAGATTGTTGTTCAAGCAATTACTATAATGTTATCTTAGAAAGAGATGGCTCCCCCTCCCTGAATATTTTAGAAATACTATTAAATATCACACATCCATAATATGTTGAATCTTTACTCAATGTTCGATACCACTTCCCATTTATTTGTCATACTTCTTGAGTGTGTGGCACTGTAATATAATTTTAACCACAAGCGGTGGGAAAAGCGGCATAGGCCTTGTGGAACCTTCTTTCATGAAGCTGAAACCACTTGTAATCATAGCAATATTCTTCAATCTGGAACCTTCTTTCATGAAGTTGAAACCACTTGTAAACATAGCATTCCTGCTGTTCACAAATCAATCCTCATCCCCTGGCAAGAAGCCACTTAACCAGGAACTTCTGATAGATTTTGCTATCTCAAAGCTTCTTGAATATTATTCTTCTCGAGTTTAACATTTTGAATATTGCAAAATTTTATATAGTTGATTGCCCATTAAATGTGAGCAATATCATTTGGGTATGATATTAGGTGTTGTTTGTTTGATTGAGGGATATGATCGGAATGCTAAATACATGTCTGAATCAAGAAGTAAATAATGAAGACGTGACATCTGGATGCTCAATGATAGCTAAAAGTTATTGTAGGTAAAGTATGGAAAGAAGTGGAATCGTAGTTTTAATATAAACAAATGATTACTCAATACTTTTGAAATCACAAAAATGTCAGTTTTGACTAAAATGACCGTTCAGATACTCTCCTTCCTATGAATAAGGTTCAAAATTTTGACTTATTTAATAAGTGGTGGTAAGTCTTTTTGGCTCACAAAACAATCTTATTAGTTACACTCTTGGATGAAATAGCTTAAGACGTATTACGATGCTGTTCAAACAAAACAAACACCCCGTAGTTGATATTTTTTTTGTCTATAGCTAACTAATGAATCATGTTGGTGGTGAGCAGAATTAGAGAACTTCCACTTAAGAATATCATATTAATATCTAATATAAATTAAAATCCACAGTTTTCCTAACTCCACTGGAATGTTGCAACAATCCTTCTAACGAGTTTCATTAGTCCTATTGATTGTAGCTTGACTCTTAACAAATCAATGTAGCTCTTTATTAATTATGGAATAGGTTCAAATTTATCATCCATTTAAGGTTTTGGACAAAATTCTATTTTATAAAGGACTTCACTTGCGTGCTGTAATGAAAAATCCTAGATTCTATATTTTAAGATTGGGTGTGATAGTAACATTGTAGGTGCAGTTTTGTGCAGTTTCTTTGCGATAGCAACTGCATCTTTGGTCTTGTCATCTTTATTTTTTGCCGCATTGCCGTCGCCACCAGTAGTATTTTTTGGAGCATTATCGACAGCACCAGTAGTGGACACCTGTTTTGCAGATCCGTTGATGGATACAGACTGGGAAGTGCTTCCTTTGGACATATTTCCATGTCAACATCCGCGACCAGGCCATATGTAACTTGATGAGGCAGTTGAACGCTCTGGAGAGTTCCTTATATGAAGTCTGTACTTCTGTATATTGAATGTAAATGTTTCGTTTAAAAAAGTAACAATTTAGAATACGAGGCAATTAATTAATTATCCTGAAAATGGCGCCCAATTAATAGATGGTCTATATTTCCTTTGAATGGCAGCCAATGGCTTGAAGAGACTCTAGGGGGCCCAGAACCTAGTGTTCTAGTACCACATTTTTGGTATTTTCCTCTTCAATGTTACAGCAAGAATTCTATTTAAGGATCATTCGACATGTAAGGTCAAGTAGCTAGTATACGATACCTGAACTTTCATTGCATGGGCTATAATGTGTAGTAACATTTTGAGCTTTTCCATATCATTGTGTTGTTTTCCAAAACAGATATCATATATGTTTGTTTAATTTGGCTTTTCTTGCCATTTGAACCAAGCCTATTAGGAAATTTGTTATCTTCTTATGTTGGTTTTTTTTGTTTAGATTATCTTTCGGATACGAAATATCTTTGTTATGTTTGTAGACATGTACTTTATAATTTCTCGGTTGTCTATGAACTTAAACTCAATTATCGAAAAAAATTTCTTATCAATTACATTTTGTTTTTGTAGTTTTTGAATATTATATTCCCCAAACTTTCATTGCTTGGGCTATAATGTGATGTCTATCTAGTAATATTTTGAGTTTTTCCATATCATTTTGTTGTTTTTTTTGGGTATAAACAACTATCTTTTTTGGTAAATAATATATATTGAGAATGTTTGTGCTGATTTTTTAGTTACCAGTTATAAGAATAAGTATTAGTAGTAATTTTTCTGGAGAGACATGTAACAGGTGGGACCTTCTTGTAATTTTATCCAATCTCATATATGTACACATTTCACAATTGTAATTTGACATAAAATTATCGTCGCAATACATAACACGACTCATCATTTTTTCCTATATTGCTGACTTACTCGGTTCTCTAGGTTTTGAGGCTGAACCTCCTCTCCTTCTGGGTTGTTATTATCAACCGAATGACATACTATTATTCACAGCGTTTTGAATTACTGGTCCCACCGGGCGTGCCAATTTAACACGTGGACAAAAAACCATTAGTTCAATGTTATTGTTCAAAAATTATTTAGACAATAAACAATTTAATAAATAAACTGTTTATTAAGGACCAGAAATTTGAGCGTTCTATGCCTTAGACTCAAGAATTTTTTGAAACGCAGAACGATTGGTACAATTATACTGAATTATACAAGTACAAGTTTTAGTAATACGGGACTAAAAATTATTTCCAACTACTACAATTCTAGTAACACGAGACCGGAAATTGTTTACAAAGATTACAATTATGCTACTCCTACCTTACAAAACTTTCCAAATGATTCGCTCGACAGGTGTCTAATTCTACTCCTAAGATAGATACTCTGAAAAGAGTTTTGTTTTGTTGTTTGTTGATGATGAGTAATTTGTCTCCTTTCTTTGATCTTGACATGATTATTTATAATGCTTCCAACTCTTGATATTTTGCATAACTTCCATATCCATGAACTTCCATAACTACCGGTAGTGGGTGTTGAATGCAAAACTGCTTACGTCTTTAGCCACTTTAATTCTTTTTGCCACGTGCTATTGGGGCATTGGCTTTGTAACAAAGTTCATGATACTCTTAATTAATTATCTGTTAGCTTATATTAATCAGGGGTAATTATGTTATTCATTTTATTTTATATTTACCAAAAATCTTGGTAAAATATATGTACTCGACAGCTTGTTCGGTCAATAGTGAAACAAATGCTTACGAATGCATTTCCTTGTTATCCTACTCATGCTTCAAAGGCCCAGACTTTATAAGCTTATGTGAGTACAAAAAGACTTTACTATTTCTCTTCATGAAACCAATTGAATTTTTTATTTTCATTTCCATTTTCATTTTGGCTATGCAAACTATTAAGATAACATGTGAGTTGTGTCACTCCCACATAGGTTGCAAAATTTGAACTTAAAGGCTTAGTATACAAGGTTGGACTTAATAGCTTGAAGTTTGCGCTAAATTAGGTCTAATAGTATTGGTAAAGATCTTCGTCTGGGCTCTCAGTCTCAGTCTTAACTTTTCATTCAGAAGTAACCAATTGTACTAGTATTGTGATACAATGAATTTTAAAGATACAAGTAATACGCTTTGATAAACCTTCTCAAGTGATTTCTATTTATTTATATTTATTTTTACAATAGGTTAGTTCACTTACAATAAATGCAGAAATATATATTTTTGGCTGCAAGATTTTGTTGGAGGATACTTAACACCTTGTTAAATTAAGAGGCCTAATTAATTAGAGGCGTCAAGGATGTGTAGGGGATAGGGATGCACAAAAGGCCCGCGACCTAGCCTTGGTCCGGCCTGGTCAAAACTCGGCCTGGTCGACAAGGCCTGGACCGGTCAGGCCTGGCCTAGAAGGCTTAAAAAGACCACTATTTTAAGACAGAAATCTGGCCTGGTCTGACCTGCAAAAAAGCCTGATCTGGCCTGGCCTTGGGCCTGGCGTTAGGCCTAGTCTGGCCTGAAGTTAGGCCTGACCTGATTCTTTATCCAGTTATTTGTAATTTTTGAACTTTTAAGTTATAATAATTCATTGATGAAGTATAAATTTTTACGTATTCATTATTGTAATTTATAAATTATAATAGATTAATTTTAATTAATACATCAATAAAGTTTAAAGTTTTAATTAATCATTCTTGATTTCTTGTAAATATATTTAATTAATATACATCTTCAATGAATAGAACTAGTTAGTATATTTAATATTAATACTAAGTTAGTTACTTAGTTGATTAAATATTAATAATAAGTTAGTTACTTAGTTAATTAAATATTAATAATAAGTTAGTTTATTGTAAATACTAAATTACTAATATTTAACATTAAAATTTTATTAATATTGCTTACTACTTTTAATGTTAAATATTAACATTAATTAATACATCAATAAATTAACTTTTAATATTAAATATTAATAATAAGTTAGTTTCTTAATTGTAAATACTCAAGTTCTTCATTAATTTGGATATGCTAAATTCTTAGGGTGATTTATGATTTTGATTATTTTTCAGGTATTCCGTTGTAGCAATTTAAAGAATAATTCCATGAAGAAATTAGAAAACTAATTGGAAATAATACTTGAGATACAACTATGTAAGGGTTTAATGACCATAAAGAAAAAGATATGTGTATTTAACCTTTACAAAATATATGTCCAACTGATCCTAGTACTAAAAAAATAAAATAAAATAGAAACTAACTTTATATTCAAAATATAAAAGTGTAATCTACAGTAAGTTAATTTGATTTTGCATCTATAGTCATATGTGTCACTGTAGATTGTATTCAAATTATATTTTCTATGAAGACAAACTGTGCATAGTAGACATACATTTAAGAAATCAATTTGCTTTATATTCCAGTTACATCTAAATTACATTTTCCTTTATTTTAAGAGGAATATATTTATTTTTGTTCTAAGCATCCAACTTATATTGGTATGCAATAGAATATTAAAATAAAATAAATCTCAAAAATCTTGCACCATTTTTACAAAATTTTATTAATTTATATTTTATAATTTATATTTTTAATATTTAATATATAATATTAAAAAAAAAAGAAAAAAAGGAAGGACCAGACCGGCTTAGACCTAGGCATGGCCTGTAGGCCTAACCTGACCACAACCTAGCGGCCAAGGCATGGCTTGGCCTGGCCTGGCCTGACATGTAACGCCCCCGAAATTCGTGTCTTGCCTTTAAACCCAATTTCGGCGCATCACGGTACTACCCATACAACCTAGTCTCACTACATGAATGTAATACAAAATTATTACAACATATCCTCATTTAATCTCAGGCACGAATACATTTACTAATACATCAACAAATAATATTACTAAATTTAATAATATTACAACAAAAATTTAGTCCTTCTACTTAACAGTTACTAACTCTTCTCTTCTTCGTACTAATCTGGCCCTTCGACTCTAGCTGCAAAAAAAATTAGAATTTTGCAAGAGTGAGCATTCAATTGCCCAGCAAGTATAAGCAGTTTGAACAAACAACACCATAGGAGTAAAATAACATCTGACTGAAATCTTCAACAATTGAACAATAATTGTGAAGTCATACGAATAAACAGGAATAATATAAATTCCTTATCATCTATCATTGCTAACATCATCATCACTATCACCATATTTAAAAATAATTAACATTAACCTGTTTCTCATCATAACTCTTGATTTCGAAGACTTAACATATTAAACAGTTCAATTAACGAACATTTCTTTGAATTGCACCTAAGTGCGAATATTGGTCTAGCACGTTAATATTTATAATCGCCATCACATCATTGCACGGGGTGCAAATCATGACTACATTTACTTATAACAACATATTATTGCATGGAGTGCAATTTATACCATCAATTGCCCAATTTATTTGAAGACGTCATTACTCTAACACGATTCAAGAATTATTACAATTCACATCTTCATCAATAATATTTCTGAATGGGAAAGTTCATTTCATCTCATCTTAGGAATCACTACACCAAAAAGGGGATCTAGTGATGGACAAATCCTTCACAAGACATAATATATCACTCACAAGAGATTTATTGCGAAGAAATATTTCCTTCACACGATTGCTCGCATACGACCTCGTCGCAATTGGGTATCCTTCGCTAAGTACTAACTAAATGTTTTTTATGAAGGATATATTGTGAATAACTTTTTATTCACAAATTATATTTGGTAATGAAATATTGTTATTTAGTGAAAGATTGGTTTCCTTTATGAATAATATTTTAAGAAGGACTATTTGAAATTAGTGAATAACTTTATTTTCTCACAAAAAATATATTGTGAAGAACAAATTTATTTAACGAGAGAATATTTTCCTTCACTAATTATAAATTGAGAATCTTTCTTTCATTTAGTGAGAGAAAAATTCCTTCATTGATGACTAACTAATTAACAAGAAAAGATTTTAGTAAGGAAAATAATCCTTCACAAATTATAAATTTGTAAATAAAAAATTAATTGGTAAATAATCAAAATTCATTGCAAATTATAATTAATTTTCAAATCAGTGATTTCATTTTTATTATTATTATTATTATTATTAATTGCTATAATAAATATTAAATTTAATATTTCAAGTTAATATAAATGTCATACTTGTTTCAAACTAGGTGATAAACTAATACATAAAAATTCAATAATTAAAACCAATACTCCATATATAAATAGATAATTCACAAGAACTACAGAATTTGCTATTGTATCTTGATCTCCCAAGGACCATAGTACTTACACTATTTATTAACTAACATAAGAAAATTGAAAAATTACAACGAACTAGAAGGAATGAAAGTGTACATCATGTTAAGTCCACTTCATCATCATTTTCTTCAAGGAAATCAAGGTTGGGCCTGTAAACTTGATTTTGCAAGAGAATCACCAAAATTCAATTTCAATAAGATGAGGAATAAAAAAAGATGAACCTGGTGAACTTAAATTGAGAGAGAGAGATTAATGAAATACAAAGACAAAAATAAATTATAATAAAGCTTTTTAACCGGTTACGAAAGACCTTCACTTTCTCATTTTCCCCTTCGCGAAACCAAAAGCAAGCCTGGGCAAGTATTGAAGAAAAGAAATAAAGAAATAAACATTAAAGCTATAACTTGATTAATTATAATAACAATATGATAAAGTTGTTAGCTTAAACACTGACATATACACACAGAAAGAAGGGAAGAAGAACAAGCGATGGACTAGAACAGAAAAAATCCTCCACAACCCAATAACATGGATTAACAAGCATGAGGACACTTTTTTTATGAGTTAGTATCTAATGTTTACCAAAAATGGAACAAACAAACAAGGAACAATATTAAAATGTGATGCACTAAGTTTATTGACACTGTTGAAAGAATAAGATTATACACTGATCACACCAAGATATAACATTTGAGTATTAGCATTCGCCTCATAATATAGTAAACTTAATTCGTTTAGAACTACACAATTGCCACATTACAGACTTTAGGGGTATAACATAATAATATGAGGACAATATGAAATCACAAAGTTGTTACTATTTCAATCTGAACTTTGAAATTGAAATAACAAATTCATTCACATTAGAAAGTTACATAAATATCAACTGAGTACCACTAAATTACAAATTTAACAAATTCATTCAATCTAAGAAAACTCAAACTAAGCTTCAACAATATCACTAAAGAGCAACTAAACTCATACGCTCCAAATGACCAATGGTACCCATATAACTTTATCCATGAAAAATAACAACAAACTTCTTTTAAAGTACGAATAAATAGATCTCAATCTCAACTGAGTATTATACTACCATTAACTGTACCTGAAAACATTTCATTTCAATCATACATGAGAGTACCATTGCTAATGTAATAAGACTTATAGAAGTAATAAGTCATATTGGCATTTATTTAGATGTATAGTATGAATTTCACATAATGCAAGAGTTCCACGGAACCAAAATAATCTAATACATGAGTTAGACCAGATACTCTAGAAAATATTAAACATATTTGTATTCAATTTAAATATTGATATAGGAGTACCAAAACTGCAATTCCAGGTAATTACGAATACGACGTGAATGTTTGTACATAGGAAAAACAAGAAACATAGATACATTACAATGTCAAACTAGAAAAATACATGGGGAAGGGGATGAATATTACTGAGTTCTTCATAGCATAAGTAAGCATTGATCTATTAAAGGTAAAACAACAATGGTGCAATAAAGAACAAACTAGTCAACAAAGAACAACAATGGCCTGCATAGTACAACTTTTTTATTGGGATATTTGGGAATTGGGATTTCTTACATATCCAATTTATACTACAATCAACTTTACTATTATTTATATTGCAAGAACAAACAATAAACTTAGCAAGTGTATGTTTAATTTCACAATAAAATAAGAAGCATTATTCGTACAAAAAAACACATCACCAAAAGAAAACTTATTACGAAGGAAAACTTGTGCCTACAATGGGCTATCCGATAATAGTGTAACATAAATACTCACTTCCCCTGAGTTTTCAGCATCTTGTCGTTTCTTGGACATTTTCGAATCAAATTGTGGTAGTTGCAGCAGAAATTCCTCAGCTGATGCAATCCCCTAAAGATATAATCAAGAAAAAGAATAAAAGCATCAAAGCATACAGTAAAGGTCAATTTGTAACATCTCAATACTTTCCTGGAGCGAGCGAATCTTAGATAGTGACATAACCTTCTGACTAGATTCTACATCATGTATCAAAAATTAACATAGTTCTTTCCATAGAATGCTGATGATTAGAAGCAAAGAAAATTCTCACCCTCAATGGTTCTGGAACAAGGCTCTGTACAGGGATGTCAGAAAGTTCTCTAACTTTAATCCAGATTCTATAACAAAAATGATTACGTGCAATGTTAAAAAATTATGTATGAGTCCACAGATCTTTCTCTTCATTTACATAAAAGTGCAGAACATGTAATTTGCAGCCACAGAAAGATGGCTGGCAATTGTTGAGCATAAGGTATTGAAAGCAAAGTACCATCCTTAGTAACATATAGTTGCAATTAGAATGAAACAAGTGAAGATGCATGAGACAAAATAAACAACTAATACCTTTCTAGCCACATTTGCTCCAGATAAATCATCCCTTGGATCTGGTTCAGTGTACCCTGCCCCGTTTGCCTCAGTCACCACTTCGCTAAAAGATCTTGTGCTTTTAAAGTTGTTGAAAATGTAACTAAGAGTCCCACTGCATCACCAAATTACAGTGGTGGGACAAGTTAAAGCATGAATATGAAATTGCATAACTGTACAAGTGTCATTTATGGAGTTCTATGAAGTACTAAAATATATTTATTTATTTTTTGGTTTAGTAAACTCTGGTGAAACGACTTGTAGGACTAACATGAAAATGCACAAAATCATCAATTGTGTGGGTTCCAACATTCACCTCTCTCCGAATCTTGAGTACTTAGCTCCATAACTAATGAATAAGAAAAATAAACTCATGTCATAACCAATCTATGAAAAAGATTTATATATAGTTATAAACCACAATTCAATGTTATTATTCATCAAGTATAAGAGATTCAAGATATGAGGATATATGACTAGTATGGAGGACAGAAACACAAAGATAAGATAATGTTATAAACCATAATTCAATTCAATTTAACCACAAGAGTTATTTTCTGCAACATTTCAAAAACAGCCATGACACTGAACTGACAGTCCCTCCACTCCAACACTGCAAAAAGAATACGCTCTCTAAAACAGTTTTAGCAATACTCAAAATGCACTTAATTTCAGAATGATAGTGCCTCACCAAACAGAGCAGCAGCTGAACTAAAGTTCACATAGCAGAGGCTGAACAAAAGCAACTAAAGTAAATATTGATAGAAAGATCAGAAGAAGAAGAAGGCGTTTATCTTACCATTCGAGTAAACAAATATTAACATATATAACAACTAAATCAATTGGCAAACAAGTATTATCCCCAACTCTATATCTACCACAAGTGTTTATCTTAACACTCGAGTAAACAAGAACCTGTACTCCCATTGAATCTCTCTTTAACATAGCAGCATATCAACCACTAACATCAATGCTAATGAAGTACTCAATACATAAGGATCCACCTTTGACATTACCAATTTCTGTTGTAAATACAAAACTTAATCAAATACCAAAAAGGCCTTTTTAGAATAAAACCATCAAACAGAAACATCAAATATCCGAGTTAAATACAAAATAAACACGGTTACAATTAGTTGCTTGTTTTTTTAAGTTACAATGGTTATTTACATGAAACATGTATTCAATTTCAAGTAGTCCGATGCACATCATGTTGCAAGTATTCTGACAATGAAGCAAATTCTTGGAATTATTTTTTCATTGTTGAATTTCATTTCAAGGAAGTATAATTTTTGCAACAACCAACAAAAGCAAAGAAGAAAAAAGGGACTTACTAGTTTTCATTAGTCGGGGTTAAATATAATTGCCGAGGAAAGTTCATCCCAGATGATTGATAAGCAGGATCCGTCAATGACAACTACAAAAAACCCTAATTGCGCCAATTGTTCTTCATATTCTCGCACAATTAAGCTTTGTTTGAACTATCGGAGCACCTAGATTATTCCTTTATGTTGTCGTTTGGCGGCGACGGTGTTGCAAACAGTAAAATTCTAATAAAGTTGTCGAATTTGATTGGTTGGCTGGGATTGGTATGGTGTTTAGGGGTTTTGGGGAGGTTTGGATGATGGGGGTGATGTTTGGCGCGGGGATGGTAGTAGTATTCGGAGTTGGGATAATGGTGTCTGTGGGGAGGTTGGGATCGTGGTGGAGGGTTTTAGCTTGCTGTGGCGGTGAATTTTTCACGATGGCTAGAAGATTGTAGCCTTGTAGGATGGTTTGGGGGAGCAGGGGAGGGGGATAATGATAAATTACAGAGAGTTGATTGTGACAAACAAATGCCCTTTTTGTAAGAGAGATTTTTCTTATAATTTGACAAATAATTTTTTTAGAATAATAAAATTGATGACAACAAAATATTATGTTAATTTCCAGCTTACTAGCAATTTTAAAATATGTTAAATTCTCATTGGCCTTAAGTTAAAATATTAGTAACTTTAAAATATGTTAAATTCTCATTGGCCTTAGGTTAGCTTCAGCCTAGCACTTAAATTAGTGAATGTTTTGTTAGGATTTGTGAAGGAAATATCTTTCGTTTTTGAGTTTTTGAGTCTCTGAGATTTACTTCAAGCAAAGTAATGAAGAAATTTTCTCTCACAAAATAATTCTCGCTAATTACATATTGTGAATAAAATTTCCTTCACGATTTTTCAACAAAAAATAGGCGCCAACTATTATTTTACTATCTTAAATTAGCGAAAGAAAAAAATTAGTTTGTGAAGGAAATTTCTTTCGCTAATTGTTTTTTGTCACAAAATCTTTTTCCTTCACTAGTCCTTCACAAAAAAGACTTATTTGAGAAGGACACAATTCATTCACAAATTTTTCTTCGCAAGAGCCCCAATTTCTTGTAGTGAATTTCACGTAACTGATGAAATTTAAACATCAAAATATGCATACCTTTGCAATTTAGCAAAACTTGAACATCTAGTACAATTATTAAAGAAATTGCACACGTTTAGCGTCCACAAAATATATATAGACATTGCGTAACTTGAACTTTACATCACATAGCCTTCATAAGAAAATTATCATATGAAGTTAGAAAACTTGCTCAAATATAAATATTGAGTAAGTTAGGAAACTTGTCTTATGCGTTGCTAACAACTTACGCTATAATGCTCTTCAAATAGCCTACACAATACCATTTATAAAAAAAATATACCAATTAGCCAAATATAAACTTCATATTGGTTTACATAATAATAATAACTTTCATTACAAGTTGTTTGCGTTTTATAGGTTAATAAACGCGATTAAGCCCAAAACATCTCTCGGCGTCGCGTCGTTCGGAAACATTACGACCCTCATCATCATCCATACTTATTGGTTTATAAAACCCCATTCCATATCTTATAATATTCGTTTTATTAGACTCGAAACACTTTTTAAGTGCATTAACACATTACACGGCGTTTCGACGTTTATACATCACACGCCTAATTCGCCTCATTCGTACATGCTTAGCATGCTCATACAATTATCTAATTCATCATTATAATACATAATGTTCATGTTTTAAAACTTAAAACATCATTTACATGGTCGGGAGCATTACACGTGCTTACACGCATGCCCGACACCCTCCAATTACACACTAGTCCTAAAGATGGCCAATTTAGACCATTCTACAGACCTCAAATCCAAAAACTTAAATAATGAAAGTTGTAGGTCTACTTTTCCTCTTTCTGAATCATCTTGAATCACCTCAATCCGAGTTCGGATGAGAAAGTTATGCCCATTGAACTACAGGACGTCAAAGCTGACTTTGGCCTAACAGTGCCCCGGCGTAGCTACGCCCAAATTTTGCCTGTGACCGGCGTACGTACGCCCAAGAGCTTCAGCGTACCAACTCAGTTTCATGCTTTGTTTTTTTTGTGTGTTTTTTGTAACGATCGCGAATCGTGTGTACCTTTATAATTTGGATTTATTAATATTATGGAATATATTAAATTTTTATATTATGTTATGTGTTTAATGGTTATATTATAACTTAGATTATGTGCATGCATGAATTTGTGTGTAGTAAGTTTCACGTAAGCGAATAAATTGATTTCGTGATATATCGTAAAATCACTATTTCACGAGTTACTATTCCCGAGCACTATTCATGCCCAAATAATTTTACGTCTTTTTCGATTTCTATTAATTTCGTTACGACGTGTATGCGAAGGAATAATTTTTCCAAGTGTCGAAAATTTTATTTGAACTAATACGTGATTAATCCATATCCGAAATGTATAATATGGGTGTTCCGAATAAATGAACAAATCCCATAATAATTATTTTTATGCGTCCCAATATTTTATGGAAGTACCCATTTTAATTTTGGGTATAGTTATTTACTAAATTTGGCACAAAAGTGGGAGCATTCGGGTATGGAAGAGACCTAATGGATGTATTAAATTTTCTTGTTGCTTAATGAGGGAGCAGACCAAACTCTTTGGACCAATGGGAGAAGAGAAAAAGAGAGAATGGTCGGGCATGCTAACCATTTCCGAACCAATTTATGGAGAAGCCAAATAGGAGAAGACATTCTCCTCAAATCCATCCTCAAGAGCTCGGTAGTTGCAATTCTCCTTTCCCAAATTCATTCCATCCGATACATTCCTTCCTCATCCACCAAACTTCAGTTCATTTGAGTGAGAGAGAGAGAGAGAAGTGAGGAGTTGCAGAGAACATAAGGGAAGAAGAAGAGTAAGGGTGCTAAACCCATTTCTTATTTCAAAGCTATCCCATTCCATTTCTTCCCTTTCCCAAGCTCAAGCATCTGTCCATGTATAAGAAAAGAGAGTGAGAAGAAAGAAACAAGTTGCAGAAGAAGAAAAAGAAGAAGTTAGAAGAAAAACTAGAGAGAAGTTAGAGAGAAAGAAGTGGGTGAGAGTGAGACTTGAAGAAAAGTGCACGGGTAAAGAAAAGAAGAAGAAAAAGAAGCTCGGGAGGAAAGCTACAAGAAGGGGAGAGTACTAACAAGGTTCCATAACTCCATTAGTAGCAAGCAATCAAGAGGTATCACCCTCTCCAAACCTTCCTTCTTCTATTTTCTCCATTTTTAAGCTTTTCAAGCTTTTTTCGTTGGGTTTGATTCTCTGGCAATTTTTGGTTGTTGTTATTAATTATGGTTGCTTCATAATGTTGATAAGAGACCTTATAAGCTATTAATAACCTTAAAGTGGAATAAAAACGAAGGAAATTCGTACCCATGCGTAAAGGAGGAAGAACAATGAACATGGACTGTTTGGACTTGAACATGGACTGTTTGGACTTTTAGAGGACTGTAATGTTGTGATTTTGTGCTTGTTGTGTTTATGTGATGTATTGATGTTGAAGTCCACTGAGTTAAGAAGATATTCCAGTTGGAATGAAGAGAAAAAGTGTTAAAACGAATTTGTAGCAAGAGTTTTGGTAAAACATGTTTAGAAAATGAAAAACGCATGAGCACTGACCATTGTACCAAAATCTGGTATTAATGTGTTGCTTAATAAATTCTGAGCTTTTGGGTAGTTGTAGTACATTAAGTTACGAAGCTATAGGCTTTGGAACGACCTCATTCCGACCTCGGATGAGGGAGTTATGGTAGTTTTGAGCAAAGATGCCAAAACTGTCACTCTGTAAATCAGCACGGGATGGAATTTTGAAGCTACTGTTTTAGCTAGTTAGAGTTATTGAAAAATTATGGGCTTTATATATGTTGTATTTTATGTTACGAGCAAGAATATGACTCAAGAACAGACTCATTTCGATATCGGATGAGGAAGTTATGATATTCGGAAATAGGCGTGTCAAATTCGCGAATCCTAATAGTAGTATGGACAGTTTTAATGTCCTTTAGTAATTTAGGCATATCTTCCTCATACGATCTCCGTTTGGGGTAATTCAAGATTATTCGAAAAGCTTAGAGATAGACCTACGACCTATATTAATTAGAATCAGAAGTTAATAACTGGATCAATTTCGAAATTGACTATTTTGGGACTGTTATGCAAACGGAAGGCTTTGGACATGCTCGTATATAACGTGTAATGCTTCCGACTATAATAGATGTTGTTCTAAGTCCTAAAACATGATCATTATATATTATAATGATGTTTAGCATTAACCAATGATTTTTATATAAATCAAACGGGCGTACTAAATATACGCAAATGCTTATAGTTTGGGCATTCGAATAGAATGTTATAGACACGTTAGTTATTTATAACCCAATAATTGACGTTGATTATATGACTAATGGTAGTATCTATGTGCACTTAAATGTGTAGGATATTTGAAGGACGTGTATTATAATTTTGTAGAAGACGCTCGAGGCAAGTTTTCTAACTTAACTAAATTTATATTTGAGCGAGTTTTTTTTAAAATCGTACAACTCTTATACATTGTGCGAGTTTCCGATGTTATATAAATTCTAAGCTTTCACAAATTATTATTGTGCAAGTATTCTTACTATTATTCAAGATATCTAGTTGTGCTATGATGCATGTTATTAAAACTTTAAAGTTCTATACTCCATAAACTGTTGAGGATTTGTCTAAGCCATTTGTTTCGGCTAGACTTATATTGAAATGCTTTATTGATTTAAAAATGAATCATCGAAATATTATTGATGTTTATTGTAGCTATCCACTCAAATTGTTTGATTTGGATTCCTTGATATAGAACTGAGAAGAACAACCCTATTACTGGGGAAATATTTTTGGTCGGTAATACCGATTGACCCTATATGGGTGATAATTAGATGATGTTGTACAACATAGGGTATGATAGGCTGATCCCCTAAAATGCCCAGAGGAAAAATGTTCGGTTTATAGTTATAAAACTATTAAACCCTTTGATGAAAGAAGAAAGTTCAAGGTCATTTGACCACTCAGTATGTTGCTTAGAACTGTTAATAATGCAAAAGAACACCTTGTCATTGTTCATATTTATTCAAAATGTGTTCTCAACTATTGTTCAGTTGTAGAACTGGAAGCATGATTTTAGATGTTATTGTTATTTAAATGTTATACTTGCTGAGCAATTGAATGCTCATTCTTGCTTTAAATTACATGCTTTCAGCTAAGGCAGAACAGGCAGAAAGTTCCCGCAAGGACAAAGGCAAGGGAAAAGTTATCTAGTAAAGGATATTATATCATATCCGCTTTTGTAATAGTTTATGCTAGGAATGTGTGATTCTGGATTGTATTAATTATCTTAAGATGTTATGTACTTATGTCAAGGTCTTAGAACCTGGGATTTCTAGAGTAAGACGTTGTGTAATATTTAGTAATTACATTTCTGTCCTTATGTTAATGATGAATGGGTAGAATAGAAGATAAATATGTAGTATCGTGAGCACCGAGTCTGTGGGTAAAGAGACCCCAGATTTGGGGGCGTCACAGGTTGGTATCAAAGCTGATAAGTTATAAACCTTAGGTGGGGAAACCTTAGGATTTAACCTCGTAAGAAGACAGAGAATCTAGCTGTCAGTGAAACTCACATCAAGTTCTAAGGAATGAATTCAGGAAAAATTCATTGCAGATTATAAAATAACTTATGTGCTTATTTGTTGTAATAGACTTATTTTTGCGCGGGTAGTAATTTAAAATTTGAATTTAGTTGTGGCAGGATGTCGGAGATAGGAGGACCCAGTCACGTAGGTGCTGAGGAAGAGTCACGAGATATCCACGTGGTTTGGGAGCAGTTAGCACCGATAGAGCTAACTCCAACAGTCACCGTAGTAGGCCAGGAATATGAGCCCGACTCGGATCCAGAAGAAGATCCCGAGGAGGATCCCGAGGAAGTAGAAGAGGATGACGAGGTAGGAGGAGATCCGGATGAGGTACCACCTACTTCACCTGGAGCTGGATTATTTGGGTTAGTTTACAACCATAACATGGAGCTTCAGGATAGAGTAGCAAAGCTAGAGGGGCAAGCTGAGGAACGTCAAGCGATAATTGAGCTGAATAATGTATTAATTCTAGACCTCAACACCCAAGTAGCAGAGCTTGAGCAGAGACTGGCTCAGGCAGAGCAGAGAGCGACACAGTTGCAAGTTGAGAAGGAAATTACTAATGATCGACTGCGGGAAGAGTCAGTTGAGCGAGCAAGGATGACAGACGCGTGGGTTAGAGCCGCTCGACGCGTTGACCGAGTCGAAGGAGAAGTTCGTTCGAAGAAAGCGAAGATGGACGAGATGGAGTATGCTTTCCATACGGCGTTTGGAAGAGCACAAGATCGAATGTATTATTATCCGACACCGCCAGATTACCCTTGGTTTATCATGGATAAGAGGAGGATGATGCACATCATGGATCAAGAGTATGATAATGTCGTTGAGCGTGGAATGCTTTCTTAGATTGCTAGTAGACGGATGTTAGAATATATATGTTTATATATCTATGTGTGTATGTGTTTGTGATGTAAATCCCAAATTTTGATGTAAATAGTGGGATATTATGATGATGATGTTAATGTAATCCCGAAATTTTGCTTTGTTGAATGGGATAGAAGATGTAATTGGCAAATATGCTATATGTACAATATACTGGATGAAGCTTATGTATATATACCTATGTTTGTTAAACATGTCATGTATTATATATAAGTACTTAAGGTAGTTCTTGAATATTCTCTATCAGTGGATAATGAACTGATAATGCGAATGTTTAACAGTAAGATGCCGCCGAGAAGAAAACAACCGACTCAGCCAACGCCTGAGGAGTCTGTCGAAGGAACTGGGGAAGCAGACACTAATCCCATGCAACAATTTGTGAATCTGCTTGTAGGAGCGCTTATGAATCAACACACAACCCATGCCACGACTTTTAAGGATTTTAAAGCTGTAGGACCTCCCGAGTTTCGAGGGACTACCAATCCGATCGAAGCCCAAACGTGGATTATGGAGATGGAGAAGGTATTTGAAGTGGCGAGAGTAGTGGAGGAGCAGAAGACCGCCTTTGCTACATTCATGCTGAAGGCAGAAGCGAGTTACTGGTGGCAAGCTAATAAGTGTCGAGGAGGGCAAGGAGTTATTACGTGGGAGAAGTTTAAAGAGATGTTTTTTGAGACGTATTTTCCACCTAGTACACAAAACCAGATGGAGGTACAGTTCTTGGAGCTTAAGTAAGGAACGATGTCAGTGCCAGAGTATGCCTCAAAATTTAACGAGTTAGCGCGATTTGCACCATACCAAGTGAATACTGACGAAAGGAAGGCACGAAGATTTGAACAAGGACTGAAGCCTTGGCTTTACAGTCGAGTTTCGATGTTCCAACTGAACTCCATTGCAGCAGTACTAGAGAAGGCGATTATAGCTGAAGGCGGAAGCGAAGCTTTGACTCGGTTCAACCAAGAAAAGAAGAACAAGAAGATAGAAGGAAACAAGGCTGAGGGAAGTAGTGGAAATGGTGGAGGCCATAAGAGAAAGTGGAATGCCCCTGGGAATTCTGGGAATTCGGGAAATAGGCAAGGAGACTCAAAGAAGCGGGTAGAACAGTGCAAGAAGTGTGGAAAAAATCATACAGGAGTATGCCTGAAAGGAAAAACCGTTTGTTACAGCTGTGGGCAAGAGGGACACATCTCTCCTAACTGTCTCAACCCGAAGAAAGGCGCATGCTTTAATTGTGAAGCACTGGATCACATGGCAAGGAATTGCCCTAAGAAAGGCACAGGCGAAGGGAGCGGAAACAAAGGAGCTAATAATAGCGGCAAACTATCCATCACAGCACCAGTTCAACCCACTCGACCGATAGCCCGAACCTTCAATATGACAGTGCAGGATGCTGTGGAATCAAAAGACGTGGTGTCAGGTATTATTCCGATCAACGATATAAATGCATATGTACTGTTCGATTCGGGTGCTTCTTGTTCATTTATATCTGATGATTTTGCTAAGAAGTTGAATTTGTTTCACGAAAAGTTAGAATATCCCCTTAATATAGAGGTTGCGAACAAGGAGGTTATTCCTGTCTCGTTCGTATGCAAGAATTGTCGTGTAAATATTGGGGGACATGAAATGTTTGTGGATCTAATTCCAATTCGCCTTGGAGAGTTTGATGTAATTTTAGGAATGGATTGGTTATTTAACTATGGGGGAATAATTGATTGCCAGAGGAAATGTATAAACCTTATGACCCCGAAGAAGTCAAAGGTAGTATTCTATGGTAGCAAGTCGCCACGACAATCGAGTTGTCTAACGATATTGCAGGCCAAGAGATTATTGAGAAAGGGATGTACGAGATATTTAGCGTACATAATAGATACTCAGAAGGAGAGAGTTACATTAGATGATATACCAGTAGTTAATGAGTTTGCAGACGTGTTCCCGGACGAGCTTCCAGGACTTCCGCTAGACAGAGAAATTGAGTTTGTTATCGATTTAGTGCCAGGGACGGCTCCAATATCGAAAGCCCCGTACCGAATGGCTCCAGTTGAGATGAAGGAGTTGATGGTTCAATTGCAAGAATTGTTAGATAAAAAGTATATTCAACCTAGTGTCTCGCCATGGGGAGCACCAGTGCTGTTTGTTAAGAAAAAGGACGGATCGTTACGACTTTGTATCGACTATAGAGAGTTGAATAAAGTCACCATTAAGAACAGGTATCCGTTACCAAGGATCGACGATCTGTTTGATCAATTGAAAGGAGCAAAATATTTCTCGAAGATAGATTTGAGAAGTGGTTATCATCAGTTAAAGGTCAGAAGGGAAGACATGTCAAAGACAGCGTTTCGAACTCGTTATGGGCACTACGAATTTTTGGTGATGTCGTTTGGATTAACGAATGCACCAGCAGCGTTCATGGATTTAATGAATAGAGTGTTTAAACCGCAACTTGACAAATTTGTAGTGGTTTTTATCGACGACATTTTGGTTTATTCCAAAACCCAAGAAGAGCATGCAAAACATTTGAGAATAGTATTGGAATCGTTGAGGAGAGAAAAGTTGTACGCAAAACTGTCAAAATGTGAATTTTGGTTGGAGCGTGTGCACTTTCTAGGTCATGTAATTGATAAAGATGGAATTTCGGTTGACCCTGCAAAAGTGGAAGCGGTGATAAATTGGGAACAACCGAAGACACCGACGGAAGTGAGAAGTTTCTTAGGATTAGCAGGGTATTATCGACGATTTATTCAAGATTTCTCTAGGATAGCAACTCCGTTGACCTATCTGACGAGAAAAGCAGTGAAATTTGTATGGACGGAGAAATGTGAAGAAAGTTTTCAAGAATTAAAGAAAAGGTTAAGTGAAGCACCTGTATTATCTCTACCGGAGGATATGGGAAATTTTGTGGTGTATAGCGACGCATCTCTCAAGGGACTAGGTTGTGTGCTTATGCAACACGGAAAGGTCATTGCGTATACGTCGAGGCAGTTGAAGGATTATGAGAAAGGATACCCAACTCACGATTTGGAGTTGGCAGCGGTAGTGTTTGCTCTAAAAATTTGGAGACATTATCTTTACGGAGAGAAATGTGAGATATATACGGACCATAAAAGTCTTAATAATGCAAAAGAACACCTTGTCACTGTTCATATTTATTCAAAATGTGTTCTTAACTATTGTTCAGTTGTAGAACTGGAAGCATGATTTTAGATGTTATTGTTATTTAAATGTTATACTTGTTGAGCAATTGAATGCTCATTCTTGCTTTAAATTACATGCTTTCAGCTATGGCAGAACAGGCAGAAAGTTCCCGCAAGGACAAAGGCAAGGGAAAAGTTATCTAGTAAAGGATATTATATCATATCCGCTTTTGTAATAGTTTATGCTAGGAATGTGTGATTCTGGATTGTATTAATTATCTTAAGATGTTATGTACTTATGTCAAGGTCTTAGAACCTGGGATTTCTAGAGTAAGACGTTGTGTAATATTTAGTAATTACGTTTCTGTCCTTATGTTAATGATGAATGGGTAGAATAGAAGATAAATATGTAGTATCGTGAGCACCGAGTCTGTGGGTAAAGAGACCCCAGATTTGGGGGCGTCACATTTTTGACATGTTTTGCTTCAAATCACCATAACTCCTTCCCTAGACGTCCAAATTAATCCATTTCGGACTCTATGGACTCCTAATTCATGGGACTATAACATATCAAAAATTTAGAGCTACCCATTAACATTAACATGCTCGAATCCTTGACCAAAGTACAAAGTTCATACTCTATTCTTAGTGTTCTTGGTGTTCTTGGTGTTCTTCACCAAAATCAACTCCAAAACTTTGTTTTAACTCCTTTTAACTCCTTTCCAACTGGGTTATGAAGATGACCCATGGAACTACAACATCATTACATCAAACTTATTATACCAACATGGAATCTAAGTTTCAAATCCTCTAAACTTCGTCTGAATGTCCTTTTTGTCCAAAATGTTCATGTTATTCATCCTCTAAGCATGGGTTCAGATTTCTCTTCGTTTTTGTTCCTCTTTAAGGGTATTAATGGTTTACAGAGTGTCTTAACAACATTATAAACCAAACACAACCAACAATCATAACAAAAATTTCAAGAAAAGCTCAAACCCATTGGTTTGAGCTCAAGAACACAAAAATGGAGGAAATGGTTGGAAGAGGAGATTACCTCTTGTTCTTATTGGTTCTAATTGATCTGAAGTTTGCTAGGGACTTCTTTCTCCCTCTTCTTTCCTTCCCGAGCTCCTCCGCCTCCTCATTCTTCTTCTTCTCTTCTTATTACCGTGTTCTCTTCTTCTTCTTCCTTCAATTTTTTTCTCTGCAACCTTCTCTTTCTCTCTAACTAGCAAAGAGCTGAGCTTGGGATAGAATGGAGGGGAATGACTTTGGGAAGGAGAAGCTTGATTATTTCTAAGCTAATGGGAATGGTAACCAAGGAGAATGTCTGCAACATAAGGATTTCTAGGCATGGTGCTCATCAAATTGGCCACTCCTGCCGACACTCTCTTCATCTTTTCCTCTTGTTGTCTAGCTTTATTTGGTTGGTCTCCTAATGGAGTAACACACCCAATTAATACACCTATTTGGTCTCTTTCATATCCGAATACTCCCACTTTTGTACCAAATTTGGTAAATAACTCTACCCAAAATTAAAATGGGTTCTCCCATAAAATATTGGGACGCGTAAAAATAATAATAATGGGATTTGTCCAAATTTTTGGAACACCCATATTTTACATTTCGGATACGGATTAAATCACGTATCAGCTCAATAAAATTTCTGACGCTTAGAAAAATTATTTCTTCGCGTACTCATCTTAACGAAATTAATAAAAATCGAAAAAGACGTAAAAATATTTGAGCGTGAATAGTACCTCGGGAAACGTGCCCCGTAAATAGTGATTTTGTGATTTTTCGCGAAATTAATTATTCACTCCTACAGTTCAACAACGCATAAAAATTCATACATTCACATCATCCAGGTTATAAAATAACCTTAAAACACATCACATAAAAATAATATTTTAATATATTCCATAATATTAATAAACCCAAATTACAAGGGTGCTCTCAATTCGCGATCGTTATAACCTTCCTCCTATACCATTATACACTTCGTCAGTTAGTCCATACTAATTAAATTAATTAGCTTTGGCCAACTATTAGATCTCATCTCATCGCTTAATCTATAATAAATATATAATACACATATATTTATTCACTTATCACATAAGTCACGTAAAATATTATATATATATATATATATATATATATATATATATATATATATATATATAGATAACACATATATTTACATTCAACCCGCTACGTCTCACAATAAGAATTTTATTTATTAAATTCTTATTATAAATATCATTCTTGAAAAATCCGGGTTGTTACATGGCAGGCCTAAGTCAACGGCATGGCCTGGTCAAAGACTCAAGCCTGGCAGGCCCAAGGCAGACCAGACCAAGCTGGCCTGCTGTGCATGTCTAATAGGAGATTGTTCAAAATAATTTGCTTGAAATATTAAATTAGTAAATGGAGTACTTCATACTAATTAATATTTCATGTGGTCAAATTTTAACCACTGGAATACGCTACATTGGTCAATTGTGTAATAACTTATATCATGTGCCGAAATTATTATTATTATGTACTTCATCCGTTTTTAAATATAAGATCATTGTTAACCTTTTAAAGTCAAATAAAGACATTTTTAAATTTAAAATTGAGATAATTTTTTTAATTTTAATCAATACAAAGATAAATATTATAAATTATCTCAAAAGTAATATTCATGGTAAGATTTATTTTTTTATAAGCTTTAATGAATTATCTCAAATTTGAGTTTGAAAATGTATCAAATTGACTTTCCAAAATCAATAATGATCTTATAATTTGAAACGGAGGGAGTATTTAATTTGAGAGTTTTTTTTTCGATCAGCAAAATAAATATCTATTAATTAAATCTAGAAGTATTACAAATATGACAAATCCAAAAGAATTGGATTATGCCACAAATTGATTACAAAAGTTCTCCAAGATAGACCTATACTGCGAAAGTCAAGATACCTAGCTATTACAACAAAATATGCAGCAGACCTCTATCATAAAATTGTATTAATGAATGTAGTCTTACTAATGAGGTTCGTTCAAAAGGCAAGAAATTATGCATTTGCTATTAGAATGAAAGTGTTGGAACAACAGAATAATTTAAATAAAAGAATTAATAATATAAATGAAGCATATAATAATACAACAGAAGCAACATAATTTACAAAATAAGAAAACCGAAATACAATCACCTATGAGCATCTGCCTATCTATACACAATGTGGTGAAACGGTAGAAGAATATATATTACATGTAGGTGTTGAAAGAAAAAAATTCTTGGCATTATGCACGTATTATAAATTGAATTGGATAAGAATTGAAGTTTGTTTTGCTGGTATTTGTTTTAACTTAAATGTTTGGATAATTGCAACAAAAAAATACAAACCAATGAGATTCTTACATATATATATTGAATTGCCTACAAATTCTATTATATTGTATGAATGGGTTGCCTACAAAGAGAGTGAATTTATCAATTTTGATATATATCTTATAGGATAATAGAAATATAATAAAAGTGAAAATATCAACGAATTAAATCTAAATATAATTTCATGAGTCAACTCAGTTCAGGACCAACCATATAATAAAATCAATTAGACTTTGAAATAAAATTCTCATAAATAAAAGAATTTATAATATAAATGAAGCATATAATAATACAACAACAGAAGCAACATAATTTACAAAATAAGAAAACCAAAATACCAATCACCTTAATAGGAAGAGGTTTTTTTTTCCGATCAAACAGACTGAAATATATTAAAATTGTAATCTATTACAAAAAATAAAAGGATTACAAAAAACAAACTCAAATAGTAATTCTTTCAAATAAAATAACAGATACTCAAGAAAAATAGTCAATCGTAGCAACAATGCTAGTGGACACCAAATAAACTCTTGAAATACAGTCATATCTCCAAAATAATAATAGAATACGCAGATCCGGACCGTTCTTAAGCATAGGCAACAGAAGAACAAGTCGCAATGGAAACGTCACATCCAAATCTGAATAATTCATCTTCAACATTTCGTGCACTAAAAAAAGTTTCACGAACAAAAAAATATCTCCCAAACAGAGAAAATAAAATCTCTCGAACGGAGAAAGCAAAATCTCCCAATGGATGATAATGAAATCTTCTCACAAAAGAGAAAGAAATTAGTTATCTTATGGAGAAAACAAATCGCACAAAAGGGGAAAACAAACTCCACGAGAAGGGAGAATAACTTATTAGATCAAAATGAGAGAGATCTAGGGGAAGGTATCTCCAAAAGGAGAGCCCTCCCCCAAATTTAAGATGGAGGTTAGCGTTCTTGACTAGAGAGAGAATTGAGAAAAGAAAAAGTAATTAACGCTTCCTTATTCTGTAGAGGTTGATGTGGGAATTGACTGCGAACACCAATGAGGCTATCTACACACAATGTGGTGTGAAAGAATATATATATATATATTTATATATATATATATATATATATATATATATATATATATTATACATGTAGGTGTTGAAAGAAAGGAAATCTTGGCATTAGGCACGTAATATAAATTGAATTGGATAAAAATTGGAATTTGTTTTGTTGGTATGTGTTTTGACTTCAATGTTTGGATAATTGAATAAATAAATAAACATAAAAAAAAATACAAACCAATCAGATTCTTTCATATGTATTGAATTGCCTACAAATTCTATTACATATCTTATGAATGGGTTGCCTACAAAGAGAGAGAATCTACCAATTTTGATGTATATCTTGTGACGTCTCCAAATCCGTGTACTATCTACAACAGACTTGGTGCATCACTATTCATCCACATACAAGCTAACTAGATATTATTATAAGTTAGGCTACACGATACATTAATTATTTACATTATTTACACATACATGCTCAGGTCTTACTTACACAATATGAATAAATACATTAATTCCAAAATATTACATCATAAATTATTTATTTAACTATCACAATACTATTTATTTATTCTTCCTCGTTAGCCTTGCCTTTTCCTTTATCTTTTACACCCGACCCTTTGGGTTCCTCGATCTTAGCTGCCAACATAAAATTTATGCACGAGTAAGAAACTAATTTACTTAGCAAGTATATTATAGAGTTTAAAATAAAATAAAAATGACTGGCAGCAAATCAATATTCAAGGTTTGAGAAGGAATTAATATTATCAACAATTCGAGGAAGTCAACAAAAATCTCGTTACAGAATAATGAATATCAAAATTCTGAATAGGATTAAATTTTGGAATATCAAATTTAATTAAATGTTCACAAGGAAAAATATTGAGGGTCACTGAGTGGTCGTAAAGACCATGAACTCTTTACACAAATGTTCAACAGTCACAAAGACTGTGAATCTTTACATAGCATTCAACAGTCACAAAGATTGCAGACTCTTATCCCCAGAGTATCATTAGGTGATCAACCTCATAATACCCCATGTTACACATAACATTTAATGTTGTATTTACACAGCATATGTCGGTTACCTGACCATAACATAATACCCCTATTTCTAGGGTTGTTCATACTCAGTCATAACCTCACGATCCGCACTAAAGCAATTTGGATTGAATTAACATATCACCAAAGAATTATCAACAGTTCAATAAATTGATAAAAACATAACAACTGAGTTTAGCCGAACAAATGATATAAACTCCTCTTTATAGATGGTCTAAGAAGTTTTTCAGAAAAATTTATAGTTTAATAATGAGCGAAGTTCAAATGCACAGGAATGTAGAGACTTGCCTGTCTCGGGCACACTTTCCTCGAGTAGAATACTTTCTGTCTCGTGATAGTAACCTAGTGCGCGTAGTAGTTTCTCTTTAGCTTGGATCCTCTCTTTCCTTCCTTCTTGGTGGCTTAGCTCACTCTTTTTCTCTCCTTCTCTATGCTGCCGAGTACCTCTCTCTCTTCTATTTCTTGGCTTTTTATTTCTTGTGTTAGTAAAGTAAAAAGAAATGAAGAAGGTTTAGTATTTATAGGTAAATTGGATAACTCTCCCCACCCAAAATATCTTGGGAGGCTTAAGGAAGCTTCCCCTTTCCTTATCCATAGCCCAACCGAAATTGCTATAGTGCCTTATCTTTTTGTTTTTTTTATTTTTCGTTATTTTGTTTCTAGCTTTATTGGCAAGTTGAAGAATTCTCTAGATTGTTGACTATTTGACCCTTTTGTCCAACTTGTTTTGTTTGCTTGCGTGCTATATATATATATATATATATATATATATATATATATATATATATATATATGACACACACACATGTATGTATGTACGTACACATGTAATTTATACATGCATGTATACTTGTATTAATTGTAAGTGTAATAACCCAAGATTTTCGGTATATTTAAATAAGAAATTTTACGAATAATTTTTTATTTTTATTTTTATTAAGTATCAAAAGTGAATATGGGAATACGTGCAAGGTTAAGGAATATGATTATGTGATAAATATAGATATATATTTATTACATGAATGTTGTAAATAAATTTCTTGAAAAAGAAATAGTTAATTATTAGAAATTATGTTTTTTATATATAAATTAATTTTTATAGTAAAGATGTTGTATTATATACTGACTACAAAAAAAATATGATTAATATATTATTTAAATGATATAAGTATATTTTAAGAAATGATTTTTAATTATGTTCCTTTCTTTATGAAATGAATTTAAAGGAATAGTCAATTTATTTTTAAATTGATTAAGAAAGGTAAATATGACAAAGTGATATTATTTGATCAAAATCTAATTTGGTCCATGTATATGAATTAGCATATAAATACAATTGTGGTATAATTGTATTTAAAGGAATGAATATTTGTATTTGAATAATAAGAATATATATTTTCTTAAGGAATTGGAATATTATAGTGTATGTATGTATAATATTTGATCTATGGATATGGATTTTAATTTGAAATCTAATTATTTGGATAATTGTATTTAAAATGAATTTTTGTGTAGTATGGATAGTAAGAAATTAATTTCTCTAAGTAATTTAAATATTAAATGTAATTATTAATTATATTTTTATTTCAATGCATGTATGTAAATTATGTGAATAATGTAAATTAAGTGGGAAACCCTAATTTACAAATTAGGAAACCTTAATGTATATTTGAAACCCTAATTTTCTATTGAAAACCCTAATTAAAGTTTAAAACCTTAATTTTTGAATTACTATATCCTAATTAAATATTTATTAATCTCTAAAGTTAATTTTCTTAAACCCTAGAATTATTGGGCAAACCCTAAGAATTAAAACCTAAGGGTTAAACCCTAGAATCATGTGGGATGGACAAGTATGCCCTTAAAATTATTTATTAGATTACCAAAGTAGCCTTTTTGTATTTATTTTATTAAGTTAGTGTGCAAATCTTGCTATATCTCATGACTCATCAAATCTTGGATTCACCATGTGCTCTAAATCATCTCAAGTAATCAGATCATGACACCTTGCACCATCAGATTCAATGAATCAAAGGATTAGGATTGCAAAGAAAGAAAAGAAAAGAAAACTTCATTATTTTCTCAAACCAAAGCCAAGAACTCTCTCTCTCTCCTAGACCCACGAAATTTTCTCCAAAGCTAAGTCCTAAGATTAACCAAAAACACCCCATAGCAAGCCAAGGTCAGAATCAAAAAGTGAAAATCAAAAATTTCTCAAGAAGGTATAAAACCCTAACCCTAAGCTAGATCTTGTATGCTTAGATAAAATTTATGTTTTTATGTTTAAATATGTTGTATATTATGTTAATAAGTGATCTGGGTTGCTAGATCATGGATCCATAACATTTAAATGCACGAAAATAGAAATTTATGAAAACTGCCAAAACCTTAAAAATGTGGTCTGACAGTCAAAAGTCAGAGCTTGTAGATCTCACTCTGTTAATGATTTGTTGTGTTTAAAGGTTCTTATATGTAGTATGTTATGTGGTTAGTACACTGGAAGTGGAATCACGATCATAGCATGTCTAGATCGAAAGTTATTCAAGGTCAAAAGTCCTTGGTCGATCACGAAATCTGTTTCTGGAAAACCCAGAAACTTTTCTAAGTTAAAAACATGGTCTGACAGCCAAATGTCAGAGGCCATAGATCTTGATCTGTTAATGGTTTGATGTGTTTAAAGCTTTGTAGTTGTAGTATGCCAGTAGGTTAACAATATAGAAGTGTAATCACGACCATAGCATGTGCAGATTTCAAGTTATTAACGCTCAAAGTAGCCTCCTCGACATGGACTGGGTTGTTCTTGGTGTTCTTCATGAACTGAAGAACACCTATAGCGACACTTTTCGTCGCTAAAAGCCTTTAGCGACGGTTTATAATAAAAATTAATTATATTAATCAAATAAAAAGAAATAAATAGAAAATAAATATTAAAAATTCATAAAATGGTTTTAAAAATTATTTTAAGTTATAAAAATTAACTTTTAATATTTTGACATAAATTTCATTAATATTTTAATTTATTTAAATATTAATAGTATTTAATTTATTTAATAATTATATTAAATAAATTAGATAAAAATCATTTTAATATTTCAAAAATCATTTAAAAATGATATTAATGTTTTAAAAAGTATTTTAAGTTATATTAAATAACTTTTAATATTTTAATAGAAATTTCATTAATATTTAATATTAATGATAATTAATTTATTTAATATTTATATTAAATAAATTATCTAAAAATGGTTTTAATGTTTTAAAAATCATTTAAAGGCAATAAAAATGTTTTAAAAATATTTTTAAGTTATATTTAATAACTTTAAATATTTGACATGAATTACATTAATATTTTAATATTAACGGTAATTATTTAAAAATGATTTTAATACTTTAAAAATCATTTAAAAGCGATAATAATGTTTTAAAAATGTTTTAAGTTATAATAAATAACTTTTAATGTGTTGACATGTAGTTCATTAATATTTTAAATTATTTGAATATTAATGATAATGAAATTATTTATTATTTAAATCATTATAAATGATAATAATGATTGAAAAATCATTATAAATAATTTTAATGTTTGGAAAAATGTTATAATTGATAATTAAATTATCTAATATAATATTTAAGTTCTTGAACAAAGTTTCATTAAAAAGAAACTCGGTGATTATCCTATAATGCAATCGGGACACCGAAATAGTACCGAACTCAAATCAAATGGACATAGTTTAACTTGATAACTGTTCGTAAATGTTTTAATAACTGATATGAATATGTGACAATGTGTTTAAGCTGTGTAATGACTGCAAATAAGCAGTGTTATGTGTTAAGTTGTATTATTCTAATTAAAAGAATAATTTTATTGATGATAGGACCCGGTATTAAAGTTTAAGCTATAACGCATAGCAGTAGTCAACAACAAAGGCAAGTATCCTAACCTTTGCATTTACTTTATGCAATGGATCTTAGTAAGCAAGTATCTAAACCTTATGCACTACTTTTATTTTGTGCAAACAGGTATATGTTTTGTTATTTCCTAACTCAATATGAGTTATCAATTTCAAAGCATGCTCATGAATAATTATTGTTAATTATTCATATCCGTAATGATATCTATGATTCGGTTGTGCAATTATTCTTATACTATGGAATTTTATTCAATTCGATTATTGTTTATTAATATCTCATTATTGTCTTTTATTATATAAGTGTCCCCACTTGTATAAACTAATGTATTTACACAAGAACTCTTGAACTAAAATTCTTTGATACGACAAATCCTGTTACATATTATTAAACTTCGGTACGTATTTATGGTTTGAATACTGTCTAAGCTATTTGACTCGGCTAGACATAGTTTGAAATGTATTGTTGAATAGTGTTGGTTATGATAAAGTCATCCAACTAAATTGTTTAGTCAGGACTCCAGACTGAGTATGAACAACCCGTAGTGGGGAATATGTTTTTGTGCCCAAGGCGAACAGAGTGAACGCAATTAGCGTTCAAACAGATAGTATTGATCAATACAGGACATAACGGGGCTGATCACCCTACATGTCTGTAAGCCCAGAGCGGTTTACAGATGAAATTCTGTTTAAACCTTTTTAAAAATGAAAAATGGCAGTTCAAGGTCTTTTGACCACTCAGTATTCAAAAGTCAATATGTTGTTTCAAAAATCTTAAAATGATTTGATATGTTGTTAAGAATGGTTTCAAATGACTTCATCACTATTGGTTCGTGGTGGAAGTAGTCCTCAAAGAAAACATTTACTTCTTCAGCGCATTATCATAATTGGTATTACTTGTTGAGCAATTGAATGCTCATTCTTGCTTTAAATTAAAAGTTTTCAGCTAAGTGTGATCGACCAGAAGGCTCTGGCAAGGACAAGGGAAAGAGAAAGTTGAAGGATTAAGTATAAGGTGTTATTTGTAATAGTTAGACTTTATTAAGATGATAATACTTATTATCTATCATGTAATGAACATGTTTAAAGGTTGTTGTACCTGGGGATTAGACAACTCTGATATGTATATTAAGTTTGTAAATTTATATTATTCCGCTCAAAGAAATGGTATCGTGTAGCACCAAGTTCAAGTTTCAAGTACCTGGATTTGGGGGCGTCACAGTAAGTATACTTATATTATTTATATACATGTATACTTGTATTTTATTTGGTATGGTTATTTAAGTTTTAAAGTATTACATTTTCTTGTTACTTTCCTTTTTATTAAACTTCCTCAAATAATATATGTAAACTGCTCTAATATCGCGGAGTAAACTGAAGATTATCAAACATCGTAGAGCAAAAGTCAAATCGTAAAGCTAGAATCGCAGAGCCACTCGATTTCGTAAAGCAGGAGGACAAGCTACACAACGATATCACTCCACCATAGCTAAAATCGTAGAGGTTATGACAATGATCATCAACCTTAAACACATAACCTTCAAGTATGATCTTCATGTGTATTTGCAATAAGAACAAGATATTTTTTAAGTTCTATCTAACAACTATATGAGCAAGGACATATGACACGTGACTACTACTGCACTGTTCACAGTGCTAAGAAAAGCGACCTAAGATGATCCAAGCAAACACCAATTCATAGTCAATCAATTAGATATTAATAATTATCCTTGGCATAATGAAGTAATGGTAAATAATTCTCAACGAGAAGATCCCAAGAAAAACTCTATAAAAGGACGACAACTTCAAGCATTACCAACTAAGAAATTCTACTAAGTCAAATTGCTGACACTCTGAGTTCAAAAAGCTTCACTCTACGATTCTGAACTAGTTAACTGCTGCTAAGACATATTGAAAAAGCGCTCAACGTCACTTAATTAGCAGCAACTCAAAATCACATTCTTCTCTTTGTAATTTGATCTTTGTAATCTTGTATAATTCCAAATCTGTGTGACTTGAAAGATTATTTGTGAATCATTGTTATAATAGTTCCGTGTGATCTAAAATCATAGTGATTTCCCTTTCTTAGTGGAATATCCATACTCTCGGAGTAGAAAGAGGACTAAGAGACTTTTAGGCTCCGAACCTCTTTAAAAATTTTGTGACATTTACATTTCTGCACATTTACATTTTATGTCACTCTGCGTTTTACTTTTGTGACTTAATTCAACATTGTTTACTAAATTTAGAACTTTGAGTTCTCATATAATCTTTGAAGGAGTTTTCAAAATTATATTCTATTGTGCATAACTTAATTAATTAACTTGTTTAACTTACTTGGTAAACAATCTTGAATTTTTTTTAATTAAATCTATTCAACGCCCCTTCTAGATCTCTTTCGTGCATTTGGGAATAATACAAAATTTCACTTTCAGCTCGCTTTACACGATGAGGGTTTGTAATGTTCTCCCCCAAATGTTCATCTCTAGTTATTATATAGGGGAATGAAACTGTCCGTAGGAACTTCTTGGGATAGTTAGCTTGAAAAGTTTCTGCTAACTATTTACAAGAAGTTGTTTTTAGGGACAAAGTTAAAAATTCATTGAGAATAAATATCCGCAAGAGGTTGTTGCGGATACTAAACTAATTAATTAGTATCCGCAATAACTTCTTGCCGATACTTATTCTCACATTTTAATCTTGACCGTTCGTAATTCGGTTGAAGGGTTATAGATCAGCTGGTTGGGAAATGATCCATAGTCAAGTCTAACTATGAATTACTCCCTTATATATATATATATATATATATATATATATATATATATATATATATATATATATATGGGAAATTTATAACATTAATTGTTTCAAAAATTTTACTTTTTAATAAATAAGTAGGTAAATATCTAGACCCATCATAATTGTCTCCTTCCTCTTGAGATTTATTAGTATTTTAAAATAAAAAAGATTCCTACTCAACAACATTAATTTGACATCTTCCATCAATCTTAGGTAAGTAGAGAGATATGTGGTACTATAAAATGCATGCTTAGCCGCCCCTATTCTTATCCCTAACCCTGATCCTAAACTTTCTTCTATCATGCCGCTTATTCTAAATCAAAGAGGCGTTGAAACCAGAGATGATTCAACTAGTGAAGAAGACGATGAAGATGAAAACCAATTATCCTTTAAGGTCGGGCATCATGTTCTTTAACTCATTTATTTTTTCTAGATCCAATTTGCATAATTCAGGGATCTGTTATAGGAGTTCTTTTGATCTGTTTGGTATAGTTTCTAAAGAACACAAAAGTTAAGTAGTAGTTTAAATTTTTTCACTTTGATTAATTTATTTTTCTGTTATGAATACCAATGTGAGCTTGTTATATGGGAGCAAATCCCACATCAGTATGGGATATGGTTGATATTGGACCTCCATGCCGTGGACGTCAGTAAGGAAGCGTGGTGGAATGTTATGAATACCAATGTGAGTTTGTCATATGGGGGGTCGATCCCATATAGGCTTGGACCTCTCCCTTGAAGAGCTAGCTTTTTAGGAGGAAATTGGGATTTGAGCCTATATCATAACATTTTCATTTTCTTGGATGGAGTAATCAAATAGTCTACTACTCCCTCCGTTCTACAAAAAGTGTTCGATATGCAAAATTCTAAAATTTAAATTGATGTGAATTCAATTAATTTTAAATATCATGTAAATTACTCAAAAGTGCTATCATGTAAGAAATTGTTATTTTAAAGATGATATTGAATTCATATAAATCACAATTTAAATTTTAGAATTTTGCAAATTAACTAGGATCAAAGCTAAATGAGAATATTTCTACGGAATGGAGTGAGTATAAGGTATGCAGATGTAGATCTTCAATCGCATTAGACTATAGTTCTTTTGATTTTCCACAGGACGCAACAATTATGTAGTTGAATAAAAATGTATGTCTCTTTGGTTTAAAGTGTTACCATTTGATTAAGCGTACTAAATCCCAGTTGCTATTAATTTGTTGATGGACAGGCTGGCATTATTTGGTCGATGTTTATGGCATTTCACAACAGTCTCATATTCAGTATCTGGTTGTGCAGAATACCATGTTTCACGGGTAAAATTTCTCGTCTTATGCCTAATTTCTCAAGTTTATTGAGTTCATATTATTAATTTTGTCCAACTTTAAACTTGTAGGGGTAGTATGTATGAGTTAATGTTCTTGAAACAGGGGATGTTCTTGTATTTAAACGCTTTTTATTTGCTATTTTTCAATACTAGTTGATTTATTTGAGTTTTTATTTGCTTTTTTCACGTCAACGAAAACTTTTGCAATATCTTGATACATTCACTTTCAATCTCTTTGTATTTCATATTTCCGTGTGCTCATTCTTCTGTACTATACTATAGCTAATTATATTGTTCCGGGATTCGATCTTTTAGTGAACTAAATTGGAGCTGGAAAATTTTATCAAATGCATTTTATCATTTATTTCCTATGGTTACTGTGATAACCCGAAAATTTATGAGACTTGTAAATAAGATCTCAAATAATTAAATAAAGGTTTAAAGAATAAAACCTAGATTTAAAAATAGAGGAGTAGAATGAATAAAGATGATTGTGCCTTAATTTCGAGGACGAAATTCTTAGAAGAATGGGTGAATGTAATATCCCAGATATTTCAGAAATTTAAAATAAGAATTTAATAAATATAATTGTTATTAAGAGATAAAATAGATTTGAACATATATGTATATATATGTTTCATATAATGTGAAGTATGTGATTTCGTATAATGGATTAAATGTGTATATATAGATGGGAAATATATACATATATTGGGAAAAAGAGATTTAATATTTAATTAAATCATTAAATAAAGTGGATGAAATTAATTAAATAATATTAGTTAATTGAGATTAAATTAAATTATATTATTAAATAATATAATTTGAATATTTAGCCTTGGACGGTGATAGAATTATTATGAACTAAATTTCATATACGAGTTAGTTAATTCACTATTCGAAAATTAGTGGGTTAAAATATTTGTTTTAATTAATTGAATAAAGAAATTTATTTAGTTAATGATGATAATTTTATTTATATTACAATAATTATATGTAATATGAATATTGGTATGAAATTTAATATTATGTCAAATGAATGTGAATTAATAGTTGGTTAAGAATGATTAATTTAATTAGTATGAACTAACTAAGAAACGAATAATTGCATATAAGACAAGAATAGTGGTAGAAAACTCGAATTTGAGTTCAGAGTGGAATTTGGAGACGCGGCCTGGACGGTTGAGTCCGGAACGTCGAAAATAGTAAGAATAGACTAAAAACACAAAATGTGTCGGGGTTGACTTTTTGTTCAAAAAGTTAACAGTTGGGTTTTCGGTAAAAAGTCGAACTCAGAATTCAGAGATGAATTTAAAGAAACGAATATTCCCATGACGTTGAAAAATGTCGAAATTAGTAGGAATCGACTATAAGTTCGAAAAAGTTGATTTTTACAAGCCAAAATGGTCAAATGGGCGATTAAACGGACAAACGAGCAAATAAAAGAGGAGAGAGAATTAATTTCTTCTAGAAGCAGCCCATGTGAGTGGCTAAGCATGTTGATTTTTGGTGAAAATGTTGAACACATTTTTCATTTAGTCCAAGCAATTTGTTATTCCCCTCACCAAACTAGCCTATGATTGGTCCATTAAATGAGATGGGACATGGAAGGTTTAATTTATGAATTAGTCTTATACAATGCAATGATCAGCTCTCTCCTTTCTCTCATACACCCGTACTCCTCCAAATATTCAGAAGATAGAGAGAGAGAGAGGGCTGCCATAGAAGAGAAGAAAGAAAGAAGGAAGGAAGAAACAAGAAATGAAGAAAAACTCAACATGATAGAGGAAGCAAAGCTATGAAACAAAGAAAGGAAGAAAACTAGCTAAAGTTAAGCTCGAATGCTTCAGGAAGGACAAGTCAAGAGGAAAAGTTCAAGAGTAACTTAATATGCTTTAACTATTATGATATCTTATGAAAATGATTATGTAAACCTCGTAAGTTATTAAAGGAATGTATCAAGATAAAGGTTGTAGACCTTGGGAAATGTTGTAGAATACTCTGAAATAAACAATGTATGTTTATATTTTCTGCATTAGTTATAGAACAAGTATGAAGATGATGCATCGTGACGCACCAGGTCCGAGGTTCAAGGGACCCGGATTTGGGGGCGTTACAGTTACATTCATAGTTTACACCACTTGAATTTATAGTAACGATTGATGGTGACTATTGTCATTAGGATATTCAGCCGCAACCTAATTGTCATGCTATTCCTGGAGATACAGAATCATGTCCAGATTTGGTATGTTACTTTTAGCCTAACTAAATGTCTATCTCTTTATAGAATCCTAGTCCTTCGTTTTCTCAATGTATGCTTGTAGCAATTTGTATGCCATGCGTAGAAAATTTTATGATATTCAATAATTAAGTTAAGTAACACTTAAAAAAACAGAGAAAAGTTTGAGAACCATTTTAATAGTTTGTATGTGCTATTTGGAGCTTGGAAATTCTTAATGTTCTTTCTTTCTTTCTTTTTTGGAAATATTGCATAATAAGATTGTTGTTCAAGCAATTACTATAATGTTTTTTTAGAAAGAGATGTCTCCCCCTCCTTGAATATTTTAGAAATAACATTAAATATCAAACATCCCCCTTATTGAATTAAAATTTTGATTGTGATTTTTAAAAGCCATAATATGTTGAATCTATACTCAATATAATGTTCGATACCACTTCCCATTTATTTGTCATACTTCTTGAGTGTGTGGCACTGTAATATAATTTTAACCACAAGGGTGGGAAAAGTGGCATAAGCCTTGTGGAACCTTCTTTCATGAAGCTGAAACCACTTGTAATCATAGCAATATTCTTCACTCTGAAAAAACCTTGTAGATATTGTATTTAGTTCCTGCTGTTCACAAATAAATCCTCATCCCCTGGCAAGAAGCCACTTAACCAGGAACTTCTGATAGATATTGCTATCTCAAACCTTCTTGAATATTATTCTTCTCGAGTTTAACATTTTGAATATTGCAAAATTTTATGTAGTTGATTCCCCACTAAATGTAGCAATATCATTAGGGTATGATATTAGGTGTTGTTTATTTGATTGAGGGATATGATCGGAATGCTAAATAATGAAGACGTGACATCTGGATGCTCAATGATAGCTAAAAGTTATTGTACGTAAAGTATGGAAAGAAGTGGAATCGTAGTTTTAATATAAACAAGTGATTACTCATTACTTTTGAAATCACAAAAATGTCAGTTTTGACTAAAATGACCGTTCAGATGCTCTCCTTCCTATGAATAAGATTCAAAATTTTGACTTATTTAATAAGTGGTGGCAAGTCTTTTTGGCTCACAAAATAATCTTATTAGTTACACTCTTGCATGAAATAGCTTATGATGTATTACGATGCTGTTCAAACAAAACAAACACCCCGTAGTTGATATATTCTTTTTCTATAACTAACTAATGAATCATGTTGTTGGTGACCAGAATTGGAGAACTTCCACTTAAGAATATCAAATTAATATCTAATATAAATTAAAATCCACAGTTTTCCTAACTCCACTGGAATGATGCAACAATCCTTCTAATGAGTTTCATTAGTCCTATTGATTGTAGCTTGACTCTTAACAAATCAATGTAGTTCCTTATTAATTATGGAATAGGTTCAAATTAATCATCCATTTAAGGTTTTGCACAAAATTCTATTTTATAATGGACTTCACTTGCGTGCTGTAATGAAAAATCCTAGATTCCATATTTTAAGATTGGGTGTGATAGTAACATTGTAGGTGCAGTTTTGTGCAGTTTCTTTGCGATAGCAACTGCATCTTTGGTCTTGTCATCTTTATTTTTTGCCGCATTGCCATCGCCACCAGTAGTATTTTTTGGAGCATTATCGGCAGCACCAGTAGTGGACACCTGGTTTGCAGATCCGTTGATGGATACAGACTGGGAAGTGCTTCCTTTGGACATATTTCCATGTCGACATCCGCGACCAGGCCATATGTAACTTGATGAGGCAGTTGAACGCTCTGGAGAGTTCCTTATATGAGGTCTGTACTTCTGTATATTGCATGTAAATGTTTCATTTAAAAAAGTAATAATTAAGAATACGAGGCAATTCATTAATTATCCTGAAAATGGCGCCTAATTGGCACGCTATTCCTGGAGATACAGACTCATGTCCAGATTTGGTATGTTACTTTTAGCCTAACTAAATGCTTATCACTTTGTAGAATCCTAGTCCTTCGTATTCTCAATGTATGCTTGTCTGGTTATCACGTAATAAATTTTGCTATTGTGAGAAATGAACAACTTGTAGCATTTTGTATGCGATGCTTAGAAAAATTTATGATATTCAATAATTAATTAAGTGAACTAATAGATGGTCTATATTTCCTTTGAATGGCAGCCAATGGCTTGAAGAGACTCCAGGGGGCCCAGAACCTAGTGTTCTAGTACCACATTTTTGGTATTTTCCTCTTCAATGTTACAGAAAGAATTCTATTTAAGGATCATTCGACATGTAAGGTCAAGTAGCTAGTATACGATACCGGAACTTTAGAAAATGCCTAGGTTTGTTAATTTGATAAAGCAAATGAAAATATGATTTTGGAGAAAATAATATATAACTCAAAAAACGGTTTCAACTTTTAGAAAACTGAACATATACACTACAAGAAATCACACAAAAAAATGACGCTAAAATTTGTCACATAAAATTCATTTTTCGTCACTAAAACATTTAGTGACGATTGTTAATCGTCACAGAGACCGTCACCGTATGAGCGTGGTATTAGGTTTATTTGACAATATTTGATGTCGTCACTAAATGTTTTAACTTATGGTGACGATCTACATCATTGTCACTATAATTAATTACTTTTAGTGACGTTAATAGCGTCACTATTTGAATGAAACTTTCGTCACTCTCTATTATGTTTCGTCATCAAAACTTGGTGCATTTAATGACAAAAATCGTTTTTTGTCATTAAATGATATTGTTTTAGTGACGAAAATATGTTACTCTACTTAAATCATCTAATTTTAATGACGACAATATTGTCATATTTATGATTATTCTTCCGTCATGTTATTGTGTTTAGCGTCACCAAAAATAAGAAAATAAGTGACGACAGAAAAATTTGTCACCTAATAATATATTTAACATGACAATTATGTCGTTGTCATTTCATATTTTAAATAATGTTACAAAATAATTTGTCACCAAAGAGTTATTTTTTGGGACACATTTGTCAATGTCACTAATTGAATACTTATGGTGACGATACATCTCGTCACAAAAAGAGTTACTAATAGTGACAAAAGTAGTTGTTGTGACTAAATGAATATATATACAGTGACGATATAGTTTGTCAGCAAAGAGTTAATTTGTATGACACATTTTTTCTATGTCGCTAATTGAATAATTATGGTGACGATGGAACTCGTCACATAAAGAGCTATTAATAGTTACAAAAGTAAAAGGCATCACTAAATGATATATAATAGTGACGGCATAACTTGTCACCAAATAGTTAATATTAGTAACAATTTTTTTTTGTTGCTAAATTTAGACTGAATTAAAAGAAAAAGAATGTACAGAACATCATGGGAAACCCCAATCAGATTATAGCATAGACATCATAGGACATGCCCTATGATGTCATGACTATAAAAGATAACAGGCCAGATGCCCAAACAGACAATAGGAACAAGCACAAAGCCTAACTGAGCAAACATGCTCAAAATTGAAACAAGCAGCAATTTTTTGGCCAAAAAATGAAACCAACAACAACATATTTTGCCTAAAAGAAACACTGGGAGCAGCAAAGACATCCCAAATGGTCCACCGACACGACAGCAACAGCAATGACATGGCCGCACAAATCACCCGCAAGCCAGACCATATAGCAACAACATCTACCAGCCGCACATAACAACAGCAAACCAGCAGCAAAAGCCAACACAGCAGCAAAAACCAACCAGACCAGCCACGCACAAACTGAACCAACCAGACCAGCCACGCATAGCAACAACCCAAGCAAACCAATAAACAAACAAGAGCAAACAACCCAGCACAGCAGCATGAATACCACACCAGCAACAACCATGCCAAAAATTTATGCAGGAACACACAACAACAGCCATGCCAAAAAAACGCAGCAACACACAGCAGCAGCTAGGCAATAAACTGTTGCTTAAATAATATAAGTACCACAAAACCAAATTACATAATCCAAAAAGCTGAAATTCTTAAATAAGATTACACAGCTGCCCTTTAGACTGTAAATAGAGCAAACATTACGCTCCTGCAAAGCATTCATCTGCCAATCATTAGAATTATGCTATTTTCCTATATTGGACCAAGAACAGTTGTCAAAATATATCAAAGATAAATTAAACTATATCTAAAATCAAAGCATATACTGTTGATTGGCATCACCAACATTAGTGTAATTTCACCATCACAAGATTCAAGGAAAGCGCCAATGCCAGCAAACCACTTTAAATATTGCCAATGCACAACTATGCAAATGGGCAACAGTAACAAGTGTTGGGAATACATCATATCCAGGGAAACACAGAGACACCATCAAATTTGGGGACTGTTTTGGTCAAGTTCAGTACCTGAACTTATGAGTTAGTAAAGAGACCATGAAATGTCCATAAGGGGTATTTAAAAGGTGTTCCTTAATTTAGTTAAGGTCTATGTTATGTGCGGTTCAAATTCATATCTAAAAACCAATGAAAGTAAGCTTTAAAATAGAAATTAGCACCTAAATGAAGAACCACCATACCTGGACCATATAGGCAAGTTTCAATAGTTATAATATGGCATAAGTAAGTTACACAAGCTAAAGAAACCAAGCCTAAACTGTTTTGAGCATTAGACTGGTGAAAAATCACATTTTAAGCCCAAAAGTGGACTGTTTTGTGTAATTTTTAATACCTGAACTTAAAGTACTGTAATAAACTCATATAAAGATGCTAATGCATGCTTATAATGGTTCCCAATCATTGCCATGACCAAAGCTAGTAAGAAGACCAAGTTAGAATCTCCATGTGCATCTAAGTTTGGTACTGCTATGGCCATCTATTAAACCTGGCCATATTAGATAGATAGAAGTTTATATTGTGGCATAAAAATATTCCAGAAATGGTAGCAAAAGTGCAGCGATTCATAAGCTAGCAAACTGTATAGCCTCATGTGTATATGCTATGTAAAGTAAGTTTTAAAAGCCAAAAATATGCTAAGCTATTATACAAGGCAAGGTTATGAAATAATAAGTCTCATGTGATGAAAATACATGCGTCTCAATGAATTAAAAGGCCAGAACCTGAACTTGAGGTGTTAAAACCATGCCTAACGTGCCTTGTGTGTGTGCACTGTTTTGGTGCCAGAGATTAGACTGACTGTGCAAGCTTATTAAGGTTCATGGTGATAAGTTTTAATGATGTGTGAAGTTTATTTGAATGCCTCAAAACATAGAATTTGTGAAGGTGTGAAGGTTATTAAGGCTCACATAGATGGCATATATATGACTTACAAAACATAGAGACACCATCAAAAACCACTTTGTGCAGGGACACAAGCCAGCAAGAATTTGCAATTATCCAGTTGAAGTACTACAAATCTCCAATACGCAGATAAAAATTTGCAGTCTTCATATTAAGGAAAAATCTGGTGTGATATTTTTCAACCATGGAAAGCAACATTTGAAAGCTTAATTGAAGTTTAAAAGTATTTATTACTTACATGATATTTTTCTCTAGTATACGTTCATCCCATTAACAGCCATAATTGCCATAAGTTTGTTGATATTTGCACCTTGATCAACCAATTGAGTTTTCAAATCAGACACTTCAGTCTCAAATTCAGCCACTTGTGTCTTAAGATCATTTACTTGAGAGTTAGACATTTGTAGCTTTTGTTGTGTATCTTGAAGTTCCTTTTGGACTTGTTGGGTAGCTAAATCAGATGATGTGATGCGCCTGCTTGGAGGTTTTGGACCATACCCAAGGCCTTTAATGTAACCAGATCCACGACCAAGAACCTCCAAGACTATTTCATCTGTGTTCTTCTCAGATCCTTCTTCTCTATATTGATCTCGCTTTGTTTTCATCAACTCCTATTAAAACACATGGATGTAAGAAGGTATATATAGTTAATTACAATCATTAACATAGAAAAGGCTGAATTTTAAACAAATAGATACGAAAGTTACCCAATTCTCTTCTGCCACTTTGGATGACCAACCCTTTTTCTCTGAATAATGCGTACGTTTATACAAATCAATCATATCACAAGGATCTCCATTTAGCTCGTTTTTAGACTAGGACAGGAAAAAATGTGCAAATATTTATGAATATGTTTATATAATCTATTAATCAACTAAGTAGATCTTGTTGAAGCAATGTGACAATTAAGCATACACCATAAACAAGATCCAAAAAACTCCCATAAGACCCCAATTCCATATCCCTTTTTCTCTGATATATTCAATTAAATGTTATTAGAATGAAAGTAGTACAAAAGTACAAGTTTAGAACGCTTACAATCTCGTGTCGACGAACAGTAAATGGCTTTCTGCCTGAAATATGTGGAGCTCTCACCTGTCTTCTATTCCCACCATTCACAAAACTTGTGTGCTATAAAAACAAGAACAATGACATTGTAATCAATGTTACAAACCTATAGGTATAACCTAACCACTGAACCTTAACATTTAAAACCACTTAACTTTTTCTATTATTACCTTAAATTTAGGTGTTGCAAAATAGTCGCACAATGCTTCCCAATTTTTTTTACAAGGACAAAAAGAAGGCTTGTTATTCTTAGCCTATACCAAAGTCGCAAACTTCTTGTAGTGCATATGTAACTTGTAACGCTTTTGTCGGCTACTAGATTTCAGCCTATCAATCAAACATTGTTTCACTCCTGGAGTATCAACATTAACATCCATGTGGATCTACATATCATATTAGCATATTTTAGATGATGAGAAAAATCAATTGATATAATAAAAAAGTTATTAGTTTCGATATATACATTTATATGGCCAAAGCCTGGTTCCAAACTCTTTTCCTCATCTACGTCTTTCCACCTTTTGGGCACTGGAAGAACATCTCGACTTACTACGCCAATTTGACTTGCAAGCTTTGCAGATTCATCTCCATTGATAGGTCTTCCTATGAATGGATCCACATTGATTTTCATTTTGCTCCCTGAAGCAACAAATGACTTCATAATCCCCTTGCCCATTGTTGGACCACGACTCCTTTTCTTAGAGCTACCTGTATGAACATTACATACTTGTTATAGTATTTGTTTTGCATACATAACAAATAAGATTATTAGTTACTTCAGAACTTAGTATAATATTTTTTAAGAGAAAAAAAAGAGAATTCATACATGTTTCAATTCTTGTTTCAGTTGATGGGGGTTGCTCATTTGATGGAATTTTATGACTTTCTGTTGTTGGAGTTTCATGATTTTCAGTAGTTGGAATTCCTGGGCTCTGAGTTAATGGACTTTCAAGCCTTTGAATTGCTGGAACTCTAAAGCTTTGTGGCGTGAGATTAATTTCAGATGTCTGACTTTTAGTAGCATGTTCACTACCTTTGGATGAATTATTATGTTCTTTAAGTATTACAAATGGTTCCTTTGCTATATTAGATTTTCCACAATCAGGAGCCACGTTTTCTTTGTTAAAACGTCCTGTGAGAGCTCTTTGAGTTATCGAATCAGCTGGCTTAGTATTACGATCAACGAGAATTTGTTTAGTCTTGTTTGCATTGCTTTTCACTTTCAGTTTGTGTCCACTTCCAGGAGCCATTTATAAAACCTGTAAGAATAAAAAAAGTTAACTTAGATCTATTAGAATTGTATTAACTACTAATATGTGAGCATAAACATCAATTTTAAGTGTCTTGGTATTTTTAGAAAAAAGTGATCATCAGCAGCATTAGTTGGAGTCCAAACTCTGGTATAGATTAACAAATAGTATTGGCTAACAAAAAACACAGAATATAATCAAACATTAATCCAATTTGATAATGATACTTATGTGAGATCAGTGATTAAAGGGTATTTTTGTCAAAAATCAAATGAGTCTGGAACAGTTGGAGCATATATTCTCATCTTAATAAGACCAATTTTTTATTATTATTATTTTATTTTTTTGTAAAACCTTGAGCAACCAGTATTATTTGGACAAGAAAAAAGATTATTTTCTCTCAAGAGCCGTCGGCGCTGGAATAAGAAGAAACAAGAGCCGCCGGCGGCGAGAGCAATGTTTGGGTGGTATCAAGAGTGAGAGCCGTCGGCGCTGGCCAAAGCTAAATTGAGAGCCTCCGGCGCTGAACCTCCTGCCTGCGAGCGCCTCCGGCTCTGAAACGAACACAAACCGAGCGCCGCCGGTCCTGGTACCAAAAGTCGGCAGTTTTGAAGTTTTAAAAAAACCGAAATGGGCTTATTCTCTTAAAACTTCAACCGTCCCTTCTCCTCACTCAAACAATCCCTCTCCTCTCCTAAGCCACCATTGACATCCAAACTCAACCTCAACCCCACCCCATGTTATTCTGATGTTCTTTTTTAAAAATCAGTGGTCTTAGAAGCCCACAGGCCATAGCTGTATAAACAAATGTTATCTATAATAATTTTTGATAATACTAACAAAGAAGAAAGATTCTACAGATGGATGTACTTCACAAATTATTTTTCACCAACACCAGTAAAAATCTGACTATTAATTCAAGAGACCACAGTATCAATAAATACTCCAGTAACACCTGATTATAGCTCAATAAATACTCTTTAAGATGAAAACAAACTTAGAAGCAGTGACTTACCACGCTCAAAATGGAATTGAATGGAAAGGAAAAGGGCTGCAGTCATGACTTACCACGCTCGAGCTTAAATTTGGAACATTTATAGGGAAAAGTTAAGAATAACACTGTCAATTAAATTTGCTCTGTTATTAGCGGCAAAATTTGGCGCTATTAACTTTTTTATTTCTCCCGCCTAAACTATGTCTAACGAGTAGAGGGGAGAACAAATTGGTTGAGACCTAGCATCTATGTGGTTGAACCTTCGATCAATGTTGGCTAAGAATTGAGCGAACCCATCTCTCTAGCAGGAATCACTGTCGCGCACAAAGCCAGATTCTACTAGAACTGAACGAAGCCCTCCCTAATTGTTAGTTAAATACAATACCAAAAAATTAATTTACTTTAAATTGATTTCCAAAAGACTTTTTTAGATTAATATTATGTCCTTTTAATAAAATTTAAAGTATTTTAGATTATTTATTTTTAATTTTTTTAACTTTAACATTATTTATGATCGTAAATAAATAACAAACATTTGATAGTAGTAGTACTAATAATAATAATATTTATAATAATTATAATAGCCTTAATTATAATAACAATAATAACACTACAACTAATAATAATAATAATAATAATAATAATAATAATAATAATTATAGTAATAACAATAATAATAATATTTATTATTATTATAATAGTACTAATAGTAAATGTAAAAAAAGTAATAATTATAATAATAGTCTTAAGTAAGGTTAACAAATATTTATTATTATTATAATTAAGGGTGTAAACGAGTCGAACCTGAGCGAACAGAGAGCTACTCGAATTCGAATCGAAATGATAAATTATAAATAGTTTTATAATAAATATAATTATAAATTGGATTTCTTGTTTTACTTAGAAATGAGCTTATAATATTTATTTTTACATTTTACAAATATAAAATAACAATTAAAAATAAAAACAAAACAAAACTATAACTAATTATCCTAATTCGATTTAAATTTGTATATATTATAAGAGAATGTATCGAACATCAAATCAAATATGTATTAACCGAGTATGTATCGAATCACAATCAAGAATTCGAGTAGTTTGAATCTTAAACGAGTCGAGTATAACCTTGCTCAGATTCTACTAATATTTTTATTCGAACTATTTTTAATGCTCAGATTATACTCATATTATTAACGAATCCGAGTCTCGCTCGTATTTTTTCTTGTCGAGTCCGAATCGAGTCCGAACTCATCTTCGCTCGTTTACAGCCTTAATTATAATAGTACTAAAAATAATAATAATTATTATAGAAATAGTAATAATAATAACAGTAATAATTATAATTATAACTATAATAGTAATAATAATTATTATTATAATAATAGTAATAATTATAAGAATAATTATCATAATTGTAATAATACTAATAATAATAACAACAACAATAATCATAACAATGATGATAATAGTAATAATAACAACAATAATAATATCAATAATTATAATAATAAAAAATATAATAATTATTATAATTATAATTGTTATTGTGGTAGTGTGGTGAATTATGAAAATTGTTGTTAATGATTTGTAAGTTTTGTATATAGATTCAGATTATCCATGGATATCTATTTTTAAATAATAATTAATTATTGTGGTGGTGTGGTAAATTATGATAATTGTTATGTCGATTTGCAAATTATTTTAGGTAATATAGTATTTTTTAAATTTTAATCTATTTTTTTGTTATCTCGTCCATTGAGAAGTATCTTATAAAACAACTCTTTCAAATATGAGAGAGGTGTAGAAGAATCCGGCCACAAATAGCTACCTACCTAATCCTCCTTACAAATTTAGTGGTCAACTAGATTGAATAGTAGTATTGCGCTCCTGAGCACAGAATACAAATTTTTGTAAGGAACAACAGACAGTTCTTCCGTAACTCTACAATAATCATTTGGCACACATTCAACATAACAAAGTTTTTTTTCCCTAAATTTAGACTGAAATAAAAGAGAAAGAATGTACAAACATCATGGGAAACCCCAATCAGAATATAGCATAGACATCAAAGGACATGCCCTATGATGTCATGACTATACAAGATTACAAGGCCAGAGCCCAAACAAACAACACTAATCAGCCAATAATAAAAACAACCAGTAACCATAAAAAGAAGCAAACATGCTCAAAATTGAAAAGAACAGCAATATCACAGTCATAAGTTGAAACCAGCAGCAACACATATATCCCAGCAAACACTGGCCAACTAGACAGCAACAACAACATTGATATAGACACGGCTACACAAACCAGAACCCAGCCAGCCATACCTCCCAGCAAAAACCAACAGCACCAGCCAGCCATACCTCCAAACAGCACACAAGAGACTGCACCAGCAACACTAACTGAAGTGACTGCACCAGCAGCCATTACAGCACAGACGGACCAGCCACACCAAAACAGACCTGCCACGCCAAAAACAGACTGGACCAGATGCCACACGCAGCAAAAATGGCCAGCATAGCCAACAAATAGCAAGCCCATGACCACACAAGTATAGACTTGCCCTGCACCAGCCCCATGGCAGCAGAAGAAAACCAGCAGCCACACGCACAAGTAACAAACAACCGAAAAAGTTTAAAGAGCAACAAGCCATGGGCAAGCCCGGGACCAACAACATTCCCTGAATACACAAACAAATAATATCCGAGGAGTTTATTAGACCATTAATACATCAAAGCAACCGAAAAAAGTTTGAAGAATAGAATGAGTTTATTAGAGCACCTGTGTTCTGTTGAGTTAACTATTGTCATTATCAGTATCGTTTTCAGAATCACTATGTTGCTGAGAATCATCCTCAGTAGTACAATAATCAACCAAAGTTTCATCTAACTCATCTTCTTCATCGACATTCTCTAAGTTCTCCTCAACAACTTCACGTAGTCTTGAAATGACCAACTCCTCAACATCTTCATGATCCATGTCCTCTCTATTCAATGATTGTATTTCACCAAGACTAACTTCAAATGCGACATCAACATCATTCTCTTGATATACTCCATCTTCCACAAAGGAAAAGTCGTCAACATCCATTGCTTCTTCTTGCATCTCATCAACATTGTATATATGCCTATGTTGAAATGGTTGCACTACTCGCCAATTACCTCCTAATTTAGGATCATTAATATAGAAAACTTGTCGTGCTTGATCAGCTAGTATATAAGAATCATTCTCATAACATTTTCCTGTAACTTTAATACTTACTATATTTCCATCCTTTTGTGTCCCTGATTTTTTTTTTCCCAAGATCAAACCATTCACATTTGAATACAGTTACATGTCTATGTTTCACATAATCCAATTGAATTATATCAGTTAATACCCCATAAAAATCTATGATATCTTCACCATGGTTCCCCTCTACTACAATCCCACTATTTTGACTTTTACGACGACCATCACGTTCTTTAGTTAAAAACCTAACTCCATTCACGATGCATCCAGTGTACTTTCTTACACACCTATAAGGTGCACATGCTAATGAATATAGAGATTCGTTTTCTTCTGATGGTTCATCATGATATATTTGAGTCATCTATAGAGAAGTAAGATTCTAAAAATCAACAACATGATAATAAGATATTTTACAATTGCAAACAACATTCAAAATCCAAATTATCTTACATGATTTTTGAACCATGCGGGAAATTACTCTCTATGTTCTTTATCTACATTTTCACAACCAGCTAAGTGAAGCTCCTCTTTATGCCTCTTGTAATAAATAATATCAATATGCATTTCAACAAATTTCAAATACTTAACATATTATTTTTGTAAGTTTAAAATCTAATTATATACTCACTCGAAATATGGTTTAACCTCTTCACAATTGTGGAAGACAAACCATTGTGTCACATTGAACTCTTCCTCTAATAACTCAACATATTTAGTTGCACCAAAATGGCGGCATTTTTGAGAGAAAATTGATAAACTATCATCAGTTACTATATCATTATTTCGCTCATCTCGATTGAATCTAGTCTCAATTCCCCGCAAGTACATTGAGCAAAAAGTTAAACACTCTTTTGCAATGTAAGCTTCTGCAACTGAACCTTCTGGTTGAGCTTTATTGCGCACACTCTGCTTCAATTCACATAATGATCTACAAAAACATAATTAACAAAGACATCAATTACAACTTAGACAAAATAATTTATATAATGAATGTTTTTTTTTTACCTTTCAATTGGATACATCCATCTAAATTGAACCGGTCCACCAATCAATGCCTCATTCGGTAAATGAATAGGCAAATGAACCATTATGTCAAAAAAGCTGGAGGATATATTTTTTCAAGTTTACATAAAATCAAGCAAATATCTTCTCTCATTTTCTCTAATTCAGACTTCTTCAACTTCTTACAACACAACCGTTGAAAAAAATGACCCAACTCTGCTACTACGTCGGATACTTCATTGTTTAACGATCCTCGAATACCAACAGGAAGTAACCATTGTAAAAGTATATGGCACTCATGACTTTTCAACCCAGATATCTTTTGATCACTCGAACTAACACAACGAGAGATATTAGAAGCATACCCATCAGGAAATCTAATCGATTTTAGAAACTCACAGAAATCGTGCCTTTCTTTCTTTTTCATGACATAACATGCAGCAGGTTTCACATATTTTCCATCATTCCTCTTAATTAAGTGCAACTCCTTGCGAATGTTCATGTCCTCCAAATCCTGCCTTGACTTGACTGTATCTTTTGTTTTCCCATCTATACTCATCAAGGTTCCCAATATACTCTCACAAATATTCTTTTCAATATGCATTACATCTAAATTGTGCCTTAACTTCAACTTACTCCAGTAAGGCAAACAAAAAAAATGCTAAATTTAGTCCAATTCAATTCCTCAGGCTTGCGCTTTCTCTTTCTATTACCATGCTTCCCTGGTGTCAAATCTTCTAGTCTCCCCAATTGCATTAACACATCCTCCCCAGTTAATTCTCTAGGTGTCTCGCTATCTTCACTTTTACCATTGAACTTTCTGCTTCTTCTCCAAGCATGATCTTTTGGTAAATAGCGACGGTGTCCCATATAACACACCTTGTTTCGCAACCCCTGAGAACATATTTAGTCATTACAAACTGGACAAGGCATGTACCCTTTAGTACTCCATCCAGACAAATCACCATATGCAGGAAAATCGTTTATTGTCCATAAAACAGCAGCATGCATCTGAAATTTTTTTTTACAAGAAACATCAAAGGTTTCTATCCCTTCAACCCATAATTTTTTTAACTCTTCAATTAACGGCTGTAAGTAGACATCAGTGTCCTTTCCTGGTATTTCTTCCCTAGAATTAGTAAAGATAACATAAAGAATGGTTGTTTCATGAAATCCCAAGGGGGAAGATTCAATGGAGCTACAATAACAGGCCACATGCTATAAATGGTGCTTAAGTTTCCAAATGGATTAAAATCATCTGCAGCTAGAGCTAGTCTAACATTTCTAGGATCATTTGCAAACCAAGGAAAGTTACTATCAAAGTCTTTCCAAGCTAGTGAATCAGCCGGATGTCTCATATAATCATCATCAATTCGTTTTTCTTTATGCCACACCATCTTTTTAGATGTTTTTTGGGACATGAACAAGCGTTGAAGCCTATGTATCAGTGGAAAATACCTTAAAATCTTTTGTGGTATCTTCTTCCCTATACCATCATTGACTTTCCATCGAGAAGTTCCACAAGTAGGACAAGTTTCCACGTTTCCATTCTCCTTCCAGAATAAAATACAGTCGTACTTACAAGCATGGATACATTCATATCCCAATCCCAAATCTCGCAACGATTTTTTAGCTTCGTAGTAAGAACTTGGAAGCGTCTCACCATTAGGAAGAGATAATTTCATCAGCCTCAACATCATATCTATAGTTTTATTACTCACCTTATTATACACTTTGAGGTGAAGTAATTGTATGATAAAAGAAATCCTTGAAATCTTCTTACATCCAGGGTATAATTCTGTTTGAGCACCCATCATGAGTGCCTCGAGATATGCTGGAACACCACCAATGTTGGTGTTATTGTCATCTGAGAAATTTTCAGCATTAGCTTGATAGTGTTGTTGACCAAGGTCAAATAACATGTCATTAACACCATCATCTTCTTCATCATCTTCTTCAAACAAATCATTATCAATCCTATCACCCTCATTGGTATGTGGATTCCTTAAATTATTCGAACTTGATGGTTCACTGTGATAAAACCATGTTGTGTACCCTGGATCTATCCCTCGCTCCAAAATATGATCTTTAACTGATTTTTGATCTTGAATTATTAAGTTCAAACAATCTATACATGGGCATCGAATGTCGCACTCTATACCTACATGAGTTTCAACAAATTTCATAAAAGCATTTACCCCATCAATATAAGCCTTAGACCATTTAATTGCACGCAACCAGCTCTTGTCCATTTTATACCCCACACAAGCTAGTTGATTCACATTCCCGAAACAATAGCAAAAAACTAATAATGCTAAAAAAGGGCGAAGATAGCAGCACTGTATTCTTGAACTTGCCTTGCTTGGTGATTGCAGATAAAGTTTGATTTTAAATCCTGACAATAAAAACTGCTATACATGAGCACCCCTCCACCAAACAGCTATAACCTCAAAACTACAAAAGCAGAATAAAAGAACACAAGGACAAAACTCAGCACAGAGAAGTAGGCTGATAAATTTAATAAAGGGAAGAAAAAGAGGATATATAAAGGTAAAGATATTTCAGTAGATAGTGGGTAAAACAAGGAGTAATCAAAAAAGGAGAACTAGACATTCAGGAATTCTTCAAAAGTTTGCAAAGAAATCGAAAAAGGAGTAAAAACATGCCAACCATGCTACCAATTATTATGAATCGAATTATAAAATGGTTCTTCTTACTAAAATTGTGACGCCCCCAAATCCGAGTACTTGAAACCCATATTTGGTGTATCACGATACCATTTCTTTGAGCGGAATAATATGAATTTACAAACTTAATATACATATCAGAGTTATCTATTCCCCAGGTATGACAACCTTTAATTACATTCCTTACATGATACATAATATATATGATCATAATACAAAAGATTAATTATTATAGATAACACTATAAAACCTATTCCTTGAGCTTTCCTTTGCCTTTGTCTTTTCCAGAGCCTTCCGAACATTCACGCCTAGCTGAAAACATTTAAGTCGAAGCAAGAATGAGCATTTAATTGCTCAGCAAGTAATAACATTTATAATAATTCGCTGAAGAAGTAAATGTTTTCTTTGAGGACTACTTCTACCACGAATCAATAGCGGTGAAGTCATTTGAAACCATTCTTAACAACATATCAAATTATTTTAAGATTTTTGAAACAACAGGGTGACTTTTGAATACTAAGTGGTCAAAAGACCATGAACTGTCATTTTTTATTTTCGAAAAGGTTTAAACAGAAATTCATCTGTAAACCGTCTGGTCTTACGGACATGGAGGATGATCAGTCCCGTTGTGCCCTGTATTGATCAATACTATATAATACATCACTGCCATTGGTGCATATAAACTACATCACCGCTATTAGCGCATAAATTTTTTTTTTCCCATTTAGGGTTGTTCATACTCAGTCTGGAGTCCTAACTAAAACAATTTAGTTGGACGACGCTATCATAACCAATAATATTCAACAATGCTTTTTAAATTAGGTCTAGCTGGTCAAATAGCTTCGACAATCTTTAAACTAGGTATACATACCGAAATTTAATAGTATGTATCAGAACTTGTCAACGAATTTCGAATTCAAGGGTAATTGATAATGTACAGTCGTTCATACAAGTGGGGACACATACATTACCAAACGTAGAATACCAATTTTCGATATGAGTCATAGCAATTCAGTAATAAGATACTTTTAATAGTGAACAATCGAAGGAAATTCGAATTTATAATAATTATAACAATTTGTACAAGTTAGGACACTTGCACAAAGAACAGAATAATTTGATTATAAACGCATCACATGAAACAATATCGAGATGCTTGAAATCAATAGATAGCTTGAATAAAGTTTAAGAATACTTGCACATCATATGAATCTAGTTCATAATATAAATGAAAGGATAGAATAATTGCTCAATAATAGATTGAGTTAAAAGCTTGCATAAACCGAAATTCATTTCATAAAGTAAATGAAGAGGATAGGATACTTGCACATTATATACCTGTTGCACGAATTAAAAATATTGCATAAGGTTTAGATACTTGCCTTGGTCATTGTCTACTGCTACAAGGTTTAGTTTAAACTTTTACACGTAGACCTATCAATAATATGATTATTCTTTTGATTAGAATAATACACCTTAACACATAACACTGCTATTGCAGTCATTACACAACTTAAACGCATTGTCACATATTCATTTCAGTCATCAAGACACATAAGAACGTATACATAGTCAAACTATGTCGATTTGGTTTGCGTTCGGTATCGTTTCGGCATCCCGATTGCATTATCGGATAATTAATGAATTTATTACCAATAAAACTTTGTTCAAGAACTTAAATATTATACTAGATAATTTAATTATCATTTATAACATTTTTTTCCAAACATTAAACTTATTTATAAGATTTAATTAATAAATAATTTCATTATCATTAATACTAAAATATTAATGAAATCTTTTTTTTTTCAAAATATTAAAAGTTATGTAACATTTTTCAAACTTTAATATCACTTTTAAATGATTTTTAAAGTATTAAAATCATTTTTAAATGATTACTATTAATATTAAAATATTAATGAAATTCATGTCAAAATATTCAAAAGTTATTTATTATAACTTACAATATTTTTTTAATACAATTATGAAATAAACTTATTATCATTAATATTAAAATATTAATGAAATTCTTATCAAAATATTAAAAGTTATTTATTATAACTTACAATATTTATTATAACTTACAATATTTATTTAATACAATTATGAAATAAACTTATTATCATTAATATTAAAATATTAATGAAATTCTTATCAAAATATTAAAAGTTATTTATTATAACTTACAATATTTTTTTTCTTCTACATTACAGGTCTTATCCAGACAGTTAGGACTGTCTGCTTTAGAACAAATTTCATTTTGATTATCTATCCCGATAGTTAAGACTGTCTGCTTTAGGCCAAGTTCTTCTTCAGTTAATATCCAGACAGTATAACCCGTCTGTTTCAGGTGTCTGCTTTAGATAAAAAATTTCATTCCCAATCAGACAGGTCAACCCGTCTGTTTTCAGGTGTCCATATTAGAACAAAACTCACTGCATACAGCCTTATTATCTGGGCAGTTTCGTTTTTTGTGGTACGTACTTTACGTCTTTATAACTTACTCGTTTCTTATCGAAATAAGTCCGTTCTTGAGCCCACGGCTTCCTTATATTACAAACTACAAAACCCATAGAAAATACCCCATTTCCGTAAGCTTTAACTACCTGAAAAATTGACTCTAAAGTCAGTGTACGAACTGATTTTTTTAACTTTTAACTAGTTTTATAAAAAAATTCGCCATGACTTCGTTACTTAAGCTTTTTCCTCCATTCCAATTAGGTGATGTTCATAACTCATAAGAGTATAACATAACACCCTGGAACCAAAATTTTCAGATTCGAAACATCACAACAAAAAGTCCCAAATCAATCCATTAACAGTTCACTAATTTAAATTTCATCCTTTTCGCATAGGTTTTGATTTTTAATCATTTTGTTAACTAAACATGCATGCTCAAGGTGATTTAACAAGGTTTACTCCTTCATATCCACCTTATAACTTCAAGATCCACCATGATCTTCACTTATCAACAACCACCAACAACTAATCAACACCAACGAAATAAAATCCAAGAGATAAATAAAATAAATAAATTAGCGTTCTTACCTCTTATTGTTTTTGTTCTTCTTCTTCTTTCTTAATCTTGATGAACCTTGATCTTGCTATCCTTTTCCTTCTCCAATCCGTGCCTTTTTTTTCTTTCTTTCTAGTGGACTTAGCTTGCTAGGGAAGATTTTTTTTTTTTTTAGCCAATACACCTCATTGCCTTATTTAGGTGCCACATGTCCCTTTCTTAACTAGCTAACATGTGTTTAGGCAAGATGGAGACACCTAGCATACTTATACACCTCACCTCTCCCTCTCTTGGACACTTGTCCCTAACATGTGTTAATTAGGAATGAGGGACACCTAGCATGAAGAGATAAGAACCAAAGAAATGATTTCTTTTTTTTTTTTCTCTCTACCCGCCCACTTTAAGGGATTTAATCCCATTTTTGTTTTTGTTTTTTTTTTACAACTTATGCTAGCAAAAGACTAAAAAGTCCTTACTTAATTGGGTCAAAAGGTTGGGCCATTAATTAATTAAATTAATGGGGCTCCCAAATGTGGTTTAATTAAATTCTAATGGGTTAATTTAATAAATCCACACACACTATTCATTCAAGTCCATAATAAATTAATTACATGAGCTTGATTATTTAAATCAATTGAGCTAGTCCACTAATAATTTATATTACTTGAACTATTACATATTTATTTCATCCATTATATAAACATAAATCCTTTTAAATATAATTACAACAATAATTATATTTAAAATTAAAATACATGACCATAGATCAAATTAAGGTATTGATCCGTAATGTCACTTTACCACATTACCAAACTTAGTCAATTTATTTTAAATTGACTAATCTTATATATTCATATTATAAAGAAATAGTCAAAGTAATAATAATAATAATATTAATAATCATTCTTAAAATATACATTTATCATGAAAATAATATATTAATCATATTTTTATGAAAAATAAATAATATTACATCTTTACTAAATATTAACTTATTAAAAGAATATAAATTTTCAAATAATTAACAATTTCTTTTTTGAAAAACTCATTTACAAACTTTCATATAATAAATGATATATATTTATCACATCTACACATATACATTCCTTGCACGTATTCCCATACTTACCTTGATAAATAATAAAAATAATTTTATTATTTTTTTAAAAAAAATATTATACGCAAAATTTTTTATTTAAATTATTTTATAAATTTTGGGTTATTACATTCACCCACCCTTATAAGGATTCCGTCCCCGGAATCACCGTTATAAAACCTACACCCACGAGGGTATATATCATACACATTTATATCACAAATAGATCCCGATCTGATCCGATCGAAGCGATCTTTAAACATTCAACATAAAACTTGTCTATCTGATTATACGGAATCTGATTTCCAATAGAACTCAAATTCCTCCTTCAAAATTCTTTAATAAAACGATTTATTATTATACTTATATATTATTTATTTATTAATCTAAGTCCTTTCCTATAGTTTAGATGTTTTCAAACGTAAACGTACCCCACGATATATATAAGAATAAATTATTATTCGAATAATACCTGGAACTCCATCCCCGGCTGCTGTCGTATCTTGAACCGTCATATTGAAGGTCCTCGCGGTTGGTTTGTTTGTCGGAGTTGGATAAGTTATCGCTAGCTTGCCGCTGCTATTCCCTTCCTTAGCACTTTCCCCATTGATCTTTCTTTTCAGACAATCCCTTGCCATATGATCAGTTGATCCGCAGATAAAACAACCACTATTCTTTCTTTGATTGGGACAGTTTGAAGCGACGTGTCCCTCCTGCCCACACTTATAACATACACATTTCCCTTTCAAACACTCTCCCGAGTGATTCTTCCCACAGTTTCCACACTTCTGAACCTGCTTCTTCATTCTTTCCTGGTTATTACTAGTATTTCCAACATTGTTCCATTTTCTTTTTCCACTTTCACTGCCACCGCTTCCTTCAATCTTGACCTTATTCTTCCTTTCCTTGTTGTAGAGGCTCATAGCCTCATTTCCCCCTTCTGCTATAATAGCCTTTTCTAGGAGCGATCCAAAAGTAGCAATCTGCAACACCTCCACCTTGTTGTATATCTAAGGTTTCAAACCTTGTTCGAACCTTCGTGCTTTCCTTGCTTCAGTATCCACTTAGTGTGGAGCGAACCTAGCTAATTCGTTAAACTTGGCGGCGTATTCCGAGACGGTCATATTATCCTGCTTTAATTCTAGAAATTTAATTTCCATCCTAGCCTGCATCCCAATCGAGAAGTAATTCTCGTTGAATAGTTCTTTGAACCTTGTCCATGTGACAGCTTCTGTTCCGACCCTTGATTGATTAGCCTCCCACCAGAAGTTTGCTTCCCCTTTCAGCATATATGTAGCAGAGGCGGTCTTTTGCTCTTCCGCTACCCTAGCAATCACAAACGCTTTTTCGATTTTCTTTACCCAAGTTTGGGCTTCTATCGGGTCAGTTGTTCCTTTAAATTCAGGCGGTCCTACTGCCTTAAAGTCTTTAAAGTTAGCCAACTGATTCCCTAGCAAATTTTCTATGACTGGTGTTCGATTATGCATTGCCTCTACTAACATGTTAACAAAATTCTGCATCGGGTCTGCTTGACCTCCTTCATTATTATTGAATTCATCTACCCTTCGGTGTCGTTGTTCTCTTCTTGGCGGCATTGTCTGAATAAACAAAACCTTAATTTATTATTTCGTTTTATATTTACCATTATGCCACATATTATTAGTGGTATCATAAGAATTTAAACACAAATTTCTAAACTTAGACCAATTCAGTTTGCTATATTCCTAAATTAAGCTGCCTGAATTACCCAATCCAGCTTACTGGATTCATGAACTCAGCTTATTGAATTCGTAAATGTAGCTTACCGAATTATGAATTATCAGTCAGTTAATATTTAATATTCACTATTTAAAAACACACAATCATATTCATATTCTTTTAAACAATACAAAGTACTTTTCATTACACAACACATACTACCAAAATCACTTACTCTCCCTCAGTGACAACAAAAGTCGGGATTAGTACATTACAGATATATCATATCATTTACCATACATAATCCTAAAATACTCATCTTATTCGTTTCCTACACCTTTCCTAGATCCTAGGCAAACCTTTGCCTGGTGACCTACTATTCCACATACAAAACATACGCATTGCTTCGGTTCGGGACAATGAGAAGAGACATGTCCTTCACGTCCACAATTGTAGCATACGTTTTGCCCTTTCATACACACGCCTTCATGCTTTCTGTTGCACTTCACACACCTTACCACTTTCTTAAAGTTTTCTTGATCACGGTCATTCATCTTTCTTTTTCCTTTCTGGCTTGGAGTTGTAGACGATTTGCTGCATTTGTCTCCCATTGCATCAATTTGGCTTTTCAGCTTATCTTGTTCTTCCATTATTTCGATTAAGGCTTTTCGCATCCGACTATTCAATAATCTTTCCATTTTCAATAACTTTTCTAGACATAACACCTTATTCTTCAGATTCTGCACTTCCGTTGATGCTTGGTCAGCTCCAACTTCAGCGTCCGAATCACTATCTGCCAGCATTACAATTTCTGGTTCCAGTTCTATGTTTTCTAAAATGATGACCTCATCTTGGTTGCTTTCAGGCGGAGTAATTTGCTCATTCTTTACGATATGAGAGGTTCCTAGTTCTTTCCTTCCTGACATCTATACACAAACAGTCTTGATTAGTATATACACATAGTAAACAAAATTTATATAAGTTAGTTTTTATTTAATTTTACGATGAATTTCCTTAATTCATCTCCTTTAAACTCTATTTGAGTTATTCGTTTTTCAACGCTTCTATCTAGCTTAAGGTTATAGCCTAAGGTAATCCCCCACCTAAGGTTTCTAACCTATAGCTCTGATACCAACCTGTGACGCCCCCAAATCCGAGTACTTGAAACCCGTATTTGGTGTATCACGATACCATTTCTTTGAGCGGAATAATATGAATTTACAAACTTAATATACATATCAGAGTTATCTATTCCCCAGGTATGGCAACCTTTAATTATATTCCTTACATGATACATAATATATATGATCACAATACAAAAGATTAATTATTATAGATAACACTTTAAAACCTATTCCTTGAGCTTTCCTTTGCATTTGTCTTTTCCAGAGCCTTCTGAACATTTATAATAATTCGCTGAAGAAGTAAATGTTTTCTTTGAGGACTACTTCTACCACGAATCAATAGCGGTGAAGTCATTTGAAACCATTCTTAACAACATATCAAATTATTTTAAGATTTTTGAAACAACAGGGTGACTTTTGAATACTAAGTGGTCAAAAGACCATGAACTGTCATTTTTTATTTTCGAAAAGGTTTAAACAGAAATTCATCTGTAAACCGTCTGGTCTTACGGACATGGAGGATGATCAGTCTCGTTGTGCCCTGTATTGATTAATACTATATAATACATCACTGCCATTGGCGCATATAAACTACATCACCGCTATTAGCGCATAAAATATTTTTTTCCCAGTTAGGGTTGTTCATACTCAGTCTGGAGTCCTAACTAAAACAATTTAGTTGGACGACGCTATCATAACCAATAATATTCAACAATGCTTTTTAAATTAGGTCTAGCTGGTCAAATAGCTTCGACAATCTTTAAACTAGGTATACATACCGAAATTTAATAGTATGTATCAGAACTTGTCAACGAATTTCGAATTCAAGGGTAATTGATAATGTACAATCGTTCATACAAGTGGGGACACATACATCACCAAACGTAGAATACCAATTTTCGATATGAGTCATAGCAATTCAGTAATAAGATACTTTTAATAGTGAACAATCGAAGGAAATTCGAATTTATAATAATTATAACAATTTGTACAAGTGAGGACACTTGCACAAAGAACTGAATAATTTGATTATAAACGCATCACATGAAACAATATCGAGATGCTTGAAATCAATAGATAGCTTGAATAAAGTTTAAGAATACTTGCACATCATATGAATCCAGTTCATAATATAAATGAAAGGATAGAATAATTGCTCAGTAATAGATTGAGTTAGAAGCTTGCATAAACCGAAATTCATAAAATAAATAAAGAGGATAGGATACTTGCACATTATATACTTGTTGCACGAATTAAAAATATTGCATAAGGTTTAGATACTTGCCTTGGTCGTTGTCTACTGCTACAAGGTTTAGTTTAAACTTTTACACGTAGACCTATCAATAATATGATTATTCTTTTGATTAGAATAATATACCTTAACACATAACACTACTATTGCAGTCATTACACAACTTAAACGCATTGTCACATATTCATTCCAGTCATCAAGACACATAAGAACGTATACCTAGTCAAACTATGTCGATTTGGTTTGCGTTCGGTATCGTTTCGGCATCCCGATTGCATTATCGGATAATTAATGAATTTATTACCAATAAAACTTTGTTCAAGAACTTAAATATTATACTAGATAATTTAATTATCATTTATAACATTTTTTTTTCCAAACATTAAACTTATTTATAAGATTTAATTAATAAATAATTTCATTATCATTAATACTAAAATATTAATGAAATCTATTTTTTTTCAAAATATTAAAAGTTATGTAACATTTTTCAAACTTTAATATCACTTTTAAATGATTTTTAAAGTATTAAAATTATTTTTAAATGATTACTATTAATATTAAAATATTAATGAAATTCATGTCAAAATATTTAAAACATTTATTTAACCTTTAAATAAATTTTTTTTTAAAACATTAAATTCATTTTTAAATAATTTATTTAATACAATTATGAAATAAACTTATTATCATTAATATTAAAATATTAATGAAATTCTTATCTAAATATTAAAAGTTATTTATTATAACTTACAATATTTTTTTTTCTACATTACAGGTCTTATCCAGACAGTTATGACTGTCTGCTTTAAAACAAATTTCATTTTGATTATCTATCCCGATAGTTAAGACTGTCTGCTTTAGGCCAAGTTCTTCTTCAGTTAATATCCAGACAGTATAACCCATCTGTTTCAGGTGTCTGCTTTAGACAAAAAATTTCGTTCCCAATCAGACAGGTCAACCCGTCTGTTTTCAGGTGTCCATATTAGAACAAAACTCACTGCATACAGCCTTATTATCTGGGCAGTTTCATTTTTTGTGGTACGTACTTTACGTCTTTATAACTTACTCGTTTCTTATCGAAATAAGTCCGTTCTTGAGCCCACGACTTCCTTATATTACAAACTACAAAACCCATAGAAAATACCCCATTTCCATAAGCTTTAACTACCTGAAAAACTGACTCTAAAGTCAGTATACCAACTGATTTTTTTAACTTTTAACTAGTTTTATAAAAAAATTCGCCATGACTTCGTTACTTAAGCTTTTTCCTCCATTCCAATTAGGTGATGTTCATAACTCATAAGAGTATAACATAACACCCTGGAACCAAAATTTTCAGATTCGAAACATCACAACAAAAAGTCCCAAATCAATCCATTAACAGTTCACTAATTTAAATTTCATCCTTTTCGCATAGGTTTTGATTTTTAATCATTTTGTTAACTAAACATGCATGCTCAAGGTGATTTAACAAGGTTTACTCCTTCATATCCACCTTATAACTTCAAGATCCACCATGATCTTCATTTATCAACAACCACCAACAACTAATCAACACCAACGAAATAAAATCCAAGAGATAAATAAAATAAATAAATTAGCGTTCTTACCTCTTATTGTTCTTGTTCTTCTTCTTCTTTCTTAATCTTGATGAACCTTGATCTTACTATCCTTTTCCTTCTCCAATCCGTGCCTTTTTTTTCTTTCTTTCTAGTGGACTTAGCTTGCTAGGGAAGATTTTTTTTTTTTAGCCAATACACCTCATTGCCTTCTTTAGGTGCCACATGTCCCTTTATTAACTAGCTAACATGTGTTTAGGCAAGATGGAGATAGCTAGCATACTTATACACCTCACCTCTCCCTCTCTTGGACACTTGTCCCTAACATGTGTTAATTAGGAATGAGGGACACCTAGCATAAAGAGATAAGAACCAAAGAAATGATTTCTTTTTTTTTTTTACAACTTATGCTAGCAAAAGACTAAAAAGTCCTTACTTAATTGGGTCAAAAGGTTGGGCCATTAATTAATTAAATTAATGGGGCTCCCAAATGTGGTTTAATTAAATTCTAATGGGTTAATTTAATAAATCCACACACACTAATCATTCAAGTCCATAATAAATTAATTACATGAGCTTGATTATTTAAATCAATTGAGCTAGTCCACTAATAATTTATATTACTAGAACTATTACATATTTATTTCATCCATTATATAAACATAAATCCTTTTAAATATAATTACAACAATAATTATATTTAAAATTAAAATACACGACCATAGATTAAATTAGGGTATTGATCCGTAATGTCACTTTACCACATTACCAAACTTAGTCAATTTATTTTAAATTGACTAATCTTATATATTCATATTATAAAGAAATAGTCAAAGTAATAATAATAATAATATTAATAATCATTCTTAAAATATACATTTATCATGAAAATAATATATTAATCATATTTTTATGAAAAATAAATAATATTACGTCTTTACTAAATATTAACTTATTAAAAGAATATAAATTTTCAAATAATTAACAATTTCTTTTCTGAAAAACTCATTTACAATCTTTCATATAATAAATGATATATATTTATCACATCTACACATATACATTCTTTGCACGTATTCCCATACTTACCTTGATAAATAACAAAAATAATTTTATTATTTTTTTTAAAAAAATATTATACGCAAAATTTTTTATTTAAATTATTTTAAAAAATTTGGGTTATTACAAAAATCACAATCATATCTGTAGTTTTTAATCATAAAAAAACATACCAAAATTACATATACCTCTTGTGCTTGATTATAATCTTTGGAATCCCTCCTTAGCTTTAATTTCCTTACGTAACGGAGCAAAACTGGAATTCAATTTGGAAGGGAGAGAGAGATTTCGGCAGGTGGGAGGACAGAGACACAGAGGGAGCCGGGACTGGGGAGATATTTTATATAGTTCAATTTTATATAGTTCAATTTTAACATACAAAGTCGCAAAGTTGAGAGCCGTCGGCTCTGGATAAGGCTAACTTGAGCGCCTCCGGCGCTGAACTCCCTGGAGGTGGGTGCCGTCGGCGCTGGAATAAGAAGAAACGAGAGCCGCCGGCGCTGAGAGAAATGTTTGGGTGGTATCAAGAGTGAGAGCCGTCGGCGCTGGCCAAAGCTAAATTGAGAGCCTCCGGCGTTGAACCTCCTGCCTGCGAGCGCCTCCGGCTCTGAAACGAATACAAACCGAGCGCCTCCGGCGCTGGTACCAAAAGTCGGCAGTTTTGAAGTTTTAAAAAAACCGAAATGGGCTTATTCTCTTAAAACTTCAACCGTCCCTTCTCCTCACTCAAACAATCCCTTTCCTCTCCTAAGCCACCATTGACATCCAAACTCAACCTCAACCCCACCCCATCCAATTCAAGCACAAAGGCAACAATCTTTATCCTCCTTGCACTCCGATTGAAGACCAAAAACACTCCTACACCACACCATCGGCATCCATAAGCAAAATTGGACGGATTTCTCTACCAAAGTCAATTAGGGCTTCTCTATTTCAAGTAAGTGTGCAAAGATCATACATTAGATTACTTGGATATTACTTGGAATTTGGTATGGTATGGGTCATGTGATTAGTGTAGCAAATTGAATTATCTTGCTATATATCACCAATTTGAGCTTCTGTTGGTTCAATTGGATTTGGGTTGTGGAGTTTTACTGTTCTTGTGTATTGGAGAAGCATTGTGGCTTGATTAGATAGCAAAATTTGGGGGAATCAAGTTTGGGGAGAGATTTATCAAGTTTGACTTTCATGGGTGCACACCAACTGTTTGAGAAATTGTCTGAGTGAACTTGTTCAATATTTGAGGTTACTTCTGTTACATCAGTGATTGGGTGTGTTCCCATATACTTTCAACATGGCTTCTAAGCGTCACCGAGGTGCCGAGTCAAGTTCCAAATCATCTCACACCTTCGATAAGAAGCGCTTTATCAGTGTGGAAGCGGCGGATAAGTTTAAGGCATGGGACAATCGCACATTCATTCTGGAAAGAGGAATCGTATTGGACTCAGACAATGACGACGAATTGGCACTAATGATTGATGAACGGAGTTGGGTGAATTTCACAGCGCAGCCGGGCGTGGGAATTACGCCGATTGTAAAGGAGTTCTACGCTAATTTGCAAGAAGGACAACTCGGGGCAGTGCAAGTAAGAGGCCAACAGATTTCTGTTTTGAGCAATGCAATCAATGCTTACTTTCAATTGCCTAATTTCAGTGGGGCAACTCATCAGTATGCCGAATATGTGCGGAATGGACCCGATTATGAGCGGATCATTGCTGAATTGTGCAAGCCAGGAACAAAGTGGGATATAAAAGATCGAGGTGCTATGACATTCCCCAAATCAGAGCTGAGTCGGTATGGCAAGGCCTGACATGTTTTTCTTTGTGCACGCTTGATGCCCACTAACCACTTCAGTCATGTCACCAAGGAAAGAGCAGTACTCCTCTACAGCTTAGTCTCAGGAATGAAAATTGATGTGGGGGCTGTGATCGAGGGTTCTATCAAGAGATATATGCGAGGTGGTGCCACAACTGGCGGATTTCCACACCCCATGTTGATTACGGCTCTTTGTTACAATGTTGGGGTGCGATGGGCTGATAATTCGGCGGTGATCCAACCTTGGCCAGTCATTGATCATGCTCTTATAGTTCGTTACAAAGGTTGGACAGGCGCAGCTGAACATCCCAGAGGCCTCGGATACCTTGTGCCACAGCAGAACGAGGCCGGCCCATCCACATCTTCCGGTCAGTTCGATAAGCAAATACGCAGGCTGCAAAAACAGATTAAGGCGAACCACTCTGAGCTATTGCAGGACAGCTCTCGCCTAGCTGAGCGTCAAGATATCATCAGTCAGAACAACAACCAATTTCAAGCGGCGTTGGCAGCTGCGTTCAACCAACTCAACCCCAGTGCAGGGCCATTTCACTTTCCTGAGCCTCTCCCACTGCCAGTGTTTCCACCCGAGGAGTCTATCGAAGAGTCCAACGACGAGGAAGGCGATGACGAGTGATTGTCTACCTTAACAACTTGTATGAAATTGAAAGTGAATTGCAAGTTTAGAATTGGCCATGTTAGCATATGTTCATGGAATCTGCATGTGATAGGTTTTGTGATTCGTAATCTGGATAGACATATACCAGTTTACCATGTGTAGTTGATTGAGAGAGCTCACGCTTAAATTTATATCACTTGTAATTTGCATAGAAATATAGTGAATTAGGTGATGTTGATGTTTGCATGAATTCTATCGATTGTGTGGAAATTATGTGATATGGACATAGAATATCGAACGATAGCTACGTTTCACCGTAAAGCTATCAACTAGCGGCCCGAAATAATCAGTTAGGTTTAACAAGAGGTGTTGCAATTTGAATGATACATTAAGTGACATTAGGATCCCATATCTCTCCAATTTGAATCAAGTCATTTGATAGTTAGATATCTTAGATTTTTAATCATTTCGATTTTCAACTCACAACTTATTTGTTCGTTTAAGCAGTCAGAACTAGCTATAAAATTGTTGCATGATAGATTAGGGATAATTACTTTTCTCCGTGGGAACGATACTAGACTTACTCTATATTACTTGTTGACCGTGTATGCTTGCATGTATGTGTCTGTTTTGTTAACACCAAAACAAGCCAACAGTTGTTCAATTAGAACAACTACTAATTATCAATTCAAATCAAAATCTAAAAACATACCTAAAATGTCAAATAATTTCTGCCATCAATTTGAGATTATTAAAAATTAATAATGGAGGTTCTTGACTAAATGGCGGCTACCAATGATGAAAGGAAGATCGGTGACGGCGCTTGGATACAAGAAAATTTTGCCTACATATAAAAATGTGACGCTATTACATACTTTGTCACTAAATATAAGAATTTATGACGAACCATTTTTGTCACTTATCTACTCATCTAATTAGTGACGCACTATTATCTCGTCATATAAAATTGATATTTATGACAATACAATTTGTCATAAATTAATATTTTTTCGTCTTCAAAAATTTCCCTCCAAAATTCTTCAGAAAAAATTTGCCTCCAAATAAAATTGTGAAGATATTATGTACTGTCACTAAATATAAGCATTTATGACGAACGATTTTTTGTCACTTATCCACGCATCTAATTAGTGATGCGCTATTATCTTGTCATATAAAATTGGTATTTATGACAATACAAATTGTCATAAATTATTATTTTTTCGTCATTAAAAAATTTCCCTCCAAATAAAATTATGACGAATTTGTATTTGGCGTCACTAAATGTGAACATTAGTGACGAAAGCACATTGTCACTAAATTTTACAAATAATTAATGACAAACTATTATGTTGTCATTGAAAGAAATATTTTGTGACAATAAATACTGTCATCAATTATTACAAAATGTCACTAAAAAGTTTTCCTCCAAAATTTTGTTACGAAATTCTACCTCCAAAATAACTTGTGACGAAATTTTGTTAATCGTCATCAAATGTGTAAATTAGTGACGATATAAATGATTAATTGTGACAAAATTAAAGGTCGTCACAAAAGTAACAGTTTTAGTGACGATTATGAATTTCGTAATTATTAATTAACAAATTGTGACGAAATTTTGTGTGTGGCAAAAAATTCGTCATAAAATGTGTGATTTCTTGTAGTGATATAAAAGCTGATTAGTAATTTAGTTTTGACAAATAACACCATTACATTATACGAGTCTCGTAAAATCATTACAACAAATGTACTAAAAGAAAATTTGAAATAATATAACTTACATAAACTAGTTACAACATAGACTTATAGTTCATTGTTTTTGTAATTTAGTGTATGTGCACACCTAGAGGGGGTGAATAGGTGTAATTAGTAATTAATGAGCAGCAGTGATAAATTTTAAAAAAAACTTTATGCAGAAAATTCAGACAGTGATAACTTGTCTGAATTGGTGTCTGAATTAGTATATGTTCTTCGTGATGATATGAACAAACAGTTATACCCTGTCTGAATTGGTGTCTGAATTAGTGTATATTCAAGAACAGCAGAATACTTTTTTCAGAAAAATAAAAGTAATGTAGAAAGAATAAAACAAGGAATCAAACCAAGATTTTGACGTGGTTCGACCCCTATCCTCTAACTAGTGGCCTAATCCACGTCCAATACCAATTAGTATTGGAGACTCTTTTTATTAAATAAACTTTTCAATACACAATACAATTACTCCCTGTTCAAAGTAGCTTTCCATTGAGTTGGACACCACTGCCCCCTTGCACCTCTGTAACCTTTCTCACTACTAAGACCTTTGCACCTCTGCAACCTTAAAAACTCTCTTTGAACAAACCCTATCTACTACTAGATAGACCAAGCCAAACTAGGCCTACACTCAGAATAAAGTAGAAGGTATTACAAAAGATTTCTTAATTTTCCAGCCACAAGGAATTAAAGATAATACAATATATTGCTGAAAATAAAACTTTAAAGCTATGAGAATATCTCTGTATAAGGACTGATATAAGCTTCCAGTGTGCTGCCCTTTTTGCCGTGAAGGAAGAGTATAAATAATGAAGAGATCAAACGGCTAGAATAAAGAATTGTTAAAGCTGTTAGCACAAGAGACTTTGACCAGTTGGAAAATCCCATGATTTTAGCAATATGAAATCATCCAACGGTTTAGAAAATAAATTCCATAACAGCTATTCAAAATATATAGAAACCCAATTAAACCAAATAGCTGAATTTAAGGAAAGAATAAAGCAAAATATCAGCAGCAATAAAAACCCATGATATCAGCCAATCCAACAAATATAATGTATTAGCTATCAAAGATAAAGATTCCAAGTCAAACTAGAATAGCTAAAATAAAGGAGCAAAGGAGATATAGGATATAGTTTGTTACGCACCAATCACTCATTGTGTGGTATATCAAGGTCAGTTAAACTCCTTTTCAAAATGGATTGAATATTATTATTTTATAATATCTTAAAGATCTTTCCATCAATAATAATAATTGAATGATACATGCAATCCTAAGATACTTTAATATACTCCAATTCAAATTGAAAACAACTTTCACGGATAAGCATATTCCTTAATATATTCCAATTCAAAATCTAATTTTGACAACATATATTAAAGAAAGATTTTCCAGCAACAAAAATTTAAAACTCTTTGGGCTAGGAATATTACTTTCACTCTATCAATTGAACTTATAACCACATTGAGACAACATGAACCAAACAGATTATAATCAATTAACCATTATCAAATTAACCCAATCAAAATCAATTTGGTCCACTAAATAACTTACATACATAAAGATATTGTCATCATTAAAATCAATAATATATAAACCAACATTCTCCCCTTTTTGATGATGACAATATATAATATCCTTCAATTAACATGCTCCCCCTAACTCTATGGCTCCCCTAAGTTTATGCATATACATGACATATAAATGAGAACCCAAGATTATTCATCCTAGAAGGATTAAGATGATAATATGCAAACTGATACATTATGACATATAACATAATTGCCAAGCCAGATAATGTATATTATCATGAGATATCCAATATATTATTCAACCCAATATATCCAAACAGATATCACAAATATCTCTCCCCCAAATATCTCTCCCCTTTTGTCATTATCAAAAAGAGATAAATGAGACCATGCATATTAATCATTTAAGCACAAGTTATTTCGTTATATCTCTCCCCCTTTGTTATCAACAAAAAATAATTCATATCAATTTAGCTAAATTTTATTATAACACCTCCTTTGTCAACATTAAAAAATAAGCACAAGGATATAGAATGACATTAGAGCAAGCTTATAACAATAACACATATATAACAAGTAACAAAATGATCATACCTTTGTGTATTGTTACCTATATATCAACATTGTTGTTACTCATAGTAAGCTTGATAGATATGCTCCTTAGTGTAATTTTGGACTTTGAGTTTCCATAATCAAATCTCTTCAAAAGCATTTCTTTTGATCATCCCAATGTTGAAGTCTTTAATGCTCAAGTTAGAAGGATGATTTTCCATAGTTTTGAAATATCTAGGAAGTCTGGCTATGGCCATTTGCTTTTCTCGTTCATGTTCTCGTATGTCAAATTTTTACATCTGACTGTTCGTCTTGACTTTTCTTCTAATGCAGACGGGTTGAGCTGTCTGGATTTAGGTGTCTGCATATCTGAGTTTTCTACTAAAATAGACGGGTCAGGCTGTCTAATTTTGTTTGTCTGTTTTCCTGATTCGCCTAATTTTTCTTCTGATTCAGACGGCTTAGGTTGTCTGGATTGAGTCTCTCAAAGTAAAGTGTTGTTTATCTCCTTTTTAACCTTGAGACACCTACAAAACAAACAAATAGTCTCTACCTTTTTGGTACACAAATCTTCTTGGGTCCTTTTGGGTTAGTAACATATAAATCACATTTCTTTACCCAAATTTGTTTTATTCTAATTTTATTACAATTATAATCAAAATGACCTTTAAAACCATATTTTTTGCAAGTAACAAACGGTGAACAATAAAGTGGTTTATGCCTTGGTTTCTTATTAATCATTCTAATATTATTATTAGATTTAAAATCAACATGATTATATCAAATTCCTTACCTTCTGGCTACAAGATAAGCACAATCGCACATTCATTGATTAGTTTCGCAAAAGGATAAAATTGTGTTTATCTTTGTAAATGTTTGCTGGTTGCTTTTGTTTGTTTCTTGATTTATATTATTTTGGATTCACGTTGCACATGAACTTACCCAAGCATCCAATGACATAACAGAGACTTTGCGGTGGCTTTCGGATGGCCCGTGTATGGAAGTACTAAAGTATAAAAGCTACATTGTCAATGGGCTGCACTTTAACACCAAGTCACGTGATGATGTGCGAGCTGTTCAAAATAGTGGAGTGCACCTAGTGGCAAAGACAATGCAAATTTCTAGTGCAAAGGATAAAAATCCTGTTGTGGGAGACATGAGTTTCTATGGGGTCATTCAGGAAATATGGGAGCTAGATTATCATAAGTTTAGAGTACCTATGTTTAAGTGCGATTGGGTTGAGAACAATAATGGCATTAAAGTAGATGAACTTGGATTTACGTTGGCCAATCTAGGTAGGATAGGTTTTAGAAATGATCAATTTGTTATGGCTAACCTAGTCAAACAAGTCTTTTATGTTGAAGATCCTTTAGATTCTATGTGGTCAGTTGTATTATCAACCCCAAATAGGGATTATAATGATTGTGCCAGTGATGATCAGCTAGGGGACATTGTAATTGACCACGAACCCTTTACAAGGGGTATGCCTGCAGTTGAGACATTTGATGATGTTTGTCACGAGGACAACTCATAATACATGAGAGCTGACTGTGAGGATATTTGGATTGATAAGGAATAGGATCTCTTGTGGCAATTAATAGAACTCAATGAACTGAATGTTTAACTTCCAGCACTTGTATTTATGAACTGAATTATTTTCTAACAGTTGTATTTATAACTTAATGTTTATTTGCCAGCAAAATGTTACTTTTCACATGTATTTATATTTTCCAGCAGTTTAAATTTCCATTTTAGCAGTTTAAAATGTTAGATACAAAAAATGCAGTCTTACATTGGGGTATTAGCACGCATGAAGGTCCGAATTGACATTAAAAATGGAAAGTTGTGGAGTTAGATACAAAAAAGAAGATTTTGGAAGCTGTAGAGGTATGTGAAGTTCATTAAATTCCCCATGTAGTTTTATTTTTCTTGTGTTTGTAACATGTATTGATATTTGTGATCTGCTTGTGCATAGATGGCGTTTGTGATAGCTCCTCAAAGCCGAAACATGGTTTTAAGATCAGCAACATGTAAATGGCAAGAGTTCAAGTCTAGACTGACCAATACCTATGTTTATCCTTTCGAAAATGAATTAAAAGTCTTATGTGACCCCCCTGAAGAGTATCCTTTCATTGAACCTGATGCTTGGAGATCCTTTGTATCCCATAGGTTTACTGAAGAGTTTAGGGTACCTTTTCCTCCATTTAACTGCAAATAAATCATTGCTTCTCAAATTACATAACCACTTTTCCCTTCATATTTTGCAGGCATTACATAAGAAACAACAATCAATACGTGCACAATATCAGTATAATCATCGCTTGTCACGAAAAGGATATGCTGGATTGGAGGATGAACTGTTAGTAAAAATTTTGTAATAGTTTTTATTTGTCCATGCATGTTAAATTTTGTAAGATAATTATTTGTCCATGCATGTTTATATGAAACAGCTGGAAAAAATGGCGGAAGGTGACATAGATCGAGCAACATTGTGGAGGAAAGGTCGCGAAGATAAGCATGAGAATATTCCAGATGAGAAGACAACTGAGAAAGTAAAGGAAATAGTAAGAAACTCAATATAAGTCAGCTGAATTCTTTCTTTGTGGCAGTAATTTTATTTATGGTTAATGTGAATTATTTGTTACTGCATTAGGATGAATTGAAGAAAAAGGTTGATGAAGGTTCGTTGACTAAAATCGGCAGCCATGATATTCTCACAATGGCATTGGGGACTTCAGAGCGTGCTGGACGAGTTAGAGGTGTGGGAGGTTATGTGACTCCAAGTTCCTACTTTCACCGACTAAGACGCCAAACCAAGTCTATGAGCCAGAGTATCAAACAAACTGTCCAAAAACTTCTTGAAGAAGAGCGAGCTAAGGGGCAAGTTGTGGCAGCAAAACTTGTAGCGGACGAGCGAGATTTTTGGGTGCAGAAGATTATGCAAATAGAGGCAAAATTGGATGGAAAGTGTACTGCCCCTGGTGAAACAATACCCCCAGGTCACTACTTGACTCCCCCTACCCTTAACGGTGGACATTTTTCAGACAAAGCTAGTTGTTCCACTGTGAAAAAAATGGATATTTTGATTTATGAGAAGGAGGACGTTGACAATGGTGAGAACAAAGACAATGCTAACAAAAAGATGCCACCATTAAAGGTATATGTCATTGATTTCATTAATGATTTCATTAAGATAACAAACAGATAACAAACAGTTTTACATATTTTTGATTTCATTAATATATATGCTTGTGTTTGTATCTAGAAACATGGAAAATGCTTAGCGTTCGATAAGACAAGTTCTGAATCGAATAACCTGCGCCCCATGCCAAGCTCATTAAAGGTGTTGTGTGGTTATGCCAAAAATACGCTCCAGATGAAGGGAAACACCATAAAAATTGTGATCGACGAGGAAGTTTTTGGGTTTGCTCGTCCAACCCATATTTTGTATGAAGACATTCTACAATTTGGTGCCATGTCAGAAATATCAGGCACTTGTATAGTGATGTACATGAGGTATAATTAAATAAATATTTCTATTTGGTACTGTGAAAGAAAATTGATTTAATGGTTTTCAATTATTAGGTACTTGTATGATGTGTTGAAGAAGACAAATATGTTAACGATGATTACTTTTGTGGACCCTGCTCGGGTTGGGGCTAAAGGTTGTGGAAGTATTTCTCAAAAAACACGTTACATAGCATATCAGTTTTCAAGAGCACATCCTGGCACGTATTTCCTTACACCTTACAACTCCGGGTTAGTACTTATTATATTTAGTTCGATCTATAATGGTAAACTTCTTTACCTTTTTATTAAAACTCCTCATTCTAAAAAACTTGTTGGTTTAACTATACAAATGTGTTTGGGGCTAATTTTTGTATAGATGTCATTGGGTGTTGACCATTGTCAATCTGGACAATAATACTGTGTACTTCATGGATTCCCTCAAGTACCGTAGAATCGATGAGGAGTGGAAACAAGTTGTGAACACGTATGTTATTCCAAATTACTTTGTTTTTAATGTACTTCAATTGGAAAGTTTTACAATGTGATTTCTTCTAATAAATCGTGTCTCTAGATGGATATGCATGATGTTATATGTGTCACCCTCTTGCTCATGAAGTGCCATTAAAGCTGCTAATGGGCAAAATAATAATCAAATACGAAAATCACCACAATGGAAAATCTTGGTGGTATGTTAGATTATATATGTATATATACATATATATATATATATATACAAATAATTAGCATAAGATGTTTACTTATGGACATTTGTTATTTTTATTGATTTATCATAATTACTAATTGTGTTTAGGGAACTCCTGTACAACCAACACATACGGAGTGCGGGTATTTTGTGATGCGTTTTATGAAGGAGATAGTTGAGGATGGTAGTTTGGACTTTGTAGCCAAGGTAAGTTATTTTTTGTCAGCTTTATTGGTCATTTTTTTGGATATATAAATTTGGTTATAGATGGTATTTGGTTGGTCATGTACAATAAGCTTGAGAAACAGCTTGTTGATCATATTTATACAGTAGTACAGCTTGTTGATCATATGACAAATATTTTGAAATACAGCTTGTTGATATTTTGAAACACAACTTGTTGATATTTTGAAATACAGCTTGTTCATATTTATACAGTAATACAGCTTGTTGATATTTTGAAATACAGCTTGTTGATCATATGATCATGAATACAGCTTGTTGATCATATTTATACAGTAGTACAACTTGTTGAATACAAAATTTGTTGTTATTTTATTTCAGTGGGATAAGGCAAATGGATTAACGTACACACAAGAACAAATTAACGAAGTACGGGATGAGTGGGCAACGTATGTGAGCAGCTACATGTAGAGCCTCGAGTTTACGGTGGATATGTACAGGGTTAGATGAATGTACGTATTTTGGGAGAACCTAGGCTTTTTTGCACATGCTTTGGTAGTAGCGACATTTTATGGATAGTTTGGTTTATTTTGTGGCTGCATGTAATCAAATTTACAATTCAATATATTTTTGGTGGATGTAATTTGAAATTGTAAACGAATGGTATTATTGGGATGTATTGTTGATACATTTTGGCTTTAAATTTAAATGAGAATTTAGACCTTTTGTTAGCTATATAGCATGGCATTAGCAGATTGCAGGTGCACTGGTAATATAAGTGAACCACAACTTTTTTTTCTTTTTAAAAATGTTGTGTATGCAGCACAGCTACAACGTTGTTCAACATTTGCATGTTAATCTACAACAATTTAAACACGTCGTCTTTCTATGGTTTAAAAACGTTATATAGATTTGTCTAAATAGATGACACATTATAAACGTTGTATAAATTCGGCTAAACGTTGTCTATGATATTAAACTACAACGTTTTCGAGAATCTACTAATTTATGGAAAATAAATCTACAACGTTTTTTTAAAATTCGAAAAAATATCAAAATATTAATATCTTTCCAAATATATTAATTAATCTAATATGAAAAATAAATCCAAATTCATCTATCTTTCTGTATATTAATATTATGTGTCTAGATCATAATATCAAAATACAGAATAACATGAGAATACTAATATCCTTTTATTAAACTTACTCAAATAATATATGTATTTATATACATTATGCATATATATTTTACAATAATCAAGAATTACAATATAGACTTTAATAATAATTACATTTATACTCACAAAATTTGTTACAAGGGTTTCGGAATATTACAATATCTACTACATAAGCCAGATATCCAATGCATGATTTCCTACGTAGTCTTTTCGCTTGCATCATTGTTATGCAACTAGACTGCCTAGGATTACGATTTTCGTAATATACTACTTTCGGCTTGTCAGAAATTCTAAGATTCACAATCTTTCGATGATAGTCAATCATCGCTTCAAGGTTATTCAACCAATCCATCCCTAGTATAACATAGAACTCCCCTAACTAAATTGAAATGAGGTCGGCTAAAGTTTTGTGACCCCTAATTTCTACACATCAATTTCTATGCACTTGATTAATAATAATGATCTCCTTATTTGCAACTTCTATATTCAAGGGATGTTTTAAGTCTTTGGGAATTAAATTCAAACAATATGCAAACTCGTGCGATATAAATGAATAAGTAGCACCTGAATCAAAAAGTATGTATATATCAATAGAATTTATCGGTATTATACCTGACACCACATCACTTGATACCACTACGTCCTTGACAGTCATGTTGAAAGTTCTGGCCTTTGCTCGACTGGGTGTAGTCGGTCCCGCTATCGAATGTTTGTTATTATTCTTACTTCCTCCTCCAACATCTGTCGCCCTCTTTGGACAGCTTCGTGCCTAGTGATCCAGAGCACCACATACAAAGCATGCATTCTTCCTTAGACTGGTACAGGGAGCAATATGACCCTCTTGCCCACAGTTGTTGCATACATTCTTTCCCTTCAAACATGTCACTATGTAGATTTTTTCATTTTTTTATGTAAAATACAAAAAAGAGTAAAAGATAAAAAAAAAAAATTGATTCAATTTTTTTTTAAGAAAAAAGAAATTAAAAATAATTATTATTTACAGGAAAAAAATTAGATTTTTTTTCAATTTTTAAAAAAAAATGAGTAAAGTTTTTTAAAATATAGATTCAAACAAATTAAACTTTATTTTCATAAAAAATTGAGATTTTTAGTTTTTTTAAAAATTGAGTAAAATTTCTTAAAATATAAATTCAAAAAACTAAAGAAAAAAACTTTATTTTCATAAAACAAAACTAGAAATATTTATTTTTTAAAGGATGTGTAAATTTTCATAAAAATAATGAAGAATAAAAATTTTTAAATTTTATTTTTTTTGAATCTATATTTTATGAAACTTTATTCATTTTTGCAAAAAAATAAAAGTTTCTAATATTTTTTCTTGAAAATAATAATTATTTTTACAAATATTTAAAATAATTATTATTTTTAAAATAATTATTATTTTTAATAATTGAAAATAAAATACTATTTTTAAAAGAATTTTAAAATAATAATTATTTTAAAAACTTTTTAGTTTTTTTTTGAAAAACATTATTTGTAAAATTGGGTCGGGTCGGGTTGGATCAAAATTTGGTTAAAATGGGTCGGATTGGGGTCAAATAGGGTAAAAAGAAAGGAAACGCCAAAAAAATGTCAATTTAAGGACCTAACTGACGAAAAATGAACTTTACGGACGACTTTGAAAGTGAGTGGCAACTTGGAGGGACAGATCTGCCATTCAACCAATTTTAATTAGATCTATTCAACCCCCCTCTAGATCTCTTTTGTTCAGTTGCGAATAACACAAAATTTTCACTTTCAGCTCTCTTTGTGCGGTGAGGGTTTGTAATGTTCTTCCCTAAATGTTCATGTGCGGGTATTATATAGGGAAAGAAAACAATCCGCAGGAACTTCTTGGGATAGTTAGCTTGAAAAGTTTCTGCTAACTATCTACAAGAAGTTATAACAGAAGTTTCTGCTAACTATTCGTTACAACTTCTTGCAGATAGTTATTCTCACTTTTTAATCTTGACCGTTCGTAATTAGGTTGAATGGTTATAGATCAGTTGGTTGGGAAATGATCTATAGCCAGATGTGATTATGGATCACTCCCATATATATATATATATATATATATATATATATATATATATATATATATTAATGTTTAAAAAGTAAAAGTTTTAAAACAATTAATATTATAAAGTTCCCATATATATAAATATATATACATATGGGAACTTTATAACATTAATTGTTTCAAAACTTTTACTTTTTTAATAAATAAGTAGGTAAATATCTAGACTCGTCTAAATTATCTCTTTCCTCTTCCTATTTATTGCTTTAAAATCAAAACGATTCCTACTCAACAACATTTGACATCTGCCATATATATATATATATATATATATGTGTGTGTGTGTGTGTGTGTGTGTGTGGGGGGGGGGAGTCTATAACATTAATTGTTTCAAAAATTTTACTTTTTTAATAAATAAGTAGGTATATATCTAGAACCATCTAAATTGTCTCTTTCCTCTTCCTATTTATTGCTTTAAAATCAAAAAGATTCCTACTCAACAGCATTTGACATCTGCCATCAATCTTAGGTAAGTAAGAGATATGTGGTACTATAAAATGCATGCTTAGCTGCCCCTATTCTTATCCCTAATCCTAAACTCTCTTCTATCATGCCGCTTATTCTAAATCAAAGAGGCGTTGAAACCAGAGATGATTCAACTAGTGAAGAAGACGATGAAGATGAAAACCGATTATCCTTTAAGGTCGGGCATCATGTTCTTTAACTCATTTATTTTTTCTACATCCAATTTGCATAATTCAGGGATCTGTTATAGGAGTTCTTTTGATCTGATTGGTATAGTTTCTAAAGAACACAAAAGTTAAGTAGTTGTTTAAAATTTTTCACTTTGATTAATTTATTTTTCTTATGAATACAATGTGAGCTTGTCATATGGGGTACGGGATATCAATGTGGAGTTGATATTGAACCTCCCCGCGGTCGATTTCGGTAAGGAAGCATGGTGAAATGTTATGAATATCAATGTGAGCTTGCCATGTGGGAGAAGTTCTCGTATGGGATATCAATGTGGAGTTGATATAGGCTTGAACCTCTCTCTTGGATAACTGGCTTTTCAGGAGGAAATTGAGTTTGAGCCTATATCATAACATTTTCATTTTCCTGGATGGATAATCAAATAGTTTACTACTCCATCCGTTCTACAAAAAGTGTTCAATATGCAAAATTCTAAAATTTAAATTGATGTGAATTCAATTAATTTTAAATATCATGTAAATTACTCAAAAGTGCTATCATGTAAGAAATTATTATTTTAAAGATGATACTAAATTCATATAAATCACAATTTAAATTTTATTTCACAAATTAATTAGGATCAAAGCTAAATGAGAATATTTCTATGAAATGGAGGGAGTATAAGATACGCAGATGTAGATCTTCAATCGCATTAGGGATCTGACTATAGTTCTTTTGATTATCCACAGGATACAACAATTATGTAGTTGAATAAAAATGTACGTCTCTTTGGTTTAAACTGTCACCTTTTGATTAAGCGTACTAAATCCCAGTTGCTATTTGTTTATGGACAGGCTGGCATTATTAGGTCGATGTTTATGGCATTTCATAACAGTCTCATGTTCAGTAACTGGTTGCACAGAATACCATGTTTCACAGGTAAAATTTCTCATCTTAGGCCTAATTTCTCAAGTTTATTGAGTTCATATTAATAATTTTGCCCAACTTTAAACTTGTAGGGGTAGTATGTATGAGTTAATGTTCTTGAAACATCAGGGGATGTTCTTCTATTTAAAGGCTTTTTATTTGCTATTTTTCAATACTAGTTTGTGATAAAAAGAATAGTTGATTTAGTTGAGTTTTTATTTGCTTTTTTCACGTCAAAGAAAACTTTTGCAATATCTTGATACATTCACTTTCAATCTCTTTGTAATTCATATCTCCATGTGCTCATTCTTCTGTGCCATACTATAGCTAATTATATTGTTTTGGATTCAATCTTTTAGTGAACTAAATTGGAGCTGGAAAATTTTATCAAATGCATTTTCAACAATAACTATAATCATTTATTTCCTACAATTACATTCGTAGTTTACACCACTAGCATTTAAAGTAACGATTGATGGTGACTATTGTCATTAGGATATTCAGCCGCAACCTAATTGGCACTCTATTCCTGGAGATACAGAATCATGTCCAGATTTGGTTTGTTACGTTTAGCCTAACTAAATGTTTATCTCTTTGTAGAATCCTAGTCCATCGTATTCTCAATGTATTCTTGTCTAGTTATCACCTAATATATTTTGCTATTGTGAGAAATGAACTACTTGTAGCATTTTGTATGCGATGCCTAGAAAATTTTATGATATTCAATAATTAAGTTAAGTAACACTTAAAAAAACAGAGAAAAATTTGAGAACAATTTTACTAGTTTGTATGTGCTATTTGGAGGTTGGAAATTCTTACTGTTCTTTCTTTCTTTTTTTTTGGAAAGATTGCATAATTAAATTGTTGTTCAAGCAATTACTATAATGTTATCTTAGAAAGAGAAGCCTCCCCCTCCTTGAATATTTTAGAAATACTATTAAATATCACACACATCCATAATATGTTGAATCGTTACTCAATGTTCGATACCACTTCCCATTTATTTGTCATACTTCTTGAGTGTGTGGCACTGTAATATAATTTGAACCACAAGGGGTGGGAAAAGCGGCATAGGCCTTGTGGAACCTTCTTTCATGAAGCTGAAACCACTTGTAATCATAGCAATATTCTTCAATCTGGAACCTTCTTTCATGAAGCTGAAACCACTTGTAATCATAGCATTCCTGCTGTTCACAAATCAATCCTCATCCCCTGGCAAGAAGCCACTTAACCAGGAACTTCTGATAGATACTGCTTCCTCAAACCTTCTTAAATATTATTCTTCTCGAGTTTAACATTTTGAATATTGCAAAATTTTATATAGTTGATTGCCCACTAAATGTGAGCAATATCATTTGGGTATGATATTAGGTGTTGTTTGTTTGATTGAGGGATATGATCGGAATGCTAAATACATGTCTGAATCAAGAAGTAAATAATGAAGACGTGACATATGGATGCTCAATGATAGCTAAAAGTTATTGTACGTAAAGTATGAAAAGAAGTGGAATCGTAGTTTTAATATAAACAAATGATTACTCAATACTTTTGAAATCACAAAAATGTCAGTTTTGACTAAAATGACCGTTCACATGCTCTCCTTCCTATGAATAAGATTCAAAATTTTGACTTATTTAATAAGTGGTGGTATGTCTTTTTGGCTCACAAAACAATCTTATTAGTTACACTCTTGGATGAAATAGCTTAAGATGTATTACGATGCTGTTCAAACAAAACAAACACCCCGTAGTTGATATTTTTTTTTTTCTATAGCTAACTAATGAATCATGTTGTTCGTGAGCAGAACTAGAGAACTTCCACTTAAGAATATCATATTAATATCTAATATAAATTAAAATCCACAGTTTTCCTAACTCCACTGGAATGTTGCAGCAATCCTTCTAACGAGTTTCATTAGTCCTATTGATTGTAGCTTGACTCTTAACAAATCAATGTAGTTCTTTATTAATTATGGAATAGGTTCAAATTTATCATTCATTTAAGGTTTTGCACAAAATTCTATTTTATAATGGACTTCACTTGCGTGCTGTAATGAAAAATCCTAGATTCTATATTTTAAGATTGGGTGTGATAGTAACATTGTAGGTGCAGTTTTGTGCAGTTTCTTTGCGATAGCAACTGCATCTTTGGTCTTGTCATCTTTATTTTTTGCTGCATTGCCGTCGCCACCAGTAGTATTTTTTGGAGCATTATCGGCAGCACCAGTAGTGGACACCTGTTTTGCAGATCCGTTGATGGATACAGACTGGAAGTGCTTCCTTTGGACATATTTCCATGTCGACATCCGCGACCAGGCCATATGTAACTTGATGAGGCAGTTGAACGCTCTGGAGAGTTCCTTATATGAGGTCTGTACTTCTGTATATTGCATGTAAATGTTTCATTTAAAAAAGTAATAATTAAGAATACGAGGCAATTCATTAATTATCCTGAAAATGGCGCCTAATTGGCACGCTATTCCTGGAGATACAGACTCATGTCCAGATTTGGTATGTTACTTTTAGCCTAACTAAATGCTTATCACTTTGTAGAATCCTAGTCCTTCGTATTCTCAATGTATGCTTGTCTGGTTATCACGTAATAAATTTTGCTATTGTGAGAAATGAACAACTTGTAGCATTTTGTATGCGATGCTTAGAAAAATTTATGATATTCAATAATTAATTAAGTGAACTAATAGATGGTCTATATTTCCTTTGAATGGCAGCCAATGGCTTGAAGAGACTCCAGGGGGCCCAGAACCTAGTGTTCTAGTACCACATTTTTGGTATTTTCCTCTTCAATGTTACAGAAAGAATTCTATTTAAGGATCATTCGACATGTAAGGTCAAGTAGCTAGTATACGATACCGGAACTTTCATTGCTTGGGCTATAATGTGTAGTAACATTTTGCGCTTTTCCATATCATTGTGTTGTTTTCGAAGACAGATATCATATATGTTTGTTTAATTTGGCTTTTCTTGCCATTTGAACCAAGCCTATTTGGAAATTTGTTATCTTCTTATGTTGTTTTTTTTAGGTTATCTTTTGGATACGAGATATCTTTGTTATGCCTGGGGTATGTCCCTTGTAGACATGTACTTTATAATTTCTCGGTTGTCTATGAACTTAAACTCAATTATCGAAAAAAAATTCTTATCAATTACATTTTGTAGTTTTTGAATATTATATTCCCCAAACTTTCATTGCTTGGGCTATAATATGATGTCTATCTAGTAATATTTTTATTTTTTCCATATCATTTTGTTGTTTTCTTTTTTGTCTATAAACAAATATCTTTTTTGGTAAATAATATATATTGAGAATGTTTGTGTCGACTTTTTGGTTATCAGTTACGTGAATAAATATTAGTGATAATTTTTCTGGAGAGACATGTAACAGGTGGGATCTTCTTGTAATTTTGTCTAATTTCATATATTTATATATTTCACAATTGTAATTTGACATAAAATTGTCGCAATACATAGCACGACTTATCATTTTTTCCTATATTGCTGACAAAACCAAGTTCTTTTCTAACCTCGTATCACTTTTAATTTCATGGCGTCGTTAGTGCCTATGCAGAATTGACAAAAATTTACAACTTCAATTCTAAAACAAGAAAAACTGGTCTAGCTTTTAGTACGTAGAATAGGGAAGAAAGTGTAGATATGATACGTACATTACAAGTTGATAATTTTAGAAAATGCCTATGTTTGTTAGTTTGATAAAGCAAATGAAAATATGATTTTGGAGAAAATAATATATAACTCAAAAAACGGTTTCAACTTTTAGAAAACTGAACATATAAAAGCTGATCAGTAATTTAGTTTTGACAAATAACACCATTACATTATACTAGTCTCGTAAAATCATTACAACAAATGTACTAAAAGAAATTTTGAAATAATATAACTTACATAAACTAGTTACAACATAGATTTATAGTTCATTGTTTTTGTAATTTAGTGTATGTGCACACCTAGAGGGGGGTGAATAGGTGTAATTGGTAATTAATGAGCAGCAGTGCTAAATTTTAAAAATAACTTTCTGCAGAAAATTCAGACAGTGATAACTTGTCTGAATTGGTGTCTGAATTAGTATATGTTCTTTGTGATGATATGAACAAACAGTTATACCCTGTCTGAATTGGTGTCTGAATCAGCGTATATTCAAGAACAGCAGAATACTTTTTCCAGAAAAATAAAAGTAATGTAGAAAGAATAAAACAAGGAATCACACCAAGATTTTTACGTGGTTCGACCCCTATCCTCTAACTAGTGGCCTAATCGACGTCCAATACCAATTAGTATTGGAGACTCTTTTTATTAAATAAACTTTTCAATACACAATACAATTACTCCCTGTTCAAAGTAGCTTTCCATTGAGTTGGACACTACTGCCCCCTTGCACCTCTGTAACCTTTCTCACTACTAAGACCTTTGCACCTCTGCAACCTTAAAAGCTCTCTTTGAACAAACCCTATCTACTACTAGATAGACCAAGCCAAACTAGGCCTACACTCAGAATAAAGTAGAAGGTATTACAAAAGATTTCTTAATTTTCCAGCCACAAGGAATTAAAGATAATACAATATATTGCTGAAAAAAAAACTTGAAAGCTATGAGAATATCTCTGTATAAGGACTGATATAAGCTTCCAGTGTGCTGCCCTTTTTGCCGTGAAGGAAGAGTATAAATAATGAAGAGATCAAACGGCTAGAATAAAGAATTGTTAAAGCTGTTAGCACAAGAGACTTTGACCAGTTGGAAAATCCCATGATTTTAGCAATATGAAATCATCCAACGGTTTAGAAAATAAATTCCATAACAGCTATTCAAAATATATAGAAACCCAATTAAACCAAATAGCTGAATTTAAGGAAAGAATAAAGCAAAATATCAGCAGCAATAAAAACCCATGATATCAGCCAATCCAACAGATATAATATATTAGCTATCAAAGATAAAGATTCCAAGTCAAACTAGAATAGCTAAAATAAAGGAGCAAAGGAGATATATGATATAGTTTGTTACGCACCAATCACTCATTAGCAATCCTAAGATACTTTAATATACTCCAATTCAAATTGAAAACAACTTTCACGGATAAGCATATTCCTTAATATATTCCAATTCAAAATCTAATTTTGACAACATATATTAAAGAAAGATTTTCCAGCAACAAAAATTTAAAACTCTTTGGGCTAGGAATATTACTTTCACTCTATCAATTGAACTTATAACCACATTGAGACAACATGAACCAAACAGATTATAATCAATTAACCATTATTAAATTAACCCAAACAAAATCAATTTGGTCCACTAAATAACTTACATACATAAAGATATTGTCATCATTAAAATCAATAATATATAAACCAACATTCTCCCCTTTTTGATGATGACAATATATAATATCCTTCAATTAACATGCTCCCCATAACTCTATGGCTCCCCCTAAGTTTATGCACATACATGACATATAAATGAGAACCCAAGATTATTCATCCTAGAAGGATTAAGATGATAATATGCAAACTGATACATTATGACATATAACACAATTGCCAAGCCAGATAATGTATATTATCATGAGATATCCAATATATTATTCAACCCAATATATCCAAACAGATATCACAAATATCTCTCCCCCACATATACCTGAATATCTCTCCCCCTTTGTCATTATCAGAAATAAATAAATGAAACCATGTATATTAATCATTAAGCACAAGTTGATTTCGTTATATCTCTCCCCCTTTGTTATCAACAAAAAATAATTCATATCAATTTAGCTAAATTTTATTATAACACCTCCTTTGTCAACATTAAAAAATAAGCACAAGGATATAGAATGACATTAGAGTAAGCTTATAACAATAACACATATATAACAAGTAACAAAATGATCATACCTTTGTGTATTGTTACCTATATATCAACATTGTTGTTACTCATAGTAAGCTTGATAGATGTGCTCCTTAGTGTAATTTTGGACTTTGAGTTTCCATAATCAAATCTCTTCAAAAGTATTTCTTTTGATCATCCTAATGTTGAAGTCTTTAATGCTCAAGTTAGAAGGATGATTTTCCATAGTTCTGAAATATCTAGGAAGTCAGGCTATGGCCATTTGCTTTTCTCGTTCATGTTCTCATATGTCAAAATTCTACATCTGACTGTTCGTCTTGACTTTTCTTCTAATGCAGACGGGTTGAGCTGTCTGGATTTAGGTGTCTGCATATTTGAGTTTTCTACTAAAATAGACAGGTCAGGCTGTCTAATTTTGTTTGTCTGTTTTCCTGATTCGCCTGATTTTTCTTCTGATTCAGACGACTTAGGTTGTCTGGATTGAGTCTCTCAAAGTAAAGTGTTATTTATCTCCTTTTTAACCTTGAGACACCTACAAAAGAAACAAATAGTCTCTACCTTTTTGGTACACAAATCTTCTTGGGTCCTTTTGGGTTAGTAACATATAAATCACATTTCTTTACCCAAATTTGTTTTATTCTAATTTTATTACAATTATAATCAAAATGACCTTTAAAACCACATTTTTTGACAAACGGTGAACAATAAAGTGGTTTATGCCTTGGTTTCTTATTAATCATTCTAATATTATTATTAGATTTAAAATCAACAGGATTATATCCAATTCCTTACCTTTGAGCACCCAACATTATATTCAAATTCTCTTCTCCTCGTACAAATTTTGTAAGGTCCTTTTTCAAAGATATTATTTCTTCATTATTATCCTTTTGCATGCTTATAATTTTTTCATCATTAAAAGCATCTATGCATGCATCTCTCATTTTCAAATGCTCTGTTAAAATATCATTTTCATTTTTAAGAAATTCATTTCTTTTCTCTCTTCAATAAATGACTCAATTTTATTCATTAGCTCATTTACGCAATTCTTTAAATATGTAGTTTTCTTTTTGAGCTTTTGATTCTCATTTTGTAAAGCAAGATAATCAGATGTAGATATTTCAAAAGCATCATGCAAATTTGTTACCTCAAGTTAATCATCATCTTCAAGTCCCATGAAACAGAGTTGGCTAATTTCTTCTTTTTGTTCTGTTTTACTCATTGGAGTTGAGCTACCTCTTTGTTTCTTCCTTTGAAGTAGTCTCTCGAGTTTTCTTGAGATCATTTCAATTTCTTTATCAATATCTTCTAGATCACCTTCACTGTTGCTTTCGGTTTGTAGTGCCAACGTCCTTTTTATTGGTGCCTCATCATCATCATCATACCTCTTGAGTTGATTTTCAAACTCTTCAATAAATAGAGAATTAAAACACAATAAAAGTTTGATCCACCCAATACATCCAAAGAAAATTAAAACACAATAAAAGTTTGGTTACAATGTAGATAGGCTAAACATACATATTTTAAGTCGTATAGATTATAGAACAATTATACCATCTGGTTCAAAGCCTTTGAAAGGACCTATTGTGTGAAAACTGTCCGCTGCTCAAAACAAGCAGAGCAAGTGTCTAACGAACTATGTATTTATCTTATTATTTTCATACTATGTACTTCACTTTCATTGTTTGTTCCTGAAAACTTTTGGTTGCGACTTCCACTTTGAAGTTGCACAATGATTGTAGGATCGAAAAGTAAGTATCAAAAGTTCAGGATTGATCTCATCAACAATAGAATATGAGGACAAGCACACCACGTTTGACAAATTCATCGTCGGAGAATGCCAATGCTTAACTTCTTTTGAAATTTTTATTTTTTTATATATTGTAATATAATAAAATTAACTTTATATATATTATTATATATTATATAAAATTTTCTGTTTTATATAAAAAGTTTTCTGTTTTATTACTATTATTATAATATTATATTATACTAATATAACATTAAAATAAAACTTTGCAGGATAAAAGAAACTTGGGCACTCCAAGTTTAAAATTTTGTAGGATAATTTTGATTGTGGGTCCAAGAAAAATTTAGTAAAGTTGTGGGTTCCATGAAAAAAAAGAGTCAAACTTACAACAAACGTCTCATGCTAAACCCTCTCTATTTTGAACAAATATCTACCACACATTACTTATCACACTTATCTTTAATCAACACTATTTATTCATTAATTATTTACACATTTTCAATCTTTTGATAATTATTCACAATTAATATTATAGACTCACAATACCGACAACCAGATCGTTCTCAAGAAAGAGGGGGTCTTCCGTTGAAACGACGCGAAATTAAATGTTCTAAACATTGTCAATAATGCTAATTGGTCTAATAATATCATATCAAATAATATGAGTTACTGTGCTGTGACAATTATTGATTTAATAATATGAAATACTGTGCATATGTTACTGTAACAATTATTGAGCAATAATATGAAATACTGTGCAGATGTTATTGTAACATTTATTGAGCAATAATATGAAATACTATGAAGTTGCTACTGTAAAAATTATTTAACAATAATATAAACTACTGTGTAATATTATCTGATACTGTAGGGTACCGCGTGCTACTGTAGAATACTGTGTGCTATTGTAGAGCACTGTGTGCTACTGTACTTTTATCACCAGATATTCTAACAGTTACAAGTGATAGTACCGTTAACAATTTTTATTAAAAAAGTTATTTATGTCGTTTTCAATATCCGGCAGTTATGTCGTTGTGGGGCCCACCAATGATTGATTATTTTGGCGCGGTCTCACTTTACCTAATATTCCCAGACAGAACGAATATTCTCCGATAGAACGAATATTCCTCGACATACTTTTATAATTTTCACATATCATCCTTAACTTTAACAATTTATCAATTTAATATTTTACTGTTTAAAATAATAATCATAAAGAAAATTAAAATTTTATTTTATAAAAATCGGGGTCTTACAAGTATCCCTAAATCTAAACCAAAACTCAAATTAAAATACACCCATAATATTTTCAATCATTAGCTAAGCGGGATAATTAGGTGAGAAGAGAACGACAGAGGTGGTTTGCATTTCAGAGAAGAAGAACAATTTACTTATTGTGAATTGATCTGGGTTTCAATCGGAGAAGAAGAACTTGTGATAATTGAAGGAGAAAAGAGAGAAGATCCGAAATAAGGATGCAATCAGTGGTTTAATTCGAAATTTAGGGCTTCCTTTGCTCCATTTGGGATTGGAATGATGTCATGGGAGGAGGAGAAGAATAAAGTTTAGGATTGCTGGATCGATTTGAGGGAGAAGAGAATGAGTTGTTGCGTTATTTTTATTTTTATATACGCACAGGCTCAAAACGACGTCATTTTGACGCCGACTTTGTACATTTTCAACTTGCACAACTGTGCAACTCCATTTTCTCCATATACATATATATATATATAAATATATATATATATATAGGTTTAAGATCAGGTCCGGACTCCCGGACCTGATAAAATCCGGACCCGAAATTTTTTTTTTTTTTTTTTTTTTTTTGCAAAACAGTTAATAAAAAATATATAATGATTTTTGGTATTGAAAAAAATTATTAAAACAGTGTTTTGGGTTTGATTTGGATACATATAACAAACAGTGTTATACCGACTTTATAACACTGTTTGTTATATGTATCCAAATCAAACCCAAAACACTGTTTTAATAATTTTTTTCAATACCAAAAATCATTATATATTTTTTATTAACTGTTTTGCAAAAAAAAAAAAAATATTTTCGGGTCCGGATTTTGGTCAGGTCCGGGAGTCCGGACCTGATCCTCACTAATATATATATATATATATACATACATACATATATATAAATATGGGTCCCCATCCGTGGCAATCGGTTGCTATGGACACTATTCCAGCAACCATATCTTACACCGTCTATCATGATATCCAAAAGCTGAGATTAAATTAGACTTGAACCCTGTCCCTACTCCCTCTAGCGACATACATATTTTTTCTAGCGGCTTGAGAAATTATTGTAGTCCCCTCCATTTAATTATTCGTTGCCGTTAGAATAGATTCATTTGCTTTTTGACAAATCTTGGCCTATTTAAAATTTAATTCTATTTTCCTAAATGATTTTGTTAAAAATATTTATTTAAATATTGAAAATAAAATATTGGAGTATACAAATTTACAAAAAAAAAAAGTGAGCGTACGGTTGGGCACAGGCGTGTCGTGGGCTGTTTTCGGACGCCGAGCGACGTGTTGCACGTCGGGGCGTGTTGTGCAATGCCGAGCGACGTGATGCACGTCGGGGCGTGTTGGGCGATGCCCTACACTTACTCAAATTTTATAATTGAGCAAGTTTTCAACTTTCATTGATTACGTATTGAATACAAATATTGTATAACCTTGTACATTTATTATTCTGTACAACACTTGCGTTTAGACTGTGGAATTTCAATTGCTATATGAAATTCATTGTATTATGTGTTATGAACTATGAAAATGAGTAATCGCCATTCGATTCGACCTAACTCAATTTGTCGAGCTATTCCAGTCGGAATATTTATTAATGAAATATGAATTATAATAATTCTTGTATTGTGATAAGCTAACAGTGCAAAATTAAATAATTTGAACAAGTATTTGTATGTATTGCAACCCATGCAATAATGTGTTATATGAGTAAATGTTATTGATGTTTAAAAATAAAGAGAACCTAATTTATTCCTATTTATTCAAGCTGCTTCATAACTACTGTTCAATTATCGAAGTTTTTAAACAACGAATATCTGATTCTTGATTTTGTTGTTTATTCAACTGCTATAACTTGCTGAGCAATTAAATGCTCACCCTTACTTTAAATAAATCAATTTCAGCAAAGATAGAACGAAACGTGGAATCCGGTAAAGATTATCGAAAGGACCAAGTATTTGATTAAAAGATAACATATTAAATTATATGTATTTGTTGTGACGAATATGAGTCACAAATGTATTGTTATAATAGATAAATGATGTAATATTCATTATTTTTACGTTATGATGATATAAAGGTATTAGAACCTGGGGATAGAAGGAGATATGATGTAATAATATTGTAATTACATTCATGTCTTAAATTTATGTTGTATGGCTAGCATCGTGGGGTGCTGAAATCCGGTTTTGAAGTGACCCGAGTTACAATAGATAAATGATGTATTATTCATTATTTCTATGTTATGAATTTATAAAGGTATTAGAACCTGGGTGTAGAAGGAGATATGATGTAATAATATATTAATTACATTCATGTTGTTAAGATTATATTGAATGGGTAGTATCGTGATGCACCGGACCCGGGTTTAAAGGTAAACCTGGATTTGGGGGCGTTACAGTAATCCCTTGTACGGATTTACAATATTTATTTAGTTTAATGTTGAAATTTGTTTGGTATATTATTTAATTATAATTATAAATAAAAGAGGAGATTTAGTTTGTGTAATATCCCAGATATTTCGAAAATTTAAAATAAGAATTTAATAAATAAAATTCTTATTAAGGGATGAAGTAGATTTGAACATATATGTATATATGTGTTTCATTTAATGTGAAGTATGTGATTTTGTGTAATAGATTAAATGTGTATATATAGATGTGAAATATATACATATATTGAGTATAATTAATTAATTAATTAATATTAATTGATTGAGATTAAATTAAAATTATATTATGAAATAATATAATTTGAATATTGAGCCTTAGACAATGATAGAATTGTTATGAATTAAATTTTTATATATGAGTTAATTAATTCACTTAGTTAAAATTAGTGAATTAATGTATGTACTTTGTTCTAATAAAATAAAGTTTATATGGATAATATTTTGTGTAAGTGTGATGAGTAAATAAATATATGTGATATATATTTATTTGCTAGTATGTGTGTTATGTATTTGCTAGTAAGAAATTAATCTAGATTGCAAGCCCAATGTATAAAAATAGTTGTGGAGAATTTAGTTAGTCCAAAGAATTATAGTATCAAGCCCAAATTTTAAAGAATTAAGATGGCCCAAGTTATTTAATTAAAAACTTGTGACAAGTCCAATGAAGAAGCCCAATTAGAATTTAATTTAGTAGCCCAAAATAATGGGACATGTGTTAGTAACTATGGTTAGGAACTAACCATGTTTGAGTTAAATGTAGGAAATTATGAGAAATGATTATATTATCCAAGAGAAAGTGATTAATGACTCATGTGTCCTAAGAAGGAAATTGCTAGGAAGTTTCCTAGTAATTGGAGAATGACTATTTTGTCCCAAAAGAAAAGTATTAATGACCATGGTATCCTTGAAGGAAATTTCTAGGAAATTTCCTAATAGTGAAGGAAAGACTATTTTGTCCATAGAGAAAATTATTAAAGACCATTATGTCCTAATAGGAAATTGCTAGGAAGTTTCCTAGTAATGGGGGAATGACAATTTTATCCTTGAAAAAAATTACTTATGACCATTGTGTCCTAGGAGGAAATTTCTAGGAAATTTCCTTGAGATGTTTTAAAGACCATTATGCCCTTCCCTAGCAATGGTTGATAACCATTTTGCCCTTGATGTTTCTTATGTAATTGAGCCTAATAAGGCAAAAATTTTCAGCACTTCTCCTTCCCAAACCAAAATTTTCAGCAAAGTAAGAGAGAGAGAGAGAGAGAGAGAGAGAGAAGAAGAAGAGAAGAAGAGAAGAAGAAAGAAAGAAAATCATAATTAAGGTAATTCCTAAAACTTAATCCATGAAAACTTTTGGATTACTCTCTTTTATTTGAGAATATGAAAATACTCACCATATTAAGGTGTTTTGTATATATCTCAAATGGTGTGTAACCATGGAACATGATACAGGAAGCAAGGCTATGAAACAAAGAAAAGGAAGAAAACTAGCTAAAGGTATATATCTAAACCCTTAACAAAATACTTTTATTTTTCATATGGATGTTAAGTTTTATGAAGTAAGATCATGACTAAACTTAAAAAGTAATGTTTTTAGCCATGGATTAGCAAGAATCCAACAAAAGAATTCAAGAAAAGAAATAAAATGAAAGAAGAACAAAACAGTTTTTAAGCCTAAAAGCACTAAATTTCAGTCCACTTTAGATTTTTATCATTTGAAATCTATAACTTCTTTTCGCGATCCGTCAAAGAGAGGTGTTAGATCTATGAGTTATCTGATGAACCCAAGTGGAATCACTCAAAAAGATTAGACGGATCAACCGTGGTGTTATTTTTAGTAAAACAGTTCCTGCTGCGAAAAAACTGGAAAATCCAGTGAGCCTACTGTCCAGTTTTTATAAAGATTGTTTCGGTCACTTTAATTACTCTAAAAATTCTGGTCTTTTGTGATATGATAGTATATCAAGTTAACTAGATGCTGTCCAAAGATGAGAATTTTTCGATGTCCTGAGAGGGAGTTATGGCTTTTATAAGAAAATGCGATTTTAAAAGTAAACTGCTATAACGCAGCGAATACAACCCAGAAAATTATGAAAATTTAACTGGGATGATTATATGGTAACATGAGTCTACCGTATAAATTTCAGAAGTTTTGAACGAACAGATAATTTATGATAAATGTAACCATTTTGGACTGTTTTAGCCTATTTAAAAATAGGAAACGAAATTGCAAAATTACAGGAAAATTATTATAGAACTAAAATGTTATATACTGATATTTCTCAAAAGATAAAAAAATAATAAGTTGTTTTGGTATTTTTCATACCTATGATTAAGTTAAGAATAAATGAGAAAATTAAGTTATATTAAGTTGAAAAATGTGTGAATGTTATTTTATTGCTTAATGACCTTTAATATGATATGTTAAGATTTTATATGGGTAATTTGGTCATTTTTAATAAAATATTATGTGTATGACCAAATATGTATGTTAACTAAATTAAATAGTAAGGATAAACAATTAAATTAAATTGTTCATGAGTCTAATAAATGATTTAAAATATTATTAAATAATTAATAATATTAGATTGAATTATTTATTAGATGATTAAAATATTATTAAGTGGTTAATAATATTTGTAATGATTAAGACATTAATAAATGATATTAAGTGATCAAAATATTATTAAAGGGTTAATAATATTTGAAAGTGAATAAAATATTATTAAATGATTAATAATATTAAAGTGTGATTAGAATATTATTAAATGATTAATAATATTTCTAAGTGCCTAAGATATTATTAAAATATTATTAAATGATTAATAATATTAGACGAGAGTTTTAAGAAGTTGATTAAGTGATTGAAATATTATCAAAGGACGATAATAATATTGATGGTTTAAGGTGTTATCTAACATTTGATTATGTGGCTAAATGTTAGATGATTTATTTATAGAAGTAGCAGTATTATGTGGTATGATATGATATGCTGATTGAAAGATCAATCTTATAAATGATAGGTCTTTCATAAGAGATTAAATTAGATTGTGTAGCAGTAATCGACGGATGAGGCAAGTTCTTAACCCTAAACTTCTTACGTTATTGCAAGTTTTCTAACTCAAAACTTGAGTTAATATTTTCAAGCATGTTAGTGGTTTAATTATTGTCAATTATTCCACCTCAATGAAATTTATTGTTAATCGCACTTAGTGCAAGTTGCATATGTTTACCTGGTATGAAAGGCTGATCACCTTGATTACCAAATTTATTCATGGTCATTGTTGGCCACTCAGCGTTATTGATTCAGTTATTCATTTATTGAAATTTGATTATCGTTCTTTCACAATTATTATATATTGTTGAAAATTCAAAAGCCTATTCTTTTTCAATCATGATATATCTTTCTTGTATTTAAACTTGCTGAGCAAAGTAGTTGCTCACTCTTGCTATATCATGATAATATTTCAGTTAAGCTCAAGTGCTTCAGGAAGGACAAAGACAAGAGGAAAAGTTCAAGAGTAACTTAATATGCGTTAACTATTATGATATCTTATGAAAATGATTATGTAAACCTTTTGAGTTATTAAGGTATGAATTAAGTTAAGGATGTAGACCTTGGGAAATGTTGTAGAATACTCTGAAATAAACAATGTATGTTTATATTTTCCGCATTAGTTATAGAACAGGTATGAAGATGATGCATCGTGACGCACCAGGTCCGAGGTTCAAGGGACCCGGATTTGGGGGCGTTACAAGTTGGTATCAGAGCTGATAGGTTATAAACCTTAGGTAGGAGTACCTTAGGCTATAACCGTAGAAATGATGATAAGGATGATAAGGAATAAACTCAAATAAAGTTTAAGTGCTAAGAGATTAATTTTGGAAATTCATTATTAATTAAAGAAAAAGATAATTGAGATTCAAAGAAGAATCTTGAAAAGTTATAGGGATAAGAATCTGGAGTTACCTGACTCTAGTAGTAAAGATGAAAAGCTTAAATAAAATCATAATATAATATGATTAAAGTGAAAGATAAGAAGATCGCAAAACAAAACGATCATGAGATAGAAAAGAATCGTAATATAATACGATTATAAGAAAGATCACAACGTGATCTGATTAAGATATGGAATGATAGATGACCAATCGAATGATTGAAAACTTTATAGCAGAATTGCTGTACGAAAAAGGTACTAGAGGATAGTACGAAGATAAAACTCAGAAGGAGTTATAAATGATGGGATATGAATTAAAAGTTTGTGTTAAGTAAGGAGAAGATAAGATTAGGATTATGTGGGTTTTAAATTGAGGACTCATGTTAGTGGCTGAGTTGTACGATTCCTTGTATGGGCGGGGAATTTGTGCTTGGTTTGAGAACCACTTAGCTTCCTATATCGATATAGTGGTTGAGTTGAACAATTTCTTGTATGGGCAAGAGATTTGTCCTTGGTCTAACAACCGCTTAGCTTCCTATATTGATTAGTGGCCGAGTTGACCAATTCTTTGTATGGGCAGGGGATTGTGTTTGGTTCGACAACCACTTAGCTTCCTATATTGATAATCATTGGAACCTAGTGTCGCGTTGTTTGCTATATGTATGTTGAGAAGGTGATTCTTTTCTCATGTGTATAACAGATAGGTAGATGATGTAAGATTAGGAGCGAGTTCTTAAAACTCATACTTATGGTAAGTTCGTGACTCATAATCATATGGTACGTTTTTGAACCCCTCAGCGAATGGACGTCTTTGGTCTGACTAGGATAAGTTCTTAAACTCATATGATTGTGGTAAGTTCCTGAACTCATAATGTGTGGTATGTTTGATGAACTATACTAGGGTATAGAAAAGTTGTGCATGAAGAAGTGAGGATTTTTAGTATAGTAAGCTTTAAGGATGATAGAAATAGATAGAATTATTGGGCAATGGATGATTATTAGAGAAATTAGAGTTGATGAAGGATACATAGGTATTCCAAATCCTCTAGCTATGCTAGTTTCGAATTTATTGACATCGTGCTGATATTTGTACTTTTGTGTTTTCGAAAAATATGTTGGATCAATTTTTGAACCAATAAGTTTTGAAAAGGTCCTATGATTCATATGTCTATGCTATTTGTTTCGGCTAAGACAAAGATAATTTAAAAAAATATCAAAATGTATTTTAAACAGTCATCAATGCATCATTAAGCCTGGTGTAGAATGACAGATGATGGAGTCATCAATGCAAAGTAACCTAGTGTTGGATGTGATCATAGTATCGTCAACCCACTATGGTATGATGTAGTATGACAAAATCACGAAATGACGGAATTCTAACACACTGATTGCAACAGTGCAGTATTATGACGTCATAAAATGATTTTTAGAATTTTTTTTTAAAACCAGTTAAGGATAAGTCAATGCCAACTAAAGTGGCTAGACAAATGTTTCGATTGATGTTCGAATTATTGGTATACGTCTAAGCTATTTGATTCAGCTAGACAAATGTTTATAAAATTCAAATATTCTTTGAGAATTTATGCCAAACCAAATTATGTTGGTGCGGAATCTTATGTTAAGTCTGAGGTGAACAACCCTATAAAGGGGATTTCTCGGATTGGTTAACGTGGTTCAATCCAGGAAAAGCAGTAAGGGTTGGTTAACGTGGTTCAACCCCGGAAAGTCGTTGTGCACAATGCAATAGTATGACAGGCTGATCACCTGCCGTACAAATTTTGTCCGCGGGAATTGGTAGGAATACTTGAGAACTCAGGACAAGTTCATGGTCTTTATGACCCCTCAGACCGATATGAAAAGTTTTCTTGAATTAACTTTTCACATTATTGATACTGCTTCACAATTATTGAACAATTGTTGAAGACTCCTGAAAAATATTTCACTATTTTGAAAGTTGAAAGTTTAGAAAATGTGAACTTCTTAGAGAGAAGTGGTCGTGGAATGCGATGCTTAAAAGAGTAGCCTTTAGAGAAGAAAAGAATAAAGGTTAATATGAAAACCTAGTTTTGATAAAGGGAATGAGCAGAACTAGTATGCTTTAATTTCGAGAACAAAATTTTAAGAAGAATGGGTGAAAGTAATATCCCGAAGTAGAGATAAGTATGCAATAATTTCGAGGACGAAATTCTTAGAAGAAGGGGTGAATGTGATAACCCGAAAATTTATGAGACTTGTAAATAAGATCTCGAATAATTAAATAAAGGTTAAAGAATATAACCTAGATTTAAAAATAGAGGAGTAGAATGCATAGAGATGACTATGCCTTAATTTCGAGGACGAAATTCTTAGAAGAAGGGGTGAATGTAATATCCCAGATATTTCGAAAATTTAAAATAAGAATTTAATAAATAAAATTCTTATTAAGGGATGAAGTAGATTTGAACATATATGTATATATGTGTTTTCATTTAATGTGAAGTATGTGATTTTGTGTAATAGATTAAATGTGTATATATAGATGTGAAATATATACATATATTGAGTATAATTAATTAATTAATTAATATTAATTGATTGAGATTAAATTAAAATTATATTATGAAATAATATAATTTGAATATTGAGCCTTAGACAATGATAGAATTGTTATGAATTAAATTTTTATATATGAGTTAATTAATTCACTTAGTTAAAATTAGTGAATTAATGTGTATGTACTTTGTTCTAATAAAATAAAGTTTATATGGATAATATTTTGTGTAAGTGTGATGAGTAAATAAATATATGTGATATATATTTATTTGCTAGTATGTGTGTTATGTATTTGCTAGTAAGAAATTAATCTAGATTGCAAGCCCAATGTATAAAATAGTTGTGGAGAATTTAGTTAGTCCAAAGAATTATAGTATCAAGCCCAAATTTTAAAGAATTAAGATGGCCCAAGTTATTTAATTAAAAACTTGTGACAAGTCCAATGAAGAAGCCCAATTAGAATTTAATTTAGTAGCCCAAAAATAATGGGACATGTGTTAGTAACTATGGTTAGGAACTAACCATGTTTGAGTTAAATGTAGGAAATTATGAGAAATGATTATATTATCCAAGAGAAAGTGATTAATGACTCATGTGTCCTAAGAAGGAAATTGCTAGGAAGTTTCCTAGTAATTGGAGAATGACTATTTTGTCCCAAAAGAAAAGTATTAATGACCATGGTATCCTTGAAGGAAATTTCTAGGAAATTTCCTAATAGTGAAGGAAAGACTATTTTGTCCATAGAGAAAATTATTAAAGACCATTATGTCCTAATAGGAAATTGCTAGGAAGTTTCCTAGTAATGGGGGAATGACAATTTTATCCTTGAAAAAAATTACTTATGACCATTGTGTCCTAGGAGGAAATTTCTAGGAAATTTCCTTGAGATGTTTTAAAGACCATTATGCCCTTCCCTAGCAATGGTTGATAACCATTTTGCCCTTGATGTTTCTTATGTAATTGAGCCTAATAAGGCAAAAATTTTCAGCACTTCTCCTTCCCAAACCAAAATTTTCAGCAAAGTAAGAGAGAGAGAGAGAGAGAGAGAGAAGAAGAAGAGAAGAAGAGAAGAAGAAAGAAAGAAAATCATAATTAAGGTAATTCCTAAAACTTAATCCATGAAAACTTTTGGATTACTCTCTTTTATTTGAGAATATGAAAATACTCACCATATTAAGGTGTTTTGTATATATCTCAAATGGTGTGTAACCATGGAACATGATACAGGAAGCAAGGCTATGAAACAAAGAAAAGGAAGAAAACTAGCTAAAGGTATATATCTAAACCCTTAACAAAATACTTTTATTTTTCATATGGATGTTAAGTTTTATGAAGTAAGATCATGACTAAACTTAAAAGTAATGTTTTAGCCATGGATTAGCAAGAATCCAACAAAAGAATTCAAGAAAAGAAATAAAATGAAAGAAGAACAAAACAGTTTTTAAGCCTAAAAGCACTAAATTTCAGTCCACTTTAGATTTTTATCATTTGAAATCTATAACTTCTTTTCGCGATCCGTCCAAAGAGAGGTGTTAGATTCTATGAGTTATCTGATGAACCCAAGTGGAATCACTCAAAAAGATTAGACGGATCAACCGTGGTGTTATTTTTAGTAAAACAGTTCCTGCTGCGAAAAAACTGGAAAATCCAGTGAGCCTACTGTCCAGTTTTTATAAAGATTGTTTCGGTCACTTTAATTACTCTAAAAATTCTGGTCTTTTGTGATATGATAGTATATCAAGTTAACTAGATGCTGTCCAAAGATGAGAATTTTTCGATGTCCTGAGAGGGAGTTATGGCTTTTATAAGAAAATGCGATTTTAAAAGTAAACTGCTATAACGCAGCGAATACAACCCAGAAAATTATGAAAATTTAACTGGGATGATTATATGGTAACATGAGTCTACCGTATAAATTTCAGAAGTTTTGAACGAACAGATAATTTATGATAAATGTAACCATTTTGGACTGTTTTAGCCTATTTAAAAATAGGAAACGAAATTGCAAAATTACAGGAAAATTATTATAGAACTAAAATGTCATATACTGATATTTCTCAAAAGATAAAAAAATAATAAGTTGTTTTGGTATTTTTCATACCTATGATTAAGTTAAGAATAAATGAGAAAATTACATTATGTTAAGTTAAAAAATGTGTGAATGTTATTTTATTGTTTAATGACCTTTAATATGATATGTTAAGATTTTATATGGGTAATTTGGTCATTTTTAATAAAATATTATGTGTATGACGAAATATGTATGTTACTAAATTAAATAGCTAGTAAGGATAAACAATTAAATTAAATTGTTCATGAGTCTAATAAATGATTTAAAATATTATTAAATAATTAATAATATTAGATTGAATTATTATTAGATGATTAAAATATTATTAAGTGGTTAATAATATTTGTAATGATTAAGACATTAATAAATGATATTAAGTGATCAAAATATTATTAAAGGGTTAATAATATTTGAAAGTGAATAAAATATTATTAAATAATTAATAATATTAAAGTGTGATTAGAATATTATTAAATGATTAATAATATTTCTAAGTGCCTAAGATATTATTAAAATATTATTAAATGATTAATAATATTAGACGAGAGTTTTAAGAAGTTGATTAAGTGATTGAAATATTATCAAAGGACGATAATAATATTGATGGTTTTAAGGTGTTGTCTAACATTTGATTATGTGGCTAAATGTTAGATGATTTATTTATAGAAGTAGCAGTATTATGTGGTATGATATGATATGCTGATTGAAAGATCAATCTTATAAATGATAGGTCTTTCATAAGAGATTAAATTAGATTGTGTAGCAGTAATCGACGGATGAGGCAAGTTCTTAACCCTAAACTTCTTACGTTATTGCAAGTTTCCTAACTCAAACTTGAGTTAATATTTTCAAGCATGTTAGTGGTTTAATTATTGTCAATTATTCCACCTCAATGAAATTTATTGTTAATCGCACTTAGTGCAAGTTGCATATGTTTACCTGGTATGAAAGGCTGATCACCTTGATTACCAAATTTATTCATGGTCATTGTTGGCCACTCAGCGTTATTGATTCAGTTATTCATTTATTGAAATTTGATTATCGTTCTTTCACAATTATTATATATTGTTGAAAATTCAAAAGCCTATTCTTTTTCAATCATGATATATCTTTCTTGTATTTAAACTTGCTGAGCAAAGTAGTTGCTCACTCTTGCTATATCATGATAATATTTCAGTTAAGCTCAAGTGCTTCAGGAAGGACAAAGACAAGAGGAAAAGTTCAAGAGTAACTTAATATGCGTTAACTATTATGATATCTTATGAAAATGATTATGTAAACCTTTTGAGTTATTAAGGTATGAATTAAGTTAAGGATGTAGACCTTGGGAAATGTTGTAGAATACTCTGAAATAAACAATGTATGTTTATATTTTCCGCATTAGTTATAGAACAGGTATGAAGATGATGCATCGTGACGCACCAGGTCCGAGGTTCAAGGGACCCGGATTTGGGGGCGTTACAATTTGAGAAGAAGTTTAAATATATATATATATATATATATATATATATATATATATATATATATATTAGATTTACCTTTTTATTGGTAGGAGAAGTTTAAAAATATTGGAGAATATGAGAGTGTTCTATTTTGTGAGTAGTATATTATTTAATTGTAATTAAAAAAAGGAGATTTAGTTTGAGAAGAAGTTTAAAAAAAGAAAATATATTTATTAGATTTACTATAAAAAGACTTAGACTCTATGTAAAAAGGAACATATATTTATTAGATTTAGAAGAAGTTTAAAAATATTGTATGAGAGGACTCTATTTTGTGAGAAGAGACTATGAGAGACTCTAGCTTGTGAGGAGAATTCTCTCAGTTATTACATTTATATATTATATAGGTAGATGTAACTTATACAAATAAGTTGAGTAATATATAACTTCGAAATTTCTTTCAATACCTTTGTTGTAATGACTTTACTAGACTTGTATAATGTAATGGTGTTATTTGTGAATTCAGACCATGAAAAATAAATTACCGATCAGTTTTTATATGTTCAGTTTTCTTAAAACAAACTGTTTTTAATTAAAACTACATTTTCGAAAATTAAAAAATGAAAATTGAATTTTTTAATTTTTTTTTTGGTAAAACTTTTTAAGGAAACTTCATGGAAAGAATATGCATTTTATAAAATTATCGACTTTTAATGTACGTATCATACCTACACTTTCTTCCCTATTCAAAGCTAGACTTTCCTTGTTTGTTTTATTGAAGTTGTAAATCTTTGTCGATTCTATTTTTATCACCTGATGGCTATGTGAAGAAAAGTCCACAAAGGATTGAATATGAAGAAGAACACGAGGGACTAACCACGCCATGAAATTAAAAGTGAAATAAGCACGGAAAAGAAATTGATTCAGCGGTCAATATAGGAAAAAAAATTGAGTCAAACTATGTATTACGATAATTTTGTATTACGATAATTTTGTATCAAGTTACAATTAAGAAACATATTAATACATGACATGAAATTGAATACTAAGAATGACCCACCTATTACATGTCTCTCTAAAAAAATTACCACTAATACTTATTCACATAACTAACGACTAAAAAATCGATATAAAAATTCACAATATATATCATTTTCTACAAAAGATATGTTTATGCCAAGAAATAACAAAATGATATGAAAAAGCTGAAAATGATACTAGGTAGACATCACATTTATAGCCCAAGCAATTAAAGTTTGGGGAGTATAATATTCGAAAACTACAAATATAATTGAGAAGAAACTTTTTCGATAATTGAGTTTAAGTTGATAAACAACAAATAATAACAAAGTACATGTCTACACAGAGTATATCCCATGGATAACAAAGATATCTTGTATCCCAAAAATAATCTAAAAAACCCAACATATGAAGATAACAAATTTCCTAAAAGCCAACCTAGTAGGCTTGGTTCAAACGGCAAGAAAAACAAAATTATACAATCATATACATATATATATATATATATATATATATATATATATATATATATATATTATATCTGTTAGTGCCAAACAAACAACACACAAAAATGGAAAGGCTCAAACTGTTATCTGTGTTCTAGTACCTCAATACTTGTTGGAAAGTTGGAAATAATAGGAATACAAATATAGTTTGAACAGATAATCCAACAATACTAGTTGATCGATGAATATAGTCACCTCCGGAGAACAACAGAGTAGTAAACCATTGCAAGATTATAAAATTTGAACAGGGTCTTTGATGAATGCGAGTGATCTCATGAGTGCTTTAGAACTAGGTTTAGATTGATAGTCACCATCAAGGGGAATGAAATAGTATTTGATGTTGCGGTTATCTCTACGTGCAGACTTGCACATATAAAGACCAGAGGTAGGTCTCTGCACATATAAAGACCAGAGGTAGGTTTTGGTTCCCAAGGTTTAGACAAAGTAAAACTTGAGATGAGATCGCCACAACTTTTGGATACTTGTTTAAACCTGAAAAGAGATTTTGCGAGCAAGCGTCTAAATATCTCTGTCAAGATGTCATTGTTGTAGCCAATCTTTTCAGCAGCAGCTGATGGTAGATTATCTATTCAAAAGAAATAAATCAAGCACAATCAATAGGACTAATAAACATCACATTATAGCCATTGCGGCACGCAAGTGAAGTCCATTATTAAATAGAATTTTATGTAAAACCTTAAATGGAAGATAAATTTGAACCTATTCCATCATTAATACGGAACTTTAATGATTTATCAAGTGTCAAGCTACAGTCAATAGGACTAATGAAACTTACTGGAAGGATACTTACAGCATTAATGGGCCGAAGTGTGAGTCCTAAAAAAGTAAAAGTGAATTATTCAGAACATTCCGGTGGGAGTTAGGAAAACTATGGATTTTAATTTATATCAAATATTAATATGATATTCTTAAGTGGAAATTCTCTAATTTCGTTCACCGATAACATGATTCATTAGTTAGTTACAAAAATTAAAAAATTTAAAAATAAAAATAAAAATCAACTACGGGGTGTTTGTTTTTGCTTGAATAACAACATAATATATCTTAAGCTATTTCATCCGGAGTGTAATAAATAAGATTCTTTTGTGAGCAAAAAAGACTTGACACCACTTATACAATAAGTCAAAAAATTGAATCTTATAATAAAAAGTGCATCTAAAAGGTCCTATTACTCAAAATTGACATTTTTGTGATTTCAAAAGTAATGGGTAATTAATCATTTGTTTATATTAAAACTACGATTCCACTCTTTCTTTCCATTTCTTATGTACAATAACTTTTAGTTATCATTGACATCCAGATGTCACGTCTTTCATTATTTACTTCTTGATTCAAACACGTATTTAGCATTCGAATCTTATCCCTCAATCAAACAAATAACACCGAATATCAGACTTACATGATATTGCTCATATTTACTGGACAATCAATTGTATAAAATTTTACAATATTCAAAATGTTAAACTCGAAAAGAACAATATTCAAGAAGCTTTGAGATAGTAATATCTATCAGAAGTTCTAGGCTTAACTTCTTAAGTGGCTTCTTGCAAGGGAATTTGAGGATTGATTTGTGAACAGCAGTAACTAAATACAATATCTATATAAGATTTACTGAAAATGATTGAAAATATGGAAGGAGATTGCTATGATTACAAGTGGTTTCAGCTTCGTGGAAGAAAGTTCCACAAGGCCTCTGCCACTTTGCCCAACCGTTGCAGTTAAAATTATATTTTAAACATATGATATAACGCCACAAACTAGAGCAATATGACAAGGAGAGGCATAAGATATCATGATAGATCACTCGTGGTATCGAACATGATATCGAGTACAGATTCAACATATTTTGGGTTTCAAAAATCACAATCAAAATTTTAGTTTAATAATGTGGATGTGTCATATTTAATATTATTTCTAAAATATTCAAGGAAAGGGAGGCAACTTTTTTCTAAGAAACATTATAGTGACTGCTAAACAATAATCACAAAATGCCACAAGCTGTTTTGTTAAGTGTTACTTATCTTATTAAATATTATAAAATTTCTCAAACTTTTCTCTGTTTTGTTAAGTGTTACTTATCTTGTTGAATATTATAAAATTATGCACCACATACAAAATGCTACAAGCTCTTCATTTCTCACAATAGCAAAATATATTATGTCATAACTAGACAAGCATACATTCAGAATGCGAACGACTACGAGTCTACAAAGAAATAAATATTTACTTAGGCAAAAAGTAACATACCAAATCTGGGCAAGATCTGCATCCCAAGGAATAGTGTGCCGATTAGGTTGCGGCTCAATATCCTAATGACAATAATAACCATCAATCATTACTATGAAAGCAAGTGGTATAAACTATAAATGCAATCATAGGAAATAATTGTTTATACTTATACTTCATATAATGCAATTGATAAAACTTTACAGCTCCAAATAATTAAGTTCACTAAAATATCGAATCCAAACCAATTTAATTAGCTAGTAAGTTAGAAGAATGAGTAGGAGATATGAAATACAAAGAAAAATTGAAAGTGAATGAATGAAGATATTGCAAAAATATTTGTTGATAAGAAAAAAGCAAATAAAAACTCAACTAAATGAACAATTCTTTTTATCACAAACTAGTACTTAAAATAGCAAATAAAACGCTTTTAAATACAAGAACATCCCTTGAAGTTTCAGGAACAGTAACTCATACGTACTACCTCTACAAGTTTAAAGTTGAGAAAGGCACAAGGCAAGAGAAATTTTACCTGTGAAATATGGTATTCTGCACAACCAGTTGATGAACATGAGACTAAAATGAAATGCCATAAACATCGACCTAATAATGCCAGCCTGTCCATAAACAAATAGCAACTGGGATTTAGTACGCATAATCAAAAGGTAACCCTTTGAACAAAAGAGACAATTTTATACAACTAAATAACAAGAACTATAGTCAGATCCCTAACGCGATTGCAGATCTACATCTACATACCTAATACTCCATCCGTTCCATACAAATATTCTTATTTAGCTTTTATTGTAGTTAATTTGTAAAATCCTAAAATTCAAATCGTGACATATATGAAATTAGTATCACCTTTAAAATTACAACTTTGTACATGATAGTGTTTTTTGAGTAATTTGCAAAGCTAACTATCATCAATTAAATTAAATGAATTCACATCGATTTAAATTTTAGAATTTTGCATATTGAACACATTTTGTAGAACGGAGGGAGTAGTAGACTATTTGATTACTCCATCCAGGAAAAAATTAATCAAAGAGAAAATATTTATACAACTACATAACTTTTTTTGATCTTTAAAAACAATATGCAACATATCCTGCAGAAAATCATAAGAACAGATCTGCAATTAATTATAACAGATCCCTGAATTATACAAATTGGATCTAGAAAAAAAATAAATGAATTAAAGAACATGACGCCTGACCTTAAAGAATGATCTGTTTTCGTCTTCATCATCTTCTTCACCAGTTGAATCATCTCTGGTTTCAGCGCCTCTTTGATTTAGGGTTCACATGACCTAATTAAATTAAATGTACAAATTAGGGTTCATGTGACCTAATTAAATGTACAGATTAAACCTAATTAAATGTACTAGACCCGGGGAAGTCTCCACGTGTTCCAAGGCAGAAGGCTCGTGGATGCGATCCATTTTGGGAATTGATTGAGGGATTGGATTGGTGGCTAGAAGAACAGGGCAATTTGGGCATTACTTTGATGATTAAAGAGCATTTCTGGAATTTCTCCTTTAAAACATGGCTAAAGGGTATTTCGGAAATTTCCCTTAAAACATGTGCCTGACATGTGATTATTTCCCAGGAAAGCTCTATAAATAGCCCCTCTATTCTAAGAGAAGGGGATCGCTCTCAAGACATTATACTTAGATTCTTGGAAGCTCATTACACTTGGAACTCTCTCCTAACTCGAAGACTCAAGAAGGCTCTTGGAATCCCTACTACCCAAACCCGGTTTTCGGATTCTGAGAGTTCTGCCACGTGTCATTGGAGTAATTGCCCACCTGTTCTTCTCCCCTCTTCAATCAATCAATCAATTCTGTGCTCTTCGTGGATTTCTCTCTTCTCCAACCAACACGAAACCCTAACCCTAGCAAGGCACAATTTCCTTGCCTACATTTATTTGGCGACTCTGCTGGGGAGGTGTAAAATTCGTGAAGGGTATGCCCACAACTCGAAGTGGGAGAATTACGGGAAGAGTTTCACCGACAACAAGCATCACTTCACCGGATCCGAGTTCAAGACAAGCGAACCTAGTGTTCCAAAGCGCGAATCTGGATCTTGATCAACCCATCTTAGAAGACGTTTCGGAAGGAAGTTCAACATCACCGCAAATGGCTGATTAACAACAAACTAGTGCTAGACAGACAAATACGGGAAGGCAAGGTGAGGAAGTAACTGGAGCGCAGACAACTGCGAATGTTGTGCAGATGGAGATGCTCAAGACATTACAGGAGGCACGAGAAGGCCAAGGGATGATGATGACCATGATTCTGAAAATGAAGAGGAAGCAGGAAGAGATGGGGAATTTCCGCCAGCAATTGATGCAAATCCCCACTTTCAGGCTATGTTTCCAGGAAGTTCGCAGGGGGAACGAGCAGAAGTGGAGGACAACAACAACACCAAAGAGAATCAGAATGTGCCTCCAACAACGGAGAGTCAGCCAATTCCAATCATCAACTTGGAGCCCCAAAACAGCGGTGATGTGCCACAACTCAGATTGGAAGCAAGTCAGCCTCAACCCAACATCATCCCGACCACTCTCCAACATTTTCACAAGTGCAGATACCGACCATCCCGAGCCACATCCAACGAACAAGCCAACAAGCACCACCGATACAAATTGTGCAGGATGCAAGTGTACACCAGCCAATTTCCTTACCATACACACCACCTATGCATCAATACATCACAGCCCCTCAAAGAATCCATAACACAAGCCAGTATGTGACGAAAGATGATATGATCGATGTGATCAATCAACTTCGCAAGCAGACAGCCCGACCTTCAGAGTTGGACTTTACTCCACCCTACCCGACACACGTTCGGAGACAACCTTACCCGGCAGGGTATATTGAGCATCCCCTGCAGTTCCCAAAGTATAACGGGGAGAAAGGGAATGCCAGGGAGCATATTGCCAGGTTCGTGGAGTCGATGTCTCCATGGTTGGGTTATGATGAGGTGAATAACCACAATATGTTAATGAGGGAATTCAACAAGACCTTGACGGATAGTGCCTTCAGTTGGTACTACAGCTTGGAGAAGGGATCAGTCCATGATTGGGATGATCTGAAATTACAATTTTTTAAGAAATTTTTCTATGTGCAGAAACAGGTAACTATTGTAGAGCTGATGCAATTTAAGCAGAAGACAAATGAGGAGCTGTCAGATTATGTGGACAGATTCAGGGCCCAAGCACAGAAGTGTGCAGAGCCAATTGAGGAGAAGAACTTGGTCAGCATATGCAACAATGGTGCTCTAGACTCCTTCAAGCCCCATCTCATTACAAAGGCATGTGATTCATTTGCGACTCTCTCATCCTTCGCACAAGATTTGGGAGGAATCGTGACAGTGCCCATCAACCATGCGATGGTTACATGGAAGGGTAAGAGAATAGCAAATGTGGCTTTGGCTGACTCTCAGTCAAACCCACAAGGGGGCAAGAGGGAGAAGAACGAGCGAAATTTTGAACGAAGTAAAGGAAAACATGGGGACAAGTATAGCAGGATGCCAGTTCCAGAGGCTATCACATGCAGTGAGAAGGCATTCAGGGGCTTGTACGAACAATGGGTTGAGCACGGAGTGGTGAAACCTCCAAGGCCTAAATTTGTGGTGACGGAAGAGATGAAAAGAAGACCGGACTTCTGTGTGTACCACCAGTACGCAGAACATTCCACTATGGACTGTTACAGTCTGCGGAGGATATACCATGAGAAGCTGGCAGCCAGAGAAATCGAACTGTGAAAAGAAAAGCAGTGAGTATGACAAGCCACTTCCAAACCACAAAAGAAAAGAAATATGCAGCATAATTACCTATGGTGTAGCCCCAGAAGACGAAAGCATCAAGAATCAATAGTTGATGCTCATCATGTCGAAACTATGAGAAATTTTGTCAAGCAAACTTTATCAACACAAAATGATGGACAACCCAAATACCGGCTCTACCATCGAAAGATCTCAGAACTGTAAAGACGAGAATATCAAAAATCCACCCAATATGGTGGTCCACTAGAAAATGGTGGTTGAAGTACTCAAGAGTATCCCTTGCCAAGAAATTGGATGACCAAGGGAGGAGACACAAGAATTGATGAATTAAAAATCCACCCAAGATGGTGGTCTACTCTAAATGGTGGCCAAGTCCTCGTAGATTGCACTTGCCAAGAAATTGGATGACCAAGTGACGAGGCATGCAACTTAAGTCCTTATGAAACCCTATACGCCAAACAATTGGCACGACGTACCAAGGGATAAGGCAAAAGTTATACTTTCAACTTTAAAAATAATCGAGGCACCTGACTATAAGTCCTCAAAGTTATACTTTGAACTTTAAAAGTAATCGAGGCACCTGACTATAAGTCCTCAAAGTTATACTTTCAACTCAAAAAGTAATCGAGGCACCTAACTATAAGCCCTAAAACCCGAGAAAGTTACACTTTATCTCTAAAAGTGGCGAACGTTATGCTTTATCTGACAAAAGTAAAATCTATTATTATTATCTTTATGAAATTTTTTGAAACGTTGTATTTTTCGTTAAAAGCAATATGGTTATTAATAAAAATGTCAAACTTTCACTTATACTTGAATAATCTTTGATTTTAAAAGTATGGATTCAAGTGTTAGTTTGCGAGAAATCGAAAAAAAGTATGTTATTTAAAAAATTGCATGTTTACTCTCACTGTTATGAATATTGTTGTCTTGGAGTATTAATTTGAATAACTTATGATTCAATGCTAAACATTGGGTCTTAAGAAAAAATTTAAGTTAAAGGCAATCAATAATGCTAAAGAAACTCTATTATGATGAATGACATATATATGAGTTCTTTGATACAGGGAATAACAAAAAGCTACAAAAAGCCATGATCTAAAGGCTAAGACATATCAAACTGAAGAGGGGGCATACCTAAAGCCTCAAAGTCAACAATAGTGCCATGATATCTTGAAGCCCCAAAAGCTCTACCGAAAGTAAGTAATTCTCATGATGACGTGAAGTGACCTCCGAACGCGCAGTGTAACAACACAATACCTAGAAGTAAGGAGATCCATCCCAGCATGAAAAGGAGAAATGTCAAGGCCAACAAGTTATCAACCTTACAACTCAGATATCTAAATCCTCTGTTCATAGAGAACGGAGAGAAAGACTGTGCATCTCAAGAACAAAACTTACAAGTTGAGCTAAAAAGAAGGTCTAGAAGGAGGCCTCACGAATATGTAGCCGATCAAGTATTTGTGGGAACCAAACTAGGAGACGCGTGAGACTTTCCTGATTGGAGGAAGAAACCTGGAAATCCCTCAAAGGAACAAGCTCTCCGGTTGGATTGAAGGAAGCTATAGTAGGAGCCACTTGGGAAGAAATCATGATATTCATCGGGAGAGGGGCTGAACAAATCACGGGCTTAGAGAATTCCTGTAGCTCCACGATGTGACGCCCCCAAATCCGGGTACCTCAAACCCGAATCCGGTGCTACACGGTACATCCCATTTCATACAACATAATAGACATGAATGTAATTACTATATTATTACAACACGTCTTACTCTCAATCTCAGGTTCTATTACCATAACATCATTTCAAATACATAATAAGTCTTAATATTACAACATTACTAATACAAATAAACTACGACGCCATCTAGACGTTCATCTTGCCCTTTCTCTTGTCCTTACCGGAACCTTCGACCCGCTCGGACTTAGCTGCAATGTTTAATATAAAGCAAGAATGAGCATTCAATTGCCCAGCAAATATAACAGTTGAATAACAACAATATCATCAATCATATCATTTCTCTTCGACAACTGAACAATAGTTGTGAAATATTCTGAATAAACAAGAATAATACTTTGCTTTCGTTTTAAAAATATATTTTCGAAACGACATTGAGTGGTCATAAGACCTTGAACTTTCTTTTGCTTTCTTGAAAAGGTACACAACAATATAACTGACTAAAAACTGCCCCTAATATTAGGGTTGTTCATCTCATTCATATCTCGGAATCCTAACCAAAGCAATTCGGTTGGATAGCTCTACTTAATCATCAATAACATTTCAAGGATTTATTATCAAATCAATAAAATGTTTCAATATCTGTCTAGCCGAAATAAATGGCATCGACGTTCTCTATAACAGTTCATATATATGTGAACTTGAAAGCTTCAACAATTTATGTCATAACATAGCTCGAATACTTGTGCAAATACTGAAAATTTTACATAAGTAAGGAATTCACACAACCATATATGTATTGTGTAAATCGAAACTTCAAACATCGCATGAGGATCATGAGAATATAAAATCAAATGAATCAAATAAACTTGCCCAACACAAGGGTTAGACAAGTGTTAGAAAACTTGCCTTAAGCGCTTGCTACTACTTGACGTTAATCGTCCTTCAAATATGTCCTACGCATTTAGACACAGATTCACATACCAATTAGTCTCACAATAAACACTAAACATTGGCTTACATTACTCAACACATTATAATCATTACGAACATTGATTGCCACTACGACTACCTAAACGGGGGTCTGGCGGGGGAGTAGGGGGCAGCGCCCCCTGAAAGCCAAACGAAAAATACAACTATGCTATTCATATCATTTAAGCAAATCTCACGTGACTTAGTCATTTCATGTTTGGGGTCATTCAACTATTACACTAACATATCATACATATGCTTTGGGGTATTTATAACATGTTAGGCCTATGTAAACATGCATCAAATCAACAACACGAAACAACCTTGCATTTCAGTTCTGCAGACCAATGCAGCTGCGCAGGTCTTATACTTGGGAGTGGCGCAGCTGCGCCACTCTGCATCCAGGGACTTTCAGCTCTGCAGACCAGCGCAGCTGCGCATGTCTTATACTTGGGAGTGGAGCAGCTGTGCCCCTCTGCATCCAGGGGCTTTCAGGTTCTGCTACTGCAGAACCAAAGCCAACAATTTCGGTTTCGTCCCATTTACTTCTTAGCCATTATACAACATGTCTATATGACTTAAAACATGCTTTTACAACTGAGCTATGTATCATAACATCATTTAATCAATTCATCATTCCTAATTCTCATGTTCCTTAGAGAAATCATTCTCTTGGACATTAAACCAAATAGTTGGTGGGCATGGCTTTAGAGTTCATAACTCATAGCCTATCATTACATGGTTACCCCTGACTTCACATATGAAATCAATTCCCATAGCTCTTGGACATATACAACCAGTACACAACCAATGCACACAACCAAACCAAGATGATTACAACTTCATTATTAACAAAACATGAATAACAGTCCACTAATGTCCATTTCAGTCCATTTCTTGATTCCTTATGCATAGGTTCGATTCTCATTCATTGTTCCACTTTCACATATCATTAATAAGGTCTTATAGAGCTAATTAACCTCCATACATGTTCATGAACTAATTAGCAAAATCAGTCACATAACTTCAACAAAGCAACCAACACAAAACTAAGAACTTGGAAAGAATGTGGAAATAAGCTAAGCTCTATATTGCATACCTCTTGGAGCTTGTTCTAAGGTTGCAATACTCCTTCTCCTTCTCCTTCCTCAATCACCCGTGAACACTCTCTTCACTATTTTCTCTCAAGTTTCAGCTATCTTACTAAGCAACAATCAAAGGAATGGATGTATGGCAAGGGAGGAGTATTTATAGAAGAAGAACTGAGCTTCAAGGATGGGTTCAAGGCTGAGCATGCCAAACATGGCAACTCCCCATGCTCGGGTGGGAGAGCTTCGACTCCTCCAAGGCTTGGTCGACAATTTGGGTTCTCCCCCCTCCCTTCTCCCGAGTTGTTCTTCCTTCACCAAATGCAAGAATGCTTCTCCCCATGCTCTTCCACCTCCTTTATTCTTCTCCCTCTCATTCTCTCATTCTCTCTTTCTCCCGTACTCTTCTTCTTCTCCAATTCAGCTAATTGCTATAACCCATTTCCCTCATGAGTCATGGTTGCGGGTTATGGAGTGCGGGTTTGGGTCATGAACTTGACCCATGGGTTTTGGGCTTCAACTTGGGCCACTCTTGGACTTCTAATTTAATTCTAATTGGGCTTCTAATAAATATCCAATTGGGTTCAAATAAAATCCCACACTTAGATTATTAACCCCTCTCATTAACGCTTTGGCGAAATTATGAAAAGTCATAAAATCGAAAAAGGCGTCTTGGCATAAATAGCGCTTTAGTGCTATTTCTCTAATGATTTAATCAACTCCAATAAAAATAGTAACAATCAAAAACTATCACCTACACATCATATGTAGTAATAAAATATTCAAACACATAACACGGAATAATATTAATAAAAGTTTAATTTATTCAATAAAATTCGTAGCCTCTCGTTACAAAGATACCCGTGATCCGCGATCGTTACATCCTCCCCCCCTTATAAGAATTTTGTCCCTAGAATTACGACATAAGGTTAAACAAAAAGATGGGGATAATTCTTCTTCATCTTATCTTCGAGTTCCCACGTCGCTTCTTCGGCGTTGTGGTTCCTCCATACTACCTTCACAGAATATATGGCCTTACTTCGTAAGACTTGCTCTTTCCTATCAATTAGCTGAATAGGAATTTCTTCATATGTTAAGTCTTTCTCAACCTGAATAGGTTCATACTCTATCACATGCTTATAGTCTTGCTTATAGGGTCGTAGTACCGACACGTGAAACACGTTATGGATATGTTCTAACTTAGGAGGTAAGGCTACCTTATAAGCCACTTCTCCTACCCTTCTCAATACTTCAAATGGTTCTATAGACCTTGGACTCATCTTCCCTTTCTTCCCGAACCGTATCTTCCCCTTCCAGGGAGACACCTTCAAAAATACATAGTTACCGACGTCGAAGTCTCTCTTCTGGCGATGCTTGTCTGCATACTTCTTTTGCCTGTCTTGGGCCGCGACTAGTCTCGCTCTTATTACCTTGACGATCTCCGCAGTTTGCTGTACCAATTCCGATCCCAACAATTTGCGTTCCCCTACCTCATCCCAGCACAATGGCGTTCTGCATTTCCTTCCGTATAACGCTTCGTAAGGCGGCATGCCTATACTAGCGTGATAACTATTATTATAGGCGAACTCAACTAAAGGTAGGTGGTCGTCCCAATTCCCTTTAAAGTCCATCATGCATGCCCGTAGCATATCTTCTAAAGTCTGTATCGTCCGCTCGCTCTGCCCGTCCATTTAAGGATGATACGTCGTGCTCAACCTCAGCTGTGTTCCCAATTACTCTTGCAGACTCTTCCAAAAATTCGACGTGAAACGTGGATCCCAATCCGACACAATCGAAATTGGCACTCTATGTCTAGAAACAATTTCCTTCACATAGAGTTTAGCTAGTTGGTCTAATTTGAACTTAATTCTGATCGGCAAGAAATGCGCCGATTTCGTCAAACGATCCACTATGACCCATATAGCGTCGTATCCCTTCTGCGTTGTCAGGAGTCCTACCACGAAATCCATCGTGATATGCTCCCACTTCCACTGTGGAATCTCTAAGGGTTGAAGCAACCCACTTGGTCTCTCAGGCACCTACTAACGCACTCTGCGACTTCTCTCTTCATGTTCGGCCACCAAAAATGTAGTCGGAGGTCTTGATACATCTTTGTACTTCCCGGATGGATCGAGTACCTCGAACTATGGGCCTCTTGCAAAATTTCCTCTCGTAACTCGGGTACAGGCGGTACCCAAATTCTTCCTTCAAATCTCATCACTCCATCATTATCGAGTTTATACTTAATTTCCTCTCCTTGGGAAATTCTCTGCCTTATTCCCTCGCACTCCTCATCACTAAGTTGTGCTTCTTTTACTCGGTCCAATAAGATTGGATGAGTCTCTATTGTGAACAACTTCTCTCCCGATTCTGTCGGGAACCTCACTTCTATCTCCAGTTTAGCCATATCTGTTATTAGCTCATCTTGAGCCGTTAACATTGACAACTTCCTCCGACCCTTCCTACTTAAGGCGTCGGCCACTACATTCGCCTTCCCTGGGTTATATAGAATCTCACAATCATAATCTTTGATCAATTCTAACCACCTCCTCTGCCTCATATTCAACTCATTCTGTGTGAAAATATACTTTAGACCTTTGTGGTCCGTGTATATCTCACATTTCTCGCCGTATAAGTAATGCCTCCAAATCTTCAGGACAAACACAACTGCTGCCAATTGAAGATCATGAGTAAGGTATCCCCTCTCATAATCTTTCAATTGTCGTGACGCATACGCAATGACTTACCGTGCTGCATAAGCACGTATCCAAGTCCCTTGTGTGACGCGTACTATAAACTACAAAATCACCTGTATCATCCGGTAGGGATAATACTGGCGCCTCACTCAACCTTTTCTTGAGCTCTCGGAAGCTCTCCTCACACTTCTCCGCCCAAACATACTTTACCGCCTTCATCGTCAATTGGGTTAATGGGGTTGCTATCTTCGAAAAATCCTGAATAAATCTTCGATAGTAGCCCGCTAACCCTAAGAAACTACACACTTCTATTGGCGTCTTCGGCTGTTCCCAATTAATAACCACCTCCACCTTCGCCGGGTCTACGGATATACCAAAAATTCATAATGGCCGTAACGAGTCCTGAACGCTGTCTTAGGTACGTCCTCTCCCCTCACCTTCAACTGGTGATATCCCGTTCTCAGATTTATTTTAGAAAAGTATTTTGCCCCTTTCAATTGATCAAATAAATCTTCGATCCTGGGCAACAGATACTTGTTCTTGATTGTTACTTTGTTCAACTCCCGATAGTCGATACAAAGCCTCAGCGATCCATCCTTCTTCTTCACAAATAACACTGGCGCTCCCCATGGAGACACACTTGGTTGGATATACTTTTTATCTAATAATTCTTGCAGTTGAACCATCAACTCCTTCATCTCTACTGGCGCCATTCTATATGGTGCCCTTGAAACTGGTGCCGTTCCAGGCACTACGTCTATCACGAATTCGATCTCCCTATCTGGTGGAAGTCCTGGCAATTCGTCTGGAAATACGTCAGCGAATTCATTCACGATAGGTATCTGTCCCATTTCGGCTCCCTCTCGTTGGGTATCAACAATATGGCACAGATAACCTACACACGCTTTTCTTAACAGCTTCTTGGCTTGCATCGTCGATAGAAAACTCGAACGTCTAGGAGATTTAATACCGTAGAACACTACCTTAGACTGCTTCGAAGTCTGGAGGTTTACGCTTTTCTTCTGGCAATCGATTATTGCCCCATGGTTAAACAACCAATCCATTCCCAGTATTACCTCAAATTCTCCCAGTTTAATCGGAATTAAATCTACCGATAACTTACTCCCACTAATTTCAACGCAACAATTCCTATGAACATGTTCAACAGGGATTACTTCCTTATTCGCAACTTCTATGTTCAAGGGAGGCTCTAGTTTCTCTAGAGGTAAGCTTAAACGTTGAGCAAATTCACATGATACAAAAAAACAGGTCACACCCGAATCAAACAACACATATACATTAATATTATTGATCGGAATGATACCTGAGACTACGTCTCCTGATGTCACTGCATCTTGGACCGTCATATTAAAGGTCCGGGCTGTTGGTCTACTCGGTGGAGCTGGACTAGTCATAGTCAGCTTGCTACTGCTATTCCCATTGCCTCCCCCGTCTGTCCCCTTCTTTGGGCAATTCCTTGCCATGTGGCCTGGTGCTCCGTAGACGAAACACCCACCGATCTTCTTCGGGTTAGGGCAGTTAGGAGAGATGTGTCCCTCCTGCCCACAGTTATAGCATGCCGTCCTTCCCTTCAAGCAGACCCCAGGTGATTCTTCCCGCAGGTCTTACACGGTTCTACCCTCTTCTTTGGGTCCCCTTGTTTGTTCCCGGTATTCCCGGAATTGTTCCATTTCCTCTTCTGGTTACTTCCACTTCCACTGGCTACATCAGTCTTATTTCCTCCTTCGTTCCGACCCTTATTCTTCTTCTCCCTATTGTAGAGGCTTAGCGCCTCACTCCCTCCTTCGACTATGATAGCCTTTTCCAACATTGATCCAAAGGTATCGATCTGTAACACGCTCACCTTGCTATAGAGCCAGGGTTTCAGGCCCTGCTCAAACCTCCTCGTCTTCCTTTCCTCGGTGTCCACTTGGTGTGGAGCAAACCAAGCCAGCTCGTTGAACTTAGCAGCATATTGGGGTACTGTCAGGTTATTTTGCTTTAGTTCTAAGAATCGCATCTCCATGCGACTCTGCATGCTCTTGGGAAAGTAGTTCTCGAAGTACAACTCCTTGAATCGTTCTCAAGTAATGACTCCTACTCCAGCCCTATTCTGGTTTGCTTCCCACCAGAAGTTAGCCTCACCCTTCAGTATGTAGGTAGCAAAAGTGGTCTTCTGCTCCTCCCCAGCTCCAGCAATGATGAATGCTTTCTCCACCTCCTTAACCCATGATTGAGCCTCTATAAGCTCGGTGGTCTCCTTAAATTCGGGCGGTCCCACGCTCTTAAAGTCCTTAAAGTTGGCAACACGCGCAACTGGATGAATGACAGGTGGTACAGTTGGAACTCTATTCAAAGCTCCCACCAGTAAGTCTATGAATTGTTGCATAGGGTTTCCTGTTTCTCTAGTCTCACTCTCATTATCGGATTCTCTATTTTCATTCCTCTGCGTTCCCTGTCTTCCTCTTCCTCTCCATCTCGGCGGCATTTTTCTGTTAAATAAATTATGCCACTATTAATCTACTATCCATCCTCAAGTATTTTATTAACAGAACACATACACATACTCATCACAAAGCACATTTAATAAACAAACTTATATTAATATGCTTCATATTTCATACATCTTGCCACACATAGCTTCTGCTATTCGCATACAATATATCCCTCTATTACTAAAAAGATGGGATTTACACCAGATAATCTATTACATATACAAAATTTAGGATTTACATCCTTACAAGGTACACCTCTAGACCTCATCAAATCACTGAACTAGACCACGCCTGATGGTGTCTGCATACTCGTCGTCAGCTATGGCCATCACCAGATCCCTACTAATGGTGTGCCTGGTCTGGCCCTCCTCTGCTGGGTAATGGGTCACCCTACGCTGAAATCGCCCATGTGACGACCTGAACGCATAGTTAGACCTATCGGTCCTCACCTTCTTGATCCTCGCCTCTTCTTCCAGGTCATCGGCCCGATCTTCGGCCCTGATCCTATCATCGATCTCTGCCTCCCAATAGGCCTCTAATTCATGTCTCTCTTGAAAGAGTTCTTGAACCCTCGCCTCTAAGGCTTGAACTCTACCTCTTAGTGCTACATTCCTGTCAAGTACCACTTCTAATAGATTATTCATGTCTGATGGTGCCACTTCCTCCTCTTCAGAAGGCACAACATCCGATAATATATCATCTGCTTCCTCCTCATGCTCGGACGGATCCTCATCAAGTGAAAGGTCCATCTCCGGTTCCTCCTCTAGATCCTCTTCTAGGTCACTATCTACTTGAGCCTCAACCTCTGCTAGCGGCTCGGGTGTTGGCTCGAGTGGAGCGATCAACTCCTCGCTTACTACAAGGATATCTATATACTCGAGTCCTTCTCCTGACATCTACAATCCAAGTTACTAACTCGATTAGTACATAGCAATAACATATAATATTATAACACATAACAAATATAGTTTATTTTAGGTATACTTTTAGTTCATTGGATGAATTTCCTCAATCCACCCCTTAACAACTCTAGTTGAGTTCATTTACTAACTCTTCTATTCTCTCTACGGTCATATTCCTAAGGTTTTCCCCAACCTAAGGTTTAAAACCTATCATCTCTGATACCAACCTGTGATGTAACGACCACGAATCGTGGGTAGCTTTGTAATTCGAGCCTATAAATTTTATTGAATAAATTGAACTTTTATTAATATTATTCTGTGTTATGTGTTTGAATATTTTATTACTATATATGATGTGTAGGTGATAATTTTTTATTGTTATTATTTTTATTGGAGTTGATTAAATCATTAGAGAAATAGCACTAAAGTGCTATTTACGCCAAAGACGCCTTTTCGATTTTATGACTTTTCATAATTTTGCTAAAGCGTTAATGAGAGGGATCAATAATCCAAGTGTGGGATTTTATTTGAGCCCAATTGAATATTTATTAGAAGCCCAATTGGAATTAAATTTGGAGTCCAAGAGAAGCCCAATAGATTATTAGTTGAAGCCCAAAACCCATGGACCTAGTCCATGAACCAAACCCACCATCCATGACCCAAACCCATGACCCATGAAGGGAAATGGGTAATAAAGTCTGCAGCTGGAAATGGGAGGGGAAGAAGAGTACGGGAGAAGGAGAGAATGAGAGGGAGAAGAGCCAAGAACGTGGGAGAGCATGGGGAACTTCAATTTCCTTGCATTTGGTGAAGGAAGAACAACTTGGGAGAAGAGTGGGGAGTGCCCGAGCTATGGGGAGGGCCAAAGGCTCAGTCGCCCATACATGGGGAGCTGCCATGCCCGAGCATGCTCAGCTCCTCCACCTCCAAGAAACTCAGCCCTTCCTCTATATATACTTCCCCATTGCTTAGCCTCTATTCCTCTGATTGTTTCTTAGTAAGATAGCTGAAAATTGAGAGTGTAAGAGTTAAGTGTGTGCGGGTGAATTGAAGAAGAAGAAAGATTGTGTAGCAGCTGTGATTAATTCCTCTAGCATCTTATAAGAAGCTTCAAGAGGTACACACAATGAAATCTTAGCCCATTCCATAATAGCTTCAAGCTTTTAGTTTTGCTATGTTTTGTTGGAAGTGTTGCTGAATTTCGTTAGTTAGTTCATGAACATGTATGAATGTTGTTAGCTCTATTAAAACCTTGTCAATGGTATGTGAAAGTGGAACAATGAATGAGAATCGAACCTATGCATAAGGAATCAAGAAATAGACTGAAATGGACATTAGTGGACTGTTATTCATATTTTGTTAATAATGAAGTTGTAATCATCTTGGTTTGGTTATGTGCATTAGTTGTGTGTTGTTGGTATATGCCCAGAAGTTATGGGAATTGATTTCATATGTGAAGTCAAGGGTAACCATGTAATGATAAGCTATGAGTTATGAACTCTAAAGCCATGCCCACAAACTATTTGGTTTAATGTCTAAGAGAATGATTTCCCTAATGATTTTGAGAACTAGTGTTGATTAATTGTTGAAATGAGGTTATAATGCATGGTTGAGTAATAGAAACATGTTTTAAGTCATGTGTACTGGTTGTGTATTGGCCAAGTAGCAAATGAGAAGGAAATCAATTTTTGTTGTTAAGTTTCTGCAGAAGCAGAAACCTGGGATTCCCTGTATCCGGGGTAGCGCGGCCGCGCTACTCCCAAGCTTAAGGACAGCGCGTACGCGCAGGTCTGCAGAAGTGCATAGTTTGGCTACTTTGTGTTGTTGATGTGATGCATATTTACATAGACCTAGTTCGTTAATAATACCCCAAATCATATGTATGTTATGTTGGTGTAGTATTAGAATGACCCCAAGCATCTAGAAACTGGTTAGAGTTTAAATAAACCAGAAAAGTGCATATGGGGGAGTAGCGCGGCCGCGCCACTCCCAGGCCAAATAGTAGCGCGGTCGCGCCGTGCTGTAGAGTTGCCCAATTATTTCTTTTCATGAACTGAAGCTTGAGGCAAGTGTATATGAACCTCTTAAGTAGTAATACATGAAGCATGTTGTTAACTGGTTAGCTAAGCATGAAATGATTAAGTCACGTGAGATTAGCTTAAATGAAATGAATAGCTTAGTGGCGATCAATGTTCATAATGATTATAATGTGTTGATTAATGTAAGCCAATGTTTGGTGTCTATTGTGAGACTAATTGGTATGTGAATATGTGTTTAAATGCGTAGGACATATTTGAAGGACGATTAACGTCAAATAGTAGCAAGCGCTTAAGGCAAGTTTCCTAAACCCTTGTCTAACCCTTGTGTTGGGCAAGTTCTCTAGCTTCATTCATTTTCAGTATTGAATGCAAGTTTCGTATCTTATACAAAAGACGTATATTGTGCAAGTTTTCTAACGCTTGTCTAACCCTTGTGTTGGGCAAGTTTATTTCATTCATTTGATTATATTCTCATGACTCTCATGCGATGTTTGAAGTTCCAATTTACGCAATACAAATATGATTGTGTGAATTCCTTACTTATGTAAATCTTTAGTATTTGCACAAGTATTCGAGCTATGTTATGACTTAAATTGTTGAAGCTTTCAAGTTAATATATATATGAACTGTTATAGAGAACGTCGATGCCAATTGTTTTGGCTAGACAAATATTGAAATACTTTATTGATTTGATAATAAATCCTTGAAATGTTATTGATGATTAACTAGAGATATCCAACCGAATTGTTTTGGTTAGGATTCCAAGACATGAATGAGATGAACAACCCTAATATTAGGGGCAGTTTTTAGTCAGTTATTCTGACAAGGCATCGAGCGCCTAAACAAACGCATATAGTCGTTTCCAGCTAGAGTGTTAATCAACATAGAGTACAATAGGCTGATCACCTAGAAGTGCTCGTAAGTAAGACGGTTTGCAGTTATATTGCTGTGTACCTTTTCAAGAAAGCAAAAGAAAGTTCAAGGTCTTATGACCACTCAATGTCGTTTCGAAAATATATTTTTAAAACGAAAGCAAAGTATTATTCTTGTTTATTCAGAATATTTCACAACTATTGTTCAGTTGTCGAAGAGAAATGATATGATTGATGATATTGTTGTTATTCAACTGTTATACTTGCTGGGCAATTGAATGCTCATTCTTGTTTTATATTAAACATTACAGCTAAGTTCGAGCGGGTCGAAGGTTCCGGTAAGGACAAGGGAAAGGGCAAGATGAACGTCTAGATGGCGTCGTGGTTTATTTGTATTAGTAATGTTGTAATATTAAGACTTATTATGTATTTGGAATGATGTTATGGTAATAGAACCTGGGATTGAGAGTAAGACGTGTTGTAATAATATAGTAATTACATTCATGTCTATTATGTTGTATGGAATGTACCGTGTAGCACCGGATTCAGGTTTAAGGGACCCGGATTTGGGGGCGTCACAGGTTGGTATCAGAGCTGATAGGTTTTAAACCTTAGGTTTGGGGAAAACCTTAGGAATATGACCGTAGAAAGAATGGAAGAGTTAGTAAATGAACTCAAATAGAGTTGTTAAGGGTGGGTTGAGGAAATTCATCAAAAGAACTAAAAGTTAACTTTAAATAAACTATACTTGTTATATGTTATAATATTATTTGTTATTGCTATGTACTAATCGAGTTAGTATATTGGTTTGTAGATGTCTAGAGAAGAACCCGAATATAGAGATATCCATGTAGTGAGCGAGGAGCTGAGCGCTCCACCCAAGCCAACACCCGAGCCGCTAGCAGAGGTTGAGGCTCAAGTAGATAGTGACCCAGAAGAAGATCCGGAGGAGGAACCGGAGATGGACCTTTCACTTGATGACGATCCGTCCGAGCATGAGGAGGAAGCAGATGATATATTATCGGATGCTGTACCTTCTGAAGAGGAGGAAGTGGCACCATCAGACATGAATAATCTGTTTGAAGTGGTACTTGACAGGAATGTAGCAGTAAGAGGTAGAGTTCAAGCCTTAGAGGCGAGGGTTCAAGAACTCTTGCAAGAGAGACATGAGTTAGAGGCCTACTGGGAGGCAGAGATCGATGATAGGATCAGGGCCGAAGATCGGGCCGATGACCTGGAAGAAGAGGCGAGGATCAAGAAGGTGAGGACCGATAGGTCCAACTATGCCTTCAGGTCGTCACATGGGCGATTTCAGCGTAGGGTGACCCATTTCCCAGTAAAGGAGGGCCAGACCAGGCACACCATTAGTAGGGATCTGGTGATGGCCATAGCTGACGACGAGTATGCAGACACCATCAGGCGTGGTCTAGTTCAGTGATTTGATGAGGTCTAGAGGTGTACCTTGTAAGGATGTAAATCCTAAATTTTGTATATGTAATAGATTATCTGGTGTAAATCCCATCTTTTTAGTAATAGAGGGATATATGGTATGCGTATAGCAGAAGCTATAAGATGTATGTGTTACAAGAATGTATGAAATATGAAGCATATTAATATAAGTTTGTTTATTAAATGTGCTTTGTGATGAGTATGTTTATTCTAATGTGCCTTGCGATTAGTATGTGTACGTGTTAGTATTTACTATAGTGCGCAAGGATGAATAATAGATTAATAGTGGCATAATTTGTTTAACAGAAAATGCCGCCGAGATGGAGAGGAAGAGGAAGACAGGGAACACGGAGGAATGAGGATAGAGAATCCGATAATGAGAGTGAGAGTAGGGAAACAGGAAACCCTATGCAGCAATTCATAGACTTACTGGTAGGAGCCTTGAACAGAGTTCCAACCGTACCAACTGTCGTTCCTCCAGTTCCGCGTGTTGCCAACTTTAAGGACTTTAGAGCGTGGGACCGCCCGAATTTAAGGGGACCACCGAGCCTATAGAGGCTCAATCATGGGTTAAGGAGGTGGAGAAATCATTCATCATTGCTAGAGTTGGGGAGGAGCAAAACACCACTTTTGCTACCTACCTACTGAAAGGGGAAGCAAATTTCTGGTGGGAAACAAACTAGAATAGGGCTGGAGAAGGAGTCATTGCTTGGGAACGGTTCAAGGAGTTGTACTTCGAGAACTACTTTCCCAAGAGCATGCAGAGTCGCATGGAGATGCGATTCTTAGAACTGAAGCAAGATAACCTGACAGTACCCCAATATGCTGCCAAGTTCAACGAGCTGACTCGGTTTGCTCCACACCAAGTGGACACCGAGGAAAGGAAGACGAGGAGGTTTGAACAGGGCCTAAAACCCTGGCTCTACAACAAGGTGAGTGTGTTGCAGATTAATTCTTTTGGATCAATCTTGGAGAAGGCTATTATAGCCGAAGGGGGAAGTGAGGCACTGAGCCTCTACAAAAAGGGAGAAGAAGAATAAGGGTAGAAGCGAAGGAGGAAGTAAGACTGATGTAGCCAGTGGAAGTGGAAGTAACCAGAAGAGGAAATGGAACAATTTCGGGAATACCGGGAACAAACAAGGGGACCCAAAGAAGAGGGTAGAGCCGTGTAAGACCTGCGGGAAGAATCACCTGGGGGTCTGCGGAGCACCAGGCCACATGGCAAGGAATTGCCCAAAGAAGGGGACAGACAGAGGAGGCAATGGGAATAGCAGTGGCAAGCTGACTATGACTAGTCCAGCTCCACCGAGTAGACCAGCAGCCCGGACCTTCAATATGACGGTCCAAGATGCAGTGACATCAGGAGACGTAGTCTCAGGTATCATTCCGATCAATAATATTAATGCATATGTGTTGTTTGATTCGGGTGCGACTTGTTCTTTTGTATCATGTGAATTTGCTCAACGTTTAAGCTTACCTCTAGAGAAACTAGAGTCTCTCTTGAACATAGAAGTTGCGAATGAGGAAGTAATCCCTGTTGAACATGTTCATAGGAATTGTTGCGTTGAAATTAGAGGGAGTAAGTTATCGGTAGATTTAATTCCGATTAGACTGGGAGAATTTGACGTGATACTGGGAATGGATTGGTTGTTTAACCACGGGGCAGTAATCGATTGCCAGAAGAAAAGCGTAAACCTTCAGACTTCGAAGCAGTCTAAGGTAGTGTTCTACGGTAGTAAATCTCCTAGACGTTCGAGTTTGCTATCGACGATGCAAGCCAGGAAGCTGTTAAGAAAAGGGTGTGTAGGTTATCTGTGCCATGTTATCGATACCCAACGAGAGGGAGCCGAAATGGGGCAGATACATATCGTCAATGAATTCGCTGACGTATTTCCAGACAAATTGCCAAGACTTCCACCAGATAGGGAGATCGAATTCGTAATAGACGTAGTGCCTGGAACGGCACCCATTTCAAGGGCACCATATAGAATGGCGCCAGTAGAGATGAAAGAGTTGATGGTTCAACTGCAAGAATTGTTAGATAAAAAGTACATCCAACCGAGTTTGTCTCCATGGGGAGCACCAGTGTTATTTGTGAAGAAGAAGGATGGATCGCTGAGACTTTGTATCGACTATCGGGAGTTGAACAAAGTAACGATTAAGAATAAGTATCCGTTGCCCAGGATCGACGATTTGTTTGATCAGTTGAAGGGGGCAAAATACTTTTCTAAAATAGATCTGAGAACGGGATATCACCAGTTGAAGGTGAGGGGAGAAGACGTACCTAAGACAGCATTCAGGACTCGTTACGGCCATTATGAGTTCTTGGTGATGTCATTCGGGTTAACGAATGCACCAACCGCATTTATGGATTTAATGAATAGAGTGTTCAAGCAGCATTTGGACAAATTTGTAGTTGTGTTCATAGATGATATTCTAGTCTACTCCATGACACAAGAGGATCATGCTGAACATCTAAGAATAGTGATGGAAACCTTGAGGAGGGAGAAGTTGTACGCAAAATTCTCGAAATGTGAATTTTGGCTAGAAAAGTCCACTTTTTGGGACACGTGATCGACAAAGACGGTATATCCGTAGATCCAACGAAGGTGGAGGCAGTTATTAACTGGGAACAACCGAAGACGCCGACAGAAGTGCGTAGTTTCTTAGGGTTAGCGGGATACTATCGAAGATTTATTCAGGATTTTTCGAAGATAGCAACCCCATTAACCCAATTGACGAGGAAGGCAGTAAAGTATGTTTGGACGGAGAAGTGTGAGGAGAGTTTCCGAGAGCTCAAGAAAAGGTTGAGTGAGGCGCCAGTATTATCCTTACCGGATGATACAGGTGATTTTGTAGTTTATAGTGACGCGTCATACAAGGGACTTGGATGCGTGCTTATGCAGCACGGTAAAGTCATTGCGTATGCGTCACGGCAGTTGAAAGATTATGAGAGGGGATACCCTACTCATGATCTCGAATTGATAGCAGTTGTGTTTGCCTTGAAGATTTGGAGGCATTACTTATACGCCGAGAAATGTGAGATATACACGGACCACAAAAGTCTAAAGTATATTTTCACACAGAAGGAGTTGAATATGAGGCAAAGGAGGTGGTTAGAATTGATCAAAGATTATAATTGTGAAATTCTATATCACCCAGGGAAGGCGAATCTAGTGGCCGACGCCTTAAGTAGGAAGGGTCGGGGGAAGTTGTCAATGTTAATGGCTCAAGATGAGCTAATAACAGAGATGGCTAAACTGGAGATAGAAGTGAGGTTCCCAACAGAATTGGGGGAGAAGTTGTTCACAATAGAGACTCGTCCAATCTTATTGGACCGAGTAAAAGAAGCACAACTTAGCGATGAGGAGTGCGAGGGAATAAGGCAGAGAATTTCCCAAGGAGAGGAAGTTAAGTATAAAGTCGATAATGATGGAGTGATGAGATTTGAAGGAAGAATTTGGGTACCGCCAGTACCCGAGTTACGAGGGGAGATTTTACAAGAGGCCCATAGTTCGAGGTACTCGATTCATCCGGGAAGTACAAAAATGTATCAAGACCTCCGACTACATTATTGGTGGCCGAACATGAAGAGAGAAGTCGCAGAGTGCGTTAGTAGGTGCCTGACTTATCAGAGAGTCAAGGCCGAGCATCAGAGACCAAGTGGATTGCTTCAACCCTTAGAGATTCCAGAGTGGAAGTGGTAGCATATCACGATGGATTTTGTGGTAGGACTCCCAACAACGCAGAAGGGATATGACGCTATATGGGTCATAGTGGATCGTTTGACGAAATCGGCGCATTTCTTGCCAATCAGAATTAGGTTCAAATTAGACCAACTAGATAAACTCTATGTGAAGGAAATTGTTTCTAGACATGGAGTGCCAATTTCGATTGTGTCGGATCGGGATCCACGTTTCACGTCGAATTTTTGGAAGAGCCTGCAAGAGCAATTGGGAACACAGCTGAGGTTGAGCACGGCGTATCATCCTCAAACGGACGAGCAGAGCGAGCGGACGATACAGACTTTAGAAGATATGTTGCGGGCATGTGTGATGGACTTTAAAGGGAATTGGGATGACCACCTACCTTTAGTTGAGTTCGCCTATAATAATAGTTATCACGCTAGTATAGGCATGCCGCCTTACGAAGCGTTATACGGAAGGAAATGCAGAACGCCATTGTGCTGGGATGAGGTAGGGGAACGCAAATTGTTGGGACCGAAATTGGTACAGCAAACTGCAGAGATCGTCAAGGTAATAAGAGCGAGACTAGTCGCGGCCCAAGACAGGCAAAAGAAGTATGCAGACAAGCATCGCCAGAAGAGAGACTTCGACGTCGGTACCTACGTATTCTTGAAGGTATCTCCCTAGAAGGGGAAGATACGGTTCGGGAAGAAGGGGAAGCTGAGTCCGAGGTTTATAGGACCGTTTGAAGTGTTGAGAAGAGTAGGGGAAGTGGCTTATGAGGTAGCCTTACCTCCTGAGTTAGAACACATCCATAACGTGTTTCACGTGTCGGTACTACGGCCTTATAAGCAAGACTATAAGCATGTAATAGAGTATGAACCTATTCAGGTTGAGAAAAACTTAACATATGAAGAAATTCCTATTCATATAATTGATAGGAAAGAGCAAGTCTTACGAAGTAAGACCATATATTTTGTGAAGGTAGTATGAAGGAACCACAACGCCGAAGAAGCAACGTGGGAACTCGAAGATAAGATGAAGAAGAATTATCCCCATCTTTTTGTTTAACCTTATGTCGTAATTCTGGGGACAGAATTCTTATAAGGGGGGAGGATGTAACGACCACGAATCGTGGGTAGCTTTGTAATTCGAGCCTATAAATTTTATTGAATAAATTGAACTTTTATTAATATTATTCCGTGTTATGTGTTTGAATATTTTATTACTACATATGATGTGTAGGTGATAATTTTTTATTGTTATTATTTTTATTGGAGTTGATTAAATCATTAGAGAAATAGCACTAAAGCGCTATTTACGCCAAAGACGCCTTTTCGATTTTATGACTTTTCATAATTTTGCTAAAGCGTTAATGAGAGGGATCAATAATCCAAGTGTGGGATTTTATTTGAGCCCAATTGAATATTTATTAGAAGCCCAATTGGAATTAAATTTGGAGTCCAAGAGAAGCCCAATAGATTATTAGTTGAAGCCCAAAACCCATGGACCTAGTCCATGAACCAAACCCACCATCCATGACCCAAACCCATGACCCATGAAGGGAAATGGGTAATAAAGTCTGCAGCTGGAAATGGGAGGGGAAGAAGAGTATGGGAGAAGGATAGAATGAGAGGGAGAAGAGCCAAGAACATGGGAGAGCATGGGGAACTTCAATTTCCTTGCATTTGGTGAAGGAAGAACAACTTGGGAGAAGAGTGGGGAGTGCCCGAGCTATGGGGAGGGCCAAAGGCTCAGTCGCCCATACATAGGGAGCTGCCATGCCCGAGCATGCTCAGCTCCTCCACCTCCAAGAAACTCAGCCCTTCCTCTATATATACTTCCCCATTGCTTAGCCTCCATTCCTTTGGTTGTTGCTTAGTAAGATAGCTGAAAATTGAGAGTGTAAGTGTTAAGTGTGTGCGGGTGAATTGAAGAAGAAGAAAGATTGTGTAGCAGCTGTGATTAATTCCTCTAACATCCTATAAGAAGCTTCAAGAGGTACACACAATGAAATCTTAGCCCATTCCATAATAGCTTCAAGCTTTTAGTTTTGCTATGCTTTGTTGGAAATGTTGCTGAATTTCGTTAGTTAGTTCATGAACATGTATGAATGTTGTTAGCTATATTAAAACCTTGTTAATGGTATGTGAAAGTGGAACAATGAATGAGAGTCGAACCTATGCATAAGGAATCAAGAAATGGACTGAAATGGACATTAGTGGACTGTTATTCATATTTTGTTAATAATGAAGTTGTAATCATCTTGGTTTGGTTATGTGCATTGATTGTGTGATGTTGGTATATGCCCAGAAGTTATGGGAATTGATTTCATATGTGAAGTCAAGGGTAACCATGTAATGATAAGCTATGAGTTATGAACTCTAAAGTCATGCCCACAAACTATTTGGTTTAATGTCTAAGAGAATGATTTCCCTAATGATTTTGAGAACTAGTGTTGATTAATTGTTGAAATGAGGTTATAATGCATGGTTGAGTAATAGAAACATGTTTTAAGTCATGTGTACTGGTTGTGTATTGGCCAAGTAGCAAATGAGAAGGAAATCAATTTTTGTTGTTAAGTTTCTGCAGAAGCAGAAACCTGGGATTCCCTATATCCGGGGTAGCGCGGCCGCGCTACTCCCAAGCTTAAGGACAGCGCGCGCGCGCAGGTCTGCAGAACTGCATAGTTTGGCTGCTTTGTGTTGTTGATGTGATGCATGTTTACATAGACCTAGTACGTTAATAATATCCCAAATCATATGTATGTTATGTTGGTGTAGTATTAGAATGACCCCAAGCATCTAGAAACTGGTTAGAGTTTAAATAAACCAAAAAAGTGCATCTAGGGGAGTAGCGCGGCCGCGCCACTCCCAGGCCAAATAGCAGCGCGGTCGCGCCGTGCTGCAGAGTTGCCCAATTGTTTCTTTTCATGAACTGAAGCTTGAGGCAAGTGTATATGAACCTCTTAAGTAGTAATACATGAAGCATGTTGTTAACTGGTTAGCTAAGCATGAAATGACTAAGTCACGTGAGATTAGCTTAAATGAAATGAATAGTTTAGTGGCGATCAATGTTCATAATGATTATAATGCGTTGATTAATGTAAGCCAATGTTTGGTGTCTATTGTGAGACTAATTGGTATGTGAATATGTGTTTAAATGCGTAGGACATATTTGAAGGACGATTAACGTCAAATAGTAGCAAGCGCTTAAGGCAAGTTTCCTAAACCCTTGTCTAACCCTTGTGTTGGGCAAGTTCTCTAGCTTCATTCATTTTCAGTATCGAATGCAAGTTTCGTATCTTATACAAAAGACGTATATTGTGCAAGTTTTCTAACGCTTATCTAACCCTTGTGTTGGGCAAGTTTATTTGATTCATTTGATTATATTCTCATGACTCTCATGCGATGCTTGAAGTTCCAATTTACGCAATACAAATATGATTGTGTGAATTCCTTACTTATGTAAATCTTTAGTATTTACACAAGTATTCGAGCTATGTTATGACAAAAATTGTTGAAGCTTTCAAGTTCACATATATATGAACTGTTATAGAGAACGTCGATGCCAATTGTTTCGGCTAGACAGATATTGAAATATTTTATTAATTTGATAATAAATCCTTGAAATGTTATTAATGATTAAGTAGAGCTATCCAACCGAATTGTTTTGGTTAGGATTCCGAGACATGAATGAGATGAACAACCCTAATATTAGGGGCAGTTTTTAGTTAGTTATTCTGACAAGGCATCGAGCGCCTAAACAAACGCATATAGTCGTTTCCAGCTAGAGTGTTGATCAACATAGAGTACAATAGGCTGATCACCTAGAAGTGATCGTAAGTAAGACGGTTTGCAGTTATATTGCTGTATACCTTTTCAAGAAAGCAAAAGAAAGTTCAAAGTCTTATGACCACTCAATGTCGTTTCGAAAATATATTTTTAAAACGAAAGCAAATTATTATTCTTGTTTATTCAGAATATTTCACAAGTATTGTTCAGTTGTCGAAGAGAAATGATATGATTGATGATATTGTTGTTATTCAATTGTTATACTTGCTGGGCAATTGAATGCTCATTCTTGCTTTATATTAAACATTGCAGCTAAGTCCGAGCGGGTCGAAGGTTCCGGTAAGGACAAGGGAAAGGGCAAGATGAACGTTTAGATGGCGTCGTAATTTATTTGTATTAGTAATGTTATAATATTAAGACTTATTATGTATTTGGAATGATGTTATGGTAATAGAACCTGGGATGGAGAGTAAGACGTGTTGTAATAATATAGTAATTACATTCATGTCTATTATGTTGTATGGAATGGGATGTACCGTGTAGCACCACATCACTTGATACCACTATGTCCTTGACAATCATGTTGAAAGTTCTAGCCTTTGCTCGACTGGGTGTAGTCGGTCCCGCTAACGAATGTTTGTTATTATTCTTACTTCCTCCTCCAACATCTATCGCCCTCTTTGGACAGCTTCGTGCCTAGTGATCCAGAGCACCACATACAAAGTATGCATTCTTCCTTAGACTGGTACAGGGAGCAATATGACCCTCTTGCCCACAGTTGTTGCATACATTCTTTCCCTTCAAACATGTCCCTATGTAGATTTTTTCATTTTTTTTATGTAAAATACAAAAAAGAGTAAAAGATAAATAAAAAAAACTTTATTTTCATAAAACAAAACTAGAAATATTTATTTTTTAAAGGATGTGTAAATTTTCATAAAAATAATGAAGAATAAAATTTTTTAAATTTTATTTTTTTTGAATCTATATTTTATGAAACTTTATTCATTTTTGCAAAAAAAATAAAAGTTTCTAATATTTTTTCTTGAAAATAATAATTATTTTTACAAATATTTAAAATAATTATTATTTTTAATAATTGAAAATAAAATAGTATTTTTAAAAGAATTTTAAAATAATAATTATTTTAAAAACTTTTTAGTTTTTTTTTTAAAAACATTATTTGTAAAATTGGGTCGGGTCGGGTCGAGTTGGATCAAAATTTGGTTAAAATGGGTCGGATTGGGGTCAAATCGGGTAAAAAAAGCGGAAACGCCAAAAAAATGTCAATTTAAGGACCTAACTGACGAAAAATGAACTTTACGGACGACTTTGAAAGTGAGTGGCAACTTGGAGGGACAGATCTGCCATTCAACCAATTTTAATTAGATCTATTCAACCTCCCTCTAGATCTCTTTTGTTCAGTTGCGAATAACACAAAATTTTCACTTTCAGCTCTCTTTGTGCGGTGAGGGTTTGTAATATTCTTCCCTAAATGTTCATGTGCGGGTATTATATAGGGAAAGGAAATAATCCGCAGGAACTTCTTGGGATAGTTAGCTTGAAAAGTTTCTGCTAACTATCTACAAGAAGTTATAACAAAAGTTTCTGCTAACTATTCGTTACAACTTCTTGCAGATAGTTATTCTCACTTTTTAATCTTGACCGTTCGTAATTAGGTTGAATGGTCATAGATCAGTTGGTTGGGAAATGATCTATAGCCAGATGTGATTATGGATCACTCCCATATATATATATATATATATATATATATATATACATATATATATATATATATATATTAATGTTTTTAAAAAGTAAAAGTTTTTAAAACAATTAATGTTATAAAGTTCCCATATATATAAATATATATACATATGGGAACTTTATAACATTAATTGTTTCAAAACTTTTACTTTTTTAATAAATAAGTAGGTAAATATCTAGACTCGTCTAAATTATCTCTTTCCTCTTCCTATTTATTGCTTTAAAATCAAAACGATTCCTACTCAACAACATTTGACATCTGCCATATATATATATATATATATATATATATATATGTATATATGTGGGGACTCTATAACATTAATTGTTTCAAAAATTTTACTTTTTTAATAAATAAGTAGGTATATATCTAGAACCATCTAAATTGTCTCTTTCCTCTTCCTATTTATTGCTTTAAAATCAAAAAGATTCCTACTCAACAGCATTTGACATCTGCCATCAATCTTAGGTAAGTAAGAGATATGTGGTACTATAAAATGCATGCTTAGCCGCCCCTATTCTTATCCCTAATCCTAAACTCTCTTCTATCATGCCTCTTATTCTAAATCAAAGAGGCGTTGAAACCAGAGATGATTCAACTAGTGAAGAAGACAATGAAGATGAAAACCGATTATCCTTAAAGGTCGGGCATCATGTTCTTTAACTCATTTATTTTTTCTAGATCCAATTTGCATAATTCAGGGATCTGTTATAGGAGTTCTTTTGATCTGATTGGTATAGTTTCTAAAGAACACAAAAGTTAAGTAGTTGTTTAAAAATGTTCACTTTGATTAATTTATTTTTCTTATGAATACAATGTGAGCTTGTCATATGGGGTACGGGATATCAATGTGGAGTTGATATTGGACCTCCCCGCGGTCGATTTCGGTAAGGAAGCATGGTGAAATGTTATGAATATCAATGTGAGCTTGCCATGTGGGAGAAGATCTCGTATGGGATATCAATGTGGGGTTGATATAGGCTTGAACCTCTCTCTTGGATAGCTGGCTTTTCAGGAGGAAATTGAGTTTGAGCCTATATCATAACATTTTCATTTTCCTGGATGGATAATCAAATAGTTTACTACTCCATCCGTTCTACAAAAAGTGTTCAATATGCAAAATTCTAAAATTTAAATTGATGTGAATTCAATTAATTTTAAATATCATGTAAATTACTCAAAAGTGCTATCATGTAAGAAATTATCATTTTAAAGATGATACTAAATTCATATAAATCACAATTTAAATTTTATTTCACAAATTAATTAGGATCAAAGCTAAATGAGAATATTTCTATGAAATGGAAGGAGTATAAGATACGCAGATGTAGATCTTCAATTGCATTAGGGATCTGACTATAGTTCTTTTGATTATCCACAGGATACAACAATTATGTAGTTGAATAAAAATGTACGTCTCTTTGGTTTAAACTGTCACCTTTTGATTAAGCGTACTAAATCCCAGTTGCTATTTGTTTATGGACAGGCTGGCATTATTAGGTCGATGTTTATGGCATTTCATAACAGTCTCATGTTCAGTAACTGGTTACACAGAATACCATGTTTCACAGGTAAAATTTCTCATCTTAGGCCTAATTTCTCAAGTTTATTGAGTTCATATTAATAATTTTTCCCAACTTTAAACTTGTAGGGGTAGTATGTATGAGTTAATGTTCTTGAAACATCAATGGATGTTCTTCTATTTAAAGGCTTTTTATTTGCTATTTTTCAATACTAGTTTGTGATAAAAAGAATAGTTGATTTAGTTGAGTTTTTATTTGCTTTTTTCACGTCAACGAAAACTTTTTCAATATCTTGATACATTCACTTTCAATCTCTTTGTAATTCATATCTCCATGTGCTCATTCTTCTGTACCATACTATAGCTAATTATATTGTTTTGGATTCAATCTTTTAGTGAACTAAATTGGAGCTGGAAAATTTTATCAAATGCATTTTCAACAATAACTATAATCATTTATTTCCTACAATTACATTCGTAGTTTACACCACTAGCATTTAAAGTAACGATTGATGGTGACTATTGTCATTAGGATATTCAGCCGCAACCTAATTGGCACTCTATTCCTGGAGATACAGAATCATGTCCAGATTTGGTTTGTTACGTTTAGCCTAACTAAATGTTTATTTCTTTGTAGAATCCTAGTCCATCGTATTCTCAATGTATGCTTGTCTAGTTATCACGTAATATATTTTGCTATTGTGAGAAATGAACTACTTGTAGCATTTTGTATGCGATGCCTAGAAAATTTTATGATATTCAATAATTAAGTTAAGTAACACTTAAAAAAACAGAGAAAAGTTTGAGAACAATTTTACTAGTTTGTATGTGCTATTTGGAGGTTGGAAATTCTTACTGTTCTTTCTTTCTTTTTTTTTTGGAAAGATTGCATAATTAGATTGTTGTTCAAGCAATTACTATAATGTTATCTTAGAAAGAGAAGCCTCCCCCTCCTTGAATATTTTAGAAATACTATTAAATATCACACACATCCATAATATGTTGAATCGTTACTCAATGTTCGATACCACTTCCCATTTATTTGTCATACTTCTCGAGTGTGTGGCACTGTAATATAATTTGAACCACAAGGGGTGGGAAAAGCGGCATAGGCCTTGTGGAACCTTCTTTCATGAAGCTGAAACCACTTGTAATCATAGCAATATTCTTCAATCTGGAACCTTCTTTCATGAAGCTGAAACCACTTGTAATCATAGCATTCCTGCTGTTCACAAATCAATCCTCATCCCCTGGCAAGAAGCCACTTAACCAGGAACTTCTGATAGATACTGCTATCTCAAACCTTCTTAAATATTATTCTTCTCGAGTTTAACATTTTGAATATTGCCAAATTTTATATAGTTGATTGCCCACTAAATGTGAGCAATATCATTTGGGTATGATATTAGGTGTTGTTTGTTTGATTGAGGGATATGATCGGAATGCTAAATACATGTCTGAATCAAGAAGTAAATAATGAAGACGTGACATATGGATGCTCAATGATAGCTAAAAGTTATTGTACGTAAAGTATGAAAAGAAGTGGAATCGTAGTTTTAATATAAACAAATGATTACTCAATACTTTTGAAATCACAAAAATGTCAGTTTTGACTAAAATGACCGTTCACATGCTCTCCTTCCTATGAATAAGATTCAAAATTTTGACTTATTTAATAAGTGGTGGTATGTCTTTTTGGCTCACAAAACAATCTTATTAGTTACACTCTTGGATGAAATAGCTTAAGATGTATTACGATGCTGTTCAAACAAAACAAACACCCCGTAGTTGATATTTTTTTTTTCTATAGCTAACTAATGAATCATGTTGTTCGTGAGCAGAACTAGAGAACTTCCACTTAAGAATATCATATTAATATCTAATATAAATTAAAATCCACAGTTTTCCTAACTCCACTGGAATGTTGCAGCAATCCTTCTAACGAGTTTCATTAGTCCTATTGATTGTAGCTTGACTCTTAACAAATCAATGTAGTTCTTTATTAATTATGGAATAGGTTCAAATTTATCATTCATTTAAGTTTTTGCACAAAATTCTATTTTATAATGGACTTCACTTGCGTGCTGTAATGAAAAATCCTAGATTCTATATTTTAAGATTGGGTGTGATAGTAACATTGTAGGTGCAGTTTTGTGCAGTTTCTTTGCGATAGCAACTGCATCTTTGGTCTTGTCATCTTTATTTTTTGCTGCATTGCCGTCGCCACCAGTAGTATTTTTTGGAGCATTATCGGCAGCACCAGTAGTCGACACCTGTTTTGCAGATCCGTTGATGGATACAGACTGGGAAGTGCTTCCTTTGGACATATTTCCATGTCGACATCCGCGACCAGGCCATATGTAACTTGATGAGGCAGTTGAACGCTCTGGAGAGTTCCTTATATGAGGTCTGTACTTCTGTATATTGCATGTAAATGTTTCATTTAAAAAAGTAATAATTAAGAATACGAGGCAATTCATTAATTATCCTGAAAATGGCGCCTAATTGGCACGCTATTCCTGGAGATACAGACTCATGTCCAGATTTGGTATGTTACTTTTAGCCTAACTAAATGCTTATCACTTTGTAGAATCCTAGTCCTTCGTATTCTCAATGTATGCTTGTCTGGTTATCACGTAATAAATTTTGCTATTGTGAGAAATGAACAACTTGTAGCATTTTGTATGCGATGCTTAGAAAAATTTATGATATTCAATAATTAATTAAGTGAACTAATAGATGGTCTATATTTCCTTTGAATGGCAGCCAATGGCTTGAAGAGACTCCAGGGGGCCCAGAACCTAGTGTTCTAGTACCACATTTTTGGTATTTTCCTCTTCAATGTTACAAAAAGAATTCTATTTAAGGATCATTCGACATGTAAGGTCAAGTAGCTAGTATACGATACCGGAACTTTCATTGCTTGGGCTATAATGTGTAGTAACATTTTGCGCTTTTCCATATCATTGTGTTGTTTTCGAAGACAGATATCATATATGTTTGTTTAATTTGGCTTTTCTTGCCATTTGAACCAAGCCTATTTGGAAATTTGTTATCTTCTTATGTTGTTTTTTTTAGATTATCTTTTGGATACGAGATATCTTTGTTATGCCTGGGGTATGTCCCTTGTAGACATGTACTTTATAATTTCTCGGTTGTCTATGAACTTAAACTCAATTATCGGAAAAAAATTCTTATCAATTACATTTTGTAGTTTTTGAATATTATATTCCCCCAACTTTCATTGCTTGGGCTATAATATGATGTCTATCTAGTAATATTTTTATTTTTTCCATATCATTTTGTTGTTTTCTTTTTTGTCTATAAACAAACAAATATCTTTTTTGGTAAATAATATATATTGAGAATGTTTGTGTCGACTTTTTGGTTATCAGTTACGTGAATAAATATTAGTGATAATTTTTCTGGAGAGACATGTAACAGGTGGGATCTTCTTGTAATTTTGTCTAATTTCATATATTTATATATTTCACAATTGTAATTTGACATAAAATTGTCGCAATACATAGCACGACTTATCATTTTTTCCTATATTGCTGACAAAACCAAGTTCTTTTCTAACCTCGTATCACTTTTAATTTCATGGCGTCGTTAGTGCCTATGCAGAATTGACAAAAATTTACTACTTCAATTCTAAAACAAGAAAAACAGGTCTAGCTTTTAGTACGTAGAATAGGGAAGAAAGTGTAGATATGATACGTACATTACAAGTTGATAATTTTAGAAAATGCCTATGTTTGTTAGTTTGATAAAGCAAATGAAAATATGATTTTGGAGAAAATAATATATAACTCAAAAAACAGTTTCAACTTTTAGAAAACTGAACATATAAAAGCTGATTAGTAATTTAGTTTTGACAAATAACACCATTACATTATACGAGTCTCGTAAAATCATTACAACAAATGTACTAAAAGAAATTTTGAAATAATATAACTTACATAAACTAGTTACAACATAGATTTATAGTTCATTCTTTTTGTAATTTAGTGTATGTGCACACCTAGAGGGGGGTGAATAGGTGTAATTGGTAATTAATGAGCAGCAGTGCTAAATTTTAAAAATAACTTTCTGCAGAAAATTCAGACAGTGATAACTTGTCTGAATTGGTGTCTGAATTAGTATATGTTCTTTGTGATGATATGAACAAACAGTTATACCCTGTCTGAATTGGTGTCTGAATTAGTGTATATTCAAGAACAGCAGAATACTTTTTCCAGAAAAATAAAAGTAGTGTAGAAAGAATAAAACAAGGAATCACACCAAGATTTTTACGTGGTTCGACCCCTATCCTCTAACTAGTGGCCTAATTCACGTCCAATACCAATTAGTATTGGAGACTCTTTTTATTAAATAAACTTTTCAATACACAATACAATTACTCCCTGTTCAAAGTAGTTTTCCATTGAGTTGGACACCACTGCCCCCTTGCACCTCTGTAACCTTTCTCACCACTGAGACCTTTGCACCTCTGCAACCTTGAAAGCTCTCTTTGAACAAACCCTATCTACTACAAGATAGACCAAGCCAAACTAGGCTTATACTCAGAATAAAGTAGAAGGTATTACAAAAGATTTCTTAATTTTCCAGCCATAAGGAATTAAAGATAATACAATATATTGCTGAAAATAAAACTTGAAAGCTCTGAGAATATCTCTGTATAAGGACTGATATAAACTTCCAGTGTGCTGCCCCTTTTGCCGTGAAGGAAGAGTATAAGTAATGAAGAGATCAAACGGATAGAATAAAGAGCTGTTAAAGCTGTTAGCACAAGAGACTTTGACCAGTTGGAAAATCCCATGATTTTAGCAATATGAAAATCCAACGGTTTAGAAAATAAATTCCATAACAGCTATTCAAAATATATAGAAACCCAATTAAACCAAATAGCTGAATTTAAGGAAAGAATAAAGCAAAATATCAGCAGCAATAAAAACCCATGATATCAGCCAATCCAACAGATATAATATATTAGCTATCAAAGATAAAGATTCCAAGTCAAACTAGAATAGCTAAAATAAAGGAGCAAAGGAGATATAGGATATAGTTTGTTACGCACCAATCACTCATTGTGTGGTATATCAAGGTCAGTTAAACTCCTTTTCAAAATGGATTGAATATTATTATTTTATAATATCTTAAAGATCTTTCCATCAATAATAATAATTGAATGATACATGCAATCCTAAGATACTTTAATATACTCCAATTCAAATTGAAAACAACTTTCACGGATAAGCATATTCCTTAATATATTCCAATTCAAAATCTAATTTTGACAACATATATTAAAGAAAGATTTTCCAGCAACAAAAATTTAAAACTCTTTGGGCTAGGAATATTACTTTCACTCTATCAATTGAACTTATAACCACATTGAGACAACATGAACCAAACAGATTATAATCAATTAACCATTATTAAATTAACCCAAACAAAATCAATTTGGTCCACTAAATAACTTACAGACATAAAGATATTGTCATCATTAAAATCAATAATATATAAACCAACATTCTCCCCTTTTTGATGATGACAATATATAATATCCTTCAATTAACATGCTCCCCCTAACTCTATGGCTCCCCCTAAGTTTATGCATATACATGACATATAAATGAGAACCCAAGATTATTCATCCTAGAAGGATTAAGATGATAATATGCAAACTGATACATTATGACATATAACACAATTGCCAAGCCAGATAATGTATATTATCATGAGATATCCAATATATTATTCAACCCAATATACAGGGACGGATCCAGGAATTTTTTTCAGCCGGGGCAAAGCTTTAACGAGTCACGAGTCACAATAAACATCTTAATTCACATTTCACAACATGAAAGGGAAATGACTTTTAATCTAAATGGAAAGCCACAAATTCCTTTGTCCTATAGTTTTCTTGAAATACTAACATTTAAAATATGCAACAAGCCAAAGAAGCAATGTTATTATTTCTATACACAAAATAGTTGCATCTATTTATTTTGGAATTTCAATAATAAGTAAAAGCTGTCCCCATCCTTGCTTATAAGGGAAAGTTCAAAACATACCTTCAACTTGGCGTCTGGCGACACCATTTTCAGCATTTTGAAGAATAAGATTGCTCAATTTCAAATTTTTTACAGCCAGTTTCCTACAGAAAAGCAAGTAAACAACCACATATCAGCGGAAATTATGTTAAAATGCCAACTTTAACAACCATTCAAAATGTAAAACTATCTTCGATAAAATTCACCAAGAAAAAACAGTAAACAGTATTTAAAGAAAAAGAGGGAGAGGAGGGAGAGACCTTATCATTTTCTGAAATAGCTGGATATATTAAGAAGTTACTGTTGTTCCTATTCCCAGCTTCTTTATTTATTTATTTTTTCTTTTTTAAATTGTCAAACTTTAGAGAATGGGAATCCATTAATTATAAAGCTAACTCATTCCTTTGTCCAGTTGTACTACAGTTTTCTGTAAGGTTAACAACGTAAAATTGCACAAATTTTGTTTTACAATATTGAATAATTGAATAACCACAATTACAAATCAACAACAACCAAATATTCAATTACAAATCCCAAATTTTTTAAAACCCTAAATCAAATATTCAATTACATAATTTAAATTGACAACTACTTAAGACTAACCGACTTACCGGACTACCGGAGCGCGGGAGCCACACCGTCGACGGCAAACGAGCTGTGGTGTGGCACTTGGAAGAGGCTCAGCCGCTGAGGAGTGGAGTGAAAGAGGCTGAAGAGTGAAAGAGGTTGTGTGCGGCTGCCTGTGCGAAAGAAGAGAAGCACTGAAGCAGCTGATTATTTTTTTTTTTTAAACTTACTACATGAAACGACGTCGTTTCATGTAGTGAGTTTTAAAAAAAATAAACAAAACCCTACATGAAACGACGTCGTTTCATGTAATGAGTTTTAAAAAAAAATAAACAAAACCCAGTTACCTGCTCCGCTGCTCGGCTGCTCTGCATCTGCCATCGTCGCCGGTCTCTGCTCTTCGTCTGATGGAGTTCTCCGCCATTGCTGCCGGGGCATTTTGGGCCTCTCCTTGAAGGATTTTCGTCGGCTGCCGGGGCACTTGCCCAGGTATGCCAAAACGTGGATCCGTCCCTGCCAATATATCCAAACAGATATCACAAATATCTCTCCCCCACATATACCTGAATATCTCTCCCCCTTTGTCATTATCAGAAAGAAATAAATGAAACCATGTATATTAATCATTAAGCACAAGTTGATTTCGTTATATCTCTCCCCCTTTGTTATCAACAAAAAATAATTCATATCAATTTAGCTAAATTTTATTATAACACCTCCTTTGTCAACATTAAAAAATAAGCACAAGGATATAGAATGACATTAGAGTAAGCTTATAACAATAACACATTTATAACAAGTAACAAAATGATCATACCTTTGTGTATTGTTACCTATATATCAACATTGTTGTTACTCATAGTAAGCTTGATAGATGTGCTCCTTAGTGTAATTTTGGACTTTGAGTTTCCATAATCAAATCTCTTCAAAAGCATTTCTTTTGATCATCCTAATGTTGAAGTCTTTAATGCTCAAGTTAGAAGGATGATTTTCCATAGTTCTGAAATATCTAGGAAGTCTGGCTATGGCCATTTGCTTTTCTCGTTCATGTTCTCATAAGTCAAATTTCTACATCTGACTGTTCGTCTTGACTTTTCTTCTAATGCAGACGGGTTGAGCTGTCTGGATTTAGGTGTCTGCATATCTGAGTTTTCTACTAAAATAGACGGGTCAGGATGTCTAATTTTGTTTGTCTGTTTTCCTGATTCGCCTGATTTTTCTTCTGATTCAGACGACTTAGGTTGTCTGGATTGAGTCTCTCAAAGTAAAGTGTTATTTATCTCCTTTTTAACCTTGAGATACCTACAAAACAAACAAATAGTCTCTACCTTTTTGGTACACAAATCTTCTTGGGTCCTTTTGGGTTAGTAACATATAAATCACATTTCTTTACCCAAATTTGTTTTATTCTAATTTTATTACAATTATAATCAAAATGACCTTTAAAACCACATTTTTTGACAAACGGTGAACAATAAAGTGGTTTATGCCTTGGTTTCTTATTAATCATTCTAATATTATTATTAGATTTAAAATCAACATGATTATATCCAATTCCTTACCTTTGAGCACCCAACATTATATTCAAATTCTCTTCTCCTCGTACAAATTTTGTAAGGTCCTTTTTCAAAGATATTATTTCTTCATTATTATCATTTTGCATGCTTATAATTTTTTCATCATTAAAAGCATCTATGCATGCATCTCTCATTTTCAAATGCTCTGTTAAAATATCATTTTCATTTTTAAGAAATTCATTTTCTTTTCTCTCTTCAATAAATGACTCAATTTCATTCATTAGCTCATTTACGCAATTCTTTAAATATGTAGTTTTCTTTTTGAGCTTTTGATTCTCATTTTGTAAAGCAAGATAATCAGAGGTAGATATTTCAAAAGCATCATGAAAATTTGTTACCTCAAGTTGATCATCATCTTCAAGTCCTATGAAACAGAGTTGGCTAATTTCTTCTTCTTGTTCTGTTTTACTAATTGGAGTTGAGCTACCTCTTTGTTTCTTCCTTTAAAGTAGTCTCTCGAGTTTTCTTGAGATCATTTCAATTTCTTTATCAATATCTTCTAGATCACCTTCACTGTTGCTTTCGGTTTGTAGTGCCAACGTCCTTTTTATTGGTGCCTTATCATCATCATCATACCTCTTGAGTTGATTTTCAAACTAGCTCTTCAATAAATAGAGAATTAAAACACAATAAAAGTTTGATCCACCCAATACATCCAAAGAAAATTAAAACACAATAAAAGTTTGGTTACAATGTAGATAGGCTAAACATACATATTTAATGTAAGTCGTATAGATTATAGAACAATTATACCATCTCGTTCAAAGCCTTTGAAAGGACCTATTGTGTGAAAACTGTCCGCTGCTCAAAACAAGCCGAGCAAGTGTCTAACGAACTATGTATTTATCTTATTATTTTCATACTATGTACTTCACTTTCATTGTTTGTTCCTGAAAACTTTTGGTTGCGACTTCCACTTTGAAGTTGCACAATGATTGTAGGATCGAAAAGTAAGTATCAAAAGTTCAGGATTGATCTCATCAACAATAGAATATGAGGACAAGCACACCACGTTTGACAAATTCATCGTCGGAGAATGCCAGTGCTTAACTTCTTTTGAAATTTTTATTTTTTTATATATTGTAATATAATAAAATTAACTTTATATATATTATTATATATTATATAACATTTTCTGTTTTATATAAAAAGTTTTCTGTTTTATTACTATTATTATAATATTATATTATACTAATATAACATTAAAATAAAACTTTGCAGGATAAAAGAAACTTGGGCACTCCAAGTTTAAAAATTTGTAGGATAATTTTGATTGTGGGTCCAAGAAAAATTTAGTAAAGTTGTGGGTTCCATGAAAAAAAAGTCAAACTTACAACAAACGTCTCATGCTAAACTCCCTCTATTTTGAACAAATATCTACCACACATTACTTATCACACTTATCTTTAATCAATACTATTTATTCATTAATTATTTACACATTTTCAATCTTTTGATAATTATTCACAATTAATATTATAGACTCACAATACCGACAACCAGATCGTTCTCAAGAAAGAGGGGGCCTTCCGTTGAAACGGCGCGAAATTAAATGTTCTAAATATTGTCAATAATGCTAATTGGTCTAATAATATCATATCAAATAATATGAGTTACTGTGCTGTGACAATTATTGATTTAATAATATGAAATATTGTGCATATGTTATTGTAACATTTATTGAGCAATAATATGAAATACTATGAAGTTGCTACTGTAAAAATTATTTAACAATAATATAAAATACTGTGTAATATTATGTGATACTGTAGGGTACCGCGTGCTACTGTAGAATACTGCGTGCTATTGTAGAGCACTGTGTGCTACTGTACTTTTATCACCGGATATTCTAACAGTTACAAGTGATAGTACCGTTAACAATTTTTATTAAAAAAGTTATTTATGTTGTTTTCAATATCCGGTAGTTATGTCGTTGTGGGGCCCACCAATGATTGATTGTTTTGGCGCGGTCTCAGTTTACCTAATATTCCCAGACAGAACGAATATTCTCCGATAGAACGAATATTCCCCGACATACTTTTATAATTTTCACAAGTATCCCTAAATCCAAACCAAAACTCAAATTAAAATACACCCATAATATTTTCAATCATTAGCTAAGCGGGACAATTAGATGAGAAGAGAACGACCGAGGTGGTTTGCATTTCAGAGAAGAAGAACAATTTACTTATTGTGAATTGATCTGGGTTTCAATCGGAGAAGAAGAACTCGTGGTAATTGAAGGAGAAAAGAGAGAAGATCCGAAATACGGATGCAATCAGTGGTTTAATTCGAAATTTAGGGCTTCTTTTGCTCCATTTGGGATTGGAATGATGTCATGGGAGGAGGAGAAGAATAAAGTTTAGGATTGCTGGATCGATTTGAGGGAGAAGAGAATGAGTTGTTGCGTTATTTTTATTTTTATATACGCACAGGCTCAAAACGACGTCATTTTGACACCGACTTTGTACATTTTCAACTTGCACAACTGTGCAACTCCATTTTCTCCATATATATATATATATATATATATATATATATATATATATATATATATGGGTCCCCATCCGTGGCAATCGGTTGCTATGGACACTATTCCAGCAACCATATCTTACACCGTCCATCATGATATCCAAAAGCTGAGATTAAATTAGACTTGAACCCTGTCGCTACTCCCTTTAGCGGCATACATATTTTTTCTAGCGGCTTGAGAAATTATTGTAGTCCCCTCCATTTAATTATTCGTTGCCGTTAGAATAGATTCATTTGCTTTTTGACAAATGTTGGCCTATTTAAAATTTAATTCTATTTTCCTAAATGATTTTGTTAAAAATATTTATCTAAATATTGAAAATAAAATATTGGAGTATACAAATTTACAAAAAAAAAGTGAGCGTACGGTTGGGCACAGGCGTGTCGTGGGCTGTTTTCGGACGCCGAGCGACGTGTTGCACGTCGGGGCGTGTTGTGCAATGCCGAGCGACGTGATGCACGTCGGGGCGTGTTGGGCGACGCCGAGTCGCGTCGTGCATGTCGGGCGTGCTACAGGCGTGTCAACGCGCCGTTTCGCGCTGACATGCGACATTTTTGACATTGTTCTAAAATGTTCCAACTTATAAAAGATTAATATTGTAAAATGAATAATAATAATAATAATAATAATAATAAATATTAATATTTAATATTAATATAGACCACCATAGAAGGTTGTTTAGAGAGTCGTGGTGTTCCCGAACGCCGTGACGTCGTGAGACCTTTTTGAAAGGTTGTCGCTTTACTTAAATTACAAAAGACAAACAACATAAAATGAGTAATAATGTAGCATAAACCAATATATGGGGTCATTATGTGCCTAATTGGTATGTTATCGTTAACGTAAATGTGTAGGACATTTGAATGACAAATTAGCGTAAAGTTATAAAGAATGCTTCAGGCAAGTTTCTTAAACTTACTCAGATAATTATTCTGTGCAAGTTTTCTAACTTCATTTAATTTTCATATTGAATGCAAGTTTCCTACACTTACTCAAATTTTATAATTGAGCAAGTTTTTAACTTTCATTGATTACGTATTGAATACAAATATTGTATAACCTTGTATATTTATTATTCTGTACAAGACTTGCGTTTAGACTGTGGAATTTCAATTGCTATATGAAATTCATTGTATTATGTGTTATGAACTATGAAAATGAGTAATCACCATTCGATTCGACCTAACTCAATTTGTCGAGCTATTCCAGTCGGAATATTTATTAATGAAATATGAATTATAATAATTCTTGTATTGTGATAAGCTAACAGTGCAAAATTAAATAATTTAGGCAAGTATTTGTATGTATTGCAACCCATGCAATAATGTGTTACATGAGTAAATGTTATTGATGTTTAAAAATAAAGAGAACCTAATTTATTCCTATTTATTCAAGCTGCTTCATAACTATTGTTCAGTTATCGAAGTTTTTAAACAACGAATATCTGATTCTTGATTTTGTTGTTTATTCAACTGCTATAACTTGCTGAGCAATTAAATGCTCACCCTTACTTTAAATAAAATAATTTCAGCAAAGATAGAACGAAACGTGGAATCCGGTAAAGATTATCGAAAGGACCAAGTATTTAATTAAAAGATTACATATTAAATTATATGTATTTGTTGTGACGAATATGAGTCACAAATGTATTGTTATAATAGATAAATGATGTAATATTCATTATTTTTACGTTATGATGATATAAAGGTATTAGAACCTAGGGATAGAAGGAGATATGATGTAATAATATTGTAATTGCATTCATGTCTTAAATTTATGTTGTATGGCTAGCATCGTGGGGGTGCTGAAATCCGGTTTTGAAGTGACCCGAGTTACAATAGATAAATGATGTATTATTCATTATTTCTATGTTATGAATTTATAAAGGTATTAGAACCTGGGTGTAGAAGGAGATATGATGTAATAATATATTAATTACATTCATGTTGTTAAGATTATATTGAATGGGTAGTACCGTGATGCACCGGACCCGGGTTTAAAGGTAAACCTGGATTTGGGGGCGTTACAGTAATCCCATGTACGGATTTACAATATTTATTTAGTTTAATGTTGAAATTTGTTTGGTATATTATTTAATTATAGTTATAAATAAAAGAGGAGATTTAGTTTGAGAAGAAGTTTAAATAAATAAATATATATATATATATATATATATATATATATATATATATTAGATTTACCTTTTTATTGGTAGGAGAAGTTTAAAAATATTAGAGAATATGAGAGTGTTCTATTTTGTGAGTAGTATATTATTTAATTGTAATTAAAAAAAGGAGATTTAGTTTGAGAAGAAGTTTAAAAAAAGAAAATATAATTATTAGATTTACTATAAAAAGACTTAGACTCTATGTAAAAAGGAACATATATTTATTAGATTTAGAAGAAGTTTAAAAATATTGGAGTATGAGAGGACTCTATTTTGTGAGAAGAGACTATGAGAGACTCTAGCTTGTGAGGAGAATTCTTTCAGTTATTACATTTATATATTATATAGGTAGATGTAACTTATACAAATAAGTTGAGTAATATATAACTTCGAAATTTCTTTCAATACCTTTGTTGTAATGACTTTACTAGACTTGTATAATGTAATGGTGTTATTTGTGAATTCAGACCATGAAAAATAAATTACCGATCAGTTTTTATATGTTCAGTTTTCTTAAAACAAACTGTTTTTAATTAAAACTACATTTTCGAAAATTAAAAAATGAAAATTGAATTTTTTAATTTTTTTTTTGGTAAAACTTTTTAAAGAAACTTCATGGAAAGAATATGCATTTTATAAAATTATCGACTTTTAATGTACGTATCATACCTACACTTTCTTCCCTATTCAAAGCTAGACTTTCCTTGTTTGTTTTATTGAAGTTGTAAATCTTTGTCGATTCTATTTTTATCACCTGATGGCTATGTGAAGAAAAGTCCACAAAGGATTGAATATGAAGAAGAACACGAGGGACTAACCACGCCATGAAATTAAAAGTGAAATAAGCACGGAAAAGAAATTGATTCAGCGGTCAATATAGGAAAAAAAATTGAGTCAAACTATGTATTACGATAATTTTGTATCAAGTTACAATTAAGAAACATATTAATACATGACATGAAATTGAATACTAAGAATGACCCACCTATTACATGTCTCTCTAAAAAAATTACCACTAATACTTATTCACATAACTAACGACTAAAAAATCGATATAAATATTCACAATATATATCATTTCTACAAAAGATATGTTTATGCCAAGAAATAACAAAATGATATGAAAAAGCTGAAAATGATACTAGGTAGACATCACATTTATAGCCCAAGCAATTAAAGTTTGGGGAGTATAATATTCGAAAACTACAAATATAATTGAGAAGAAACTTTTTCGATAATTGAGTTTAAGTTGATAAACAACAAATAATAACAAAGTACATGTCTACACAAAGAGTATATCCCATGGATAACAAAGATATCTTGTATCCCAAAAATAATCTAAAAAACCCAACATATGAAGATAACAAATTTCCTAAAAGCCAACCAGTAGGCTTGGTTCAAACGGCAAGAAAAACAAAATTATACAATCATATACATATATATATATATATATATATATACATATATATATATTCTATCTGTTAGTGCCAAACAAACAACACACAGAAATGGAAAGGCTCAAACTGTTATCTGTGTTCTAGTACCTCAATACTTGTTGGAAAGTTGGAAATAATAGGAATACAAATATAGTTTGAACAGATAATCCAACAATACTAGTTGATCGATGAATATAGTCACCTCCGGAGAACAACAGAGTAGTAAACCATTGCAAGATTATAAAATTTGAACAGGGTCTTTGATGAATGCGAGTGATCTCATGAGTGCCTTAGAACTAGGTTTAGATTGATAGTCACCATCAAGGGGAATGAAATAGTATTTGATGTTGCGGTTATCTCTACGTGCAGATTTGCACATATAAAGACCAGAGGTAGGTTTTGGTTCCCAAGGTTTAGACAAAGTAGCACTTGAGATGAGGTCGCAACAACTTTTGGATACTTGTTTAAACCTGAAAAGAGATTTTGCGAGCAAGCGTCTAAATATCTCTGTCAAGATGTCATTGTTGTAGCCAATCTCTTCAGCAGCAGCTGATGGTAGATTATCTATTCAAAAGAAATAAATCAAGCACAATCAATAGGACTAATAAACATCACATTATAGCCATTGCGGCACGCAAGTGAAGTCCATTATTAAATAGAATTTTATGTAAAACCTTAAATGGAAGATAAATTTGAACCTATTCCATCATTAATAAGGAACTTTAATGATTTATCAAGTGTCAAGCTACAGTCAATAGGACTAATGAAACTTACTGGAAGGATACTTACAGCATTAATGGGCCGAAGTGTGAGTCCTAAAAAAGTAAAAGTGAATTATTCAGAACATTCCGGTGGGAGTTAGGAAAACTATGGATTTTAATTTATATCAAATATTAATATGATATTCTTAAGTGGAAATTCTCTAATTTCGTTCACCGATAACATGATTCATTAGTTAGTTACAAAAATTTAAAAATTTAAAAATAAAAATAAAAATCAACTACGGGGTGTTTGTTTTTGCTTGAATAACAACATAATATATCTTAAGCTATTTCATCCGGAGTGTAATAAATAAGATTCTTTTGTGAGCAAAAAAGACTTGACACCACTTATACAATAAGTCAAAAAATTGAATCTTATAATAAAAAGTGCATCTAAACGGTCCTATTACTCAAAATTGACATTTTTGTGATTTCAAAAGTAATGGGTAATTAATCATTTGTTTATATTAAAACTACGATTCCACTCTTTCTTTCCATTTCTTATGTACAATAACTTTTAGTTATCATTGAGCATCCAGATGTCACGTCTTTCATTATTTACTTCTTGATTCAAACACGTATTTAGCATTCGAATCTTATCCCTCAATCAAACAAATAACACCGAATATCAGACTTACATGATATTGCTCATATTTACTGGACAATCAATTGTATAAAATTTTACAATATTCAAAATGTTAAACTCGAAAAGAACAATATTCAAGAAGCTTTGAGATAGTAATATCTATCAGAAGTTCTAGGCTTAAGTGGCTTCTTGCAAGGGAATTTGAGGATTGATTTGTGAACAGCAGTAACTAAATACAATATCTATATAAGATTTACTGAAAATGATTGAAAATATGGAAGGAGATTGCTATGATTACAAGTGGTTTCAGCTTCATGGAAGAAAGTTCCACAAGGCCTCTGCCACTTTGCCCAACCGTTGCAGTTAAAATTATATTTTAAACATATGATATAACGCCACAAACTAGAGCAATATGACAAGGAGAGGCATAAGATATCATGATAGATCACTCGTGGTATCGAACATGATATCGAGTACAGATTCAACATATTTTGGGTTTCAAAAATCACAATCAAAATTTTAGTTTAATAATGTGGATGTGTCATATTTAATATTATTTCTAAAATATTCAAGGAAAGGGAGACAACTTTTTTCTAAGAAACATTATAGTGATTGCTAAACAATAATCACAAAATGCCACAAGCTGTTTTGTTAAGTGTTACTTATCTTATTAAATATTATAAAATTTCTCAAACTTTTTTCTGTTTTGTTAAGTGTTACTTATCTTGTTGAATATTATAAAATTATGCACCACATACAAAATGCTACAAGCTCTTCATTTCTCACAATAGCAAAATATATTATGTCATAACTAGACAAGCATACATTCAGAATGCGAACGACTACGAGTCTACAAAGAAATAAATATTTACTTAGGCAAAAAGTAACATACCAAATCTGGGCAAGATCTGCATCCCAAGGAATAGTGTGCCGATTAGGTTGCGGCTCAATATCCTAATGACAATAATAACCATCAATCATTACTATGAAAGCAAGTGGTGTAAACTATAAATGCAATCATAGGAAATAATTGTTTATACTTATACTTCATATAATGCAATTGATAAAACTTTACAGCTCCAAATAATTAAGTTCACTAAAATATCGAATCCAAACCAATTTAATTAGCTAGTAAGTTAGAAGAATGAGTAGGAGATATGAAATACAAAGAAAAATTGAAAGTGAATGAATGAAGATATTGCAAAAATATTTGTTGATAAGAAAAAAGCAAATAAAAACTCAACTAAATGAACAATTCTTTTTATCACAAACTAGTACTTAAAATAGCAAATAAAACGCTTTTAAATACAAGAACATCCCTTGAAGTTTCAGGAACAGTAACTCATACGTACTACCTCTACAAGTTTAAAGTTGAGAAAGGCACAAGGCAAGAGAAATTTTACCTGTGAAATATGGTATTCTGCACAACCAGTTGATGAACATGAGACTAAAATGAAATGCCATAAACATCGACCTAATAATGCCAGCCTGTCCATAAACAAATAGCAACTGGGATTTAGTACGCATAATCAAAAGGTAACCCTTTGAACAAAAGAGACAATTTTATACAACTAAATAACAAGAACTATAGTCAGATCCCTAACGCGATTGCAGATCTACATCTACATACCTAATACTCCATCCGTTCCATACAAATATTCTTATTTAACTTTTATTGTAGTTAATTTGTAAAATCCTAAAATTCAAATCGTGACATATATGAAATTAGTATCACCTTTAAAATTACAACTTTGTACATGATAGTGTTTTTTGAGTAATTTGCAAAGCTAACTATCATCAATTAAATTAAATGAATTCACATCGATTTAAATTTTAGAATTTTGCATATTGAACACATTTTGTAGAACGGATGGAGTAGTAGACTATTTGATTACTCCATCCAGGAAAAAATTAATCAAAGAGAAAATATTTATACAACTACATAACTTTTTTTGATCTTTAAAAACAATATGCAACATATCCTGCAGAAAATCATAAGAACAGATCTGCAATTAATTATAACAGATCCCTGAATTATACAAATTGGATCTAGAAAAAAAATAAATGAATTAAAGAACATGACGCCTGACCTTAAAGAATGATCTGTTTTCGTCTTCATCATCTTCTTCACCAGTTGAATCATCTCTGGTTTCAGCGCCTCTTTGATTTAGGGTTCACATGACCTAATTAAATTAAATGTACAAATTAGGGTTCATGTGACCTAATTAAATGTACAGATTAAACCTAATTAAATGTACTAGACCCGGGGAAGTCTCCACGTGTTCCAAGGCAGAAGGCTCGTGGATGCGACCCATTTTGGGAATTGATTGAGGGATTGGATTGGTGGCTAGAAGAACAGGGCAATTTGGGAATTACTTTGATGATTAAAAGGCATTTCTGGAATTTCTCCTTTAAAACATGGCTAAAGGGTATTTTGGGAATTTCCCTTAAAACATGTGCCTGACATGTGATTATTTCCCAGGAAATCTCTATAAATAGCCCATCTATTCTAAGAGAAGGGGATCGCTCTCAAGACATTATACTTAGACTCTTGGAAGCTCATTACACTTGGAACTCTCTCCTAACTCGAAGACTCAAGAAGGCTCTTGGAATCCCTGCTACCCTAACCCGGTTTCCGGATTCTGAGAGTTCTGCCACGTGTCATTGGAGTAATTTCCCACCTGTTCTTCTCCCCTCTTCAATCAATCAATCAATTATGTGCTCTTCGTGGATTTCTCTCCTCTCCAACCAATACGAAACCCTAACCCTAGCAAGGCACAATTTCCTTGCCTACATTTATTTGACGACTCTGCTGGGGAGGTGTAGAATTCGTGAAGGGTATGCCCACAACTCGAAGTGAGAGAATTACGGGAAGAGTTTCACCGACAACAAGCATCACTTCACCGGATCCGAGTTCAAGGCAAGCAAACTTAGTATTCCAAAGCGCGAATCTGGATCTTGATCAACCCATCTTAGAAGACGTTTCGGAAGGAAGTTCAACATCACCGCAAATGGCTGATTAACAACAAACCAGTGCTAGACAGACAAACACGGGAAGGCAAGGTGAGGAAGTAACTGGAGCGTAGACAACTGCGAATGCTGTGCAGATGGAGATGCTCAAGGCATTACAGGAGGCACGAGAAGGCCAAGGGATGATGATGACCATGATGCTGGAAATGAAGAGGAAACAGGAAGAGATGGGGAATTTCCGCCAGCAATTAATGTAAATCCCCACTTTCAGGGCTATGTTCCCAGGAAGTTCGCAGGGGGAACGAGCAGAAGTGGAGGACAATAGCAACACCAAAGAGAATCAGACTGTGCCTCCAACAACGGAGAGTCAGCCAATTCCAATCATCAACTTGGAGCCCCAAAACAGCGGTGATGTGCCACAACTCAGATTGGAAGCAAGTCAGCCTCAGCCCAACATCATCCCGACCACTCTCCAACATTTTCACAAGTGCAGATACCGACCATCCCGAGCCACATCTAACGAACAAGCCAACAAGCACCACCGATACAAATTGTGCAGGATGCAAGTGTACACCAGTTAATTTCCTTACCATACACACCACCTATGCATCAATACATCACAGCCCCTCAAAGAATCCATACCACAAGCCAGTATGTGACGAAAGATGATATGATCGATGTTATCAATCAACTTCGCAAGCAGACAGCCCGACCTTCAGAGTTGGACTTTACTCCACCCTACCCGACACACGTTCGGAGACAACTTTACCCGACAGGGTATATTGAGCAACCCCCGCAGTTCCCAAAGTATAACGGGGAGAAAGGGAATGCCAGGGAGCATATTGCCAGGTTCGTGGAGTCGATGTCTCCATGGTTGGGTTATGATGAGGTGAATAACCACAATCTGTTAATGAGGGAATTCAACAAGACCTTGACGGATAGTGCCTTCAGTTGGTACTACAACTTGGAGAAGGGATCAGTCCATGATTGGGATGATCTGAAATTTCAATTTTTTAAGAAATTTTTCTATGTGCAGAAACAGGTAACTATTGTAGAGCTGATGCGATTTAAGCAGAAGCCGAATGAGGAGCTGTCAGATTTATGTGGACAGATTCAGGGCCCAAGCACAGAAGTGTGCAGAGCCAATTGAGGAGAAGAACTTGGTCAGCATATGCAACAATGGTGCTCTAGACTCCTTCAAGCCCCATCTCATTACAAAGGCATGTGATTCATTTGCGACTCTCTCATCCTTCGCACAAGATTTGGGAGGAATCGTGACAGTGCCCATCAACCATGCGATGGTTACATGGAAGGGTAAGAGAACAACAACTGTGGCTTTGGCTGACTCTCAGTCAAACCCACAAGGGGGCAAGAGGGAGAAGAACGAGCGAAATTTTGAACGAAGTAAAGGAAAACATGGGGACAAGCATAGCAGGATGCCAGTTCCAGAGGCTATCACATGCAGTGAGAAGGCATTCAGGGGCTTGTACGAACAATGGGTTGATCACGGAGTGGTGAAACCTCCAAGGCCTAAATTTCTGGTGACGGAAGAGATGAAAAGAAGACTGGACTTCTGTGTGTACCACCAGTACGCAGGACATTCCACTATAGACTGTTACAGTCTGCGGAGGATATACCATGAGAAGCTGGCAGCCGGAGAAATTGAACTGTGAAAAGAAAAGCAGTGTGTATGACAAGCCACTTCCAAACCACAAAGGAAAAGAAATATGCAGCATAATTACCTATGGTGTAGCCCCAGAAGACGAAAGCATCAAGAATCAATAGTTGATGCTCATCATGTCGAAACTATGAGAAATTTTGTCAAGTAAACTTTATCAACACAAGATGATGGACAACCCAAATACCGGCTCTACCATCAAAAGATCTCAGAACTGTAAAGACGAGAATATCAAAAATCCACCCAATATGGTGGTCCACTAGAAAATGGTGGTTGAAGTACTCAAGAGTATCCCTTGCCAAGAAATTGGATGACCAAGGGAGGAGACACAAGAATTGATGAATTAAAAATCCACCCAAGATGGTGGTCCACTCTAAATGGTGGTCAAGTCCTCGTAGATTGCACTTGCCAAGAAATTGGATGACCAAGTGACGAGGCATGCAACTTAAGCCCTTATGAAACCCTATACGCCAAACAATTGGCACGACGTACCAAGGGATAAGGCAAAAGTTATACTTTCAACTTTAAAAGTAATCGAGGTACCTGACTATAAGTCCTCAAAGTTATACTTTGAACTTTAAAAGTAATCGAGGCACCTGACTATAAGTCCTCAAAGTTATACTTTCAACTCTAAAAGTAATCGAGGCACCTAACTATAAGCCCTCAAACCCGAGAAAGTTACACTTTATCTCTAAAAGTGGCGAACGTTATGCTTTATCCGACAAAAGCAAAATCTATTATTATTATCTTTATGAATTTTTTTGAAACGTTGTGTTTTTCGTTAAAAGCAATATGGTTATTAATAAAAATGTCAAACTTTCACTTATACTTGAATAATCTTTGATTTTAAAAGTATGGATTCAAGTGTTAGTTTGCGAGAAATCGAAAAAAAGCATGTTATTTAAAAAATTGCATGTTTACTCTCACTATTATGAATATTCTTGTCTTGGAGTATTAATTTGAATAGCTTATGATTCAATGCTAAACGTTGGGTCTTAAGGAAAAATTTAAGTTAAAGGCAATCAATAATGTTAAAGAAACTCTATTATGATGAATGACATATATATGAGTTCTTTGATACAGGGAATAACAAAAAGCTACAAAAAACCATGATCTAAAGGCTAAGACATATCAAACTGAAGAGGGGGCATACCTAAAGCCTCAAAGTCAACAATAGTGTCATGATATCTTGAAGCCCCAAAAGCTCTAGCGAAAGTAAGTAATTCTCATGATGACGTGAAGTGACCTCCGAACGCGCAGTGCAACAACACAATACCTAGATGTAAGGAGATCCATCCCAGCATGAAAAGGAGAAATGTCAAGGCCAACAAGTTATCAACCTTACAACTCAGATATCTAAGTCCTCTGTTCATAGAGAACAGAGAGAAAGACTGTGCATCTCAAGAACAAAACTTACAAGTTGAGCTAATAAGAGGGTCTAGAAGGAGGCCTCACGAATATGTAGCCATCAAGTATTTGTGGGAACCAAACTAAGAGACGCGTGAGACTTTCCTGATTGGAGGAAGAAACCTGGAAATCCCTCAAAGGAACAAGCTCTCCGGTTGGATTGAAGGAAGCTATAGTAGGAGCCACTTGGGAAGCAATCATGATATTCATCGGGAGAGGGGCTAAACAAATCACGGGCTTAGAGAATGCCTGTAGCTCCACGATGTGACGCCCCCAAATCCGGGTACCTCAAACCCGAATCCGGTGCTACACGGTACATCCCATTTCATACAACATAATAGACATGAATGTAATTACTATATTATTACAACACGTCTTACTCTCAATCTCAGGTTCTATTACCATAACATCATTCCAAATATATAATAAGTCTTAATATTACAACATTACTAATACAAATAAACTACGACGCCATCTAGACGTTCATCTTGCCCTTTCCCTTGTCCTTACCGGAACCTTCGACCCGCTCGGACTTAGCTGCAATGTTTAATATAAAGCAAGAATGAGCATTCAATTTCCCAGTAAGTATAACAGTTGAATAACAACAATATCATCAATCATATCATTTCTCTTCGACAATTGAACAATAGTTGTGAAATATTCTGAATAAATAAGAATAATACTTTGCTTTCGTTTTAAAAATATATTTTCAAAACGACATTGAGTGGTCATAAGACCTTGAACTTTCTTTTGCTTTCTTGAAAAGGTACACAGCAATATAACTGCAAACCGTCTTACTTACGAGCACTTCTAGGTGATCAGCCTATTGTACTCTATGTTGATCAACACTCTAGCTGGAAATGACTATATGCGTTTGTTTAGGCGCTCGATGCCTTGTCAGAATAACTGACTAAAAACTGCCCCTAATATTAGGGTTGTTCATCTCATTCATGTCTCGGAATCCTAACCAAAGCAATTCGGTTGGATAGCTCTACTTAATCATCAATAACATTTCAAGGATTTATTATCAAATCAATAAAATGTTTCAATATCTGTCTAGCCGAAAAAAATGGCATCGACGTTCTCTATAACAGTTCATATATATGTGAACTTGAAAGCTTCAACAATTTATGTCATAACATAGCTCGAATACTTGTGCAAATACTGAAAATTTTACATAAGTAAGGAATTCACACAACCATATATGTATTGTGTAAATCGAAATTTCAAACATCGCATGAGGATCATGAGAATATAAAATCAAATGAATCAAATAAACTTGCCCAACACAAGGGTTAGACAAGTGTTAGAAAACTTGCCTTAAGCGCTTGCTACTACTTGACGTTAATCGTCCTTCAAATATGTCCTACGCATTTAGACACAGATTCACACACCAATTAGTCTCACAATAAACACCAAATATTGGCTTACATTACTCAACACATTATAATCATTACGAACATTGATTGCCACAACGACTACCCAAACGGGGGTCTGGCGGGGGAGTAGGGGGCAGCGCCCCCTAAAAGCCAAATGAAAAATGCAACTATGCTATTCATATCATTTAAGCAAATCTCACGTGACTTAGTCATTTCATGCTTAGGGTCATTCAACTATTACACTAACATATCATACATATGCTTTGGGGTATTTATAACATGTTAGGCCTATGTAAACATGCATCAAATCAACAACACGAAACAACCTTGCATTTCAGTTCTGCAGACCAACGCAGCTGCGCAGGTCTTATACTTGGGAGTGGCGCAGCTGCGCCACTCTGCATCCAGGGACTTTCAGCTCTGCAGACCAGCGCAGCTGCGCAGGTCTTATACTTGGGAGTGGAGCAGCTGCGCCCCTCTGCATCCAGGGGCTTTCAGGTTTTGCTACTGCAGAACCAAAGCCAACAATTTCGGTTTCGTCCCCTTTGCTTCTTAGACATTATACAACATGTCTATATGACTTAAAACATGCTTTTACAACTGAGCTATGCATCATAACATCATTTAATCAATTAATCATTCCTAATTCTCATGTTCCTTAGAGAAATCATTCTCTTGGACATTAAACCAAATAGTTGGTGGGCATGGGTTTAGAGTTCATAACTCATAGCCTATCATTACATGGTTACCCCTGACTTCACATATGAAATCAATTCCCATAGCTCCTGGACATATACAACCAGTACACAACCAATGCACACAACCAAACCAAGATGATTACAACTTCATTATTAACAAAACATGAATAACAGTCCACTAATGTCCATTTCAGTCCATTTCTTGATTCCTTATGCATAGGTTCGATTCTCATTCATTGTTCCACTTTCATATATCATTAACAAGGTTTTATAGAGCTAATTAACCTCCATACATGTTCATGAACTAATTAGCAAAATCAGTCACATAACTTCAACAAAGCAACCAACACAAAACTAAGAACTTGGAAAGAATGTGGAAATGAGCTAAGCTCTATATTGCATACCTCTTGGAGCTTGTTCTAAGGTTGCTAATGGACTCAAATACCAGCTGCTACAATACTCCTTCTCCTTCCCCAATCACCCGTGAACACTCTCTTCACTATTTTCTCTCAAGTTTCAGCTATCTTACTAAGCAACAATCAAAGGAATGGATGTATGGCAAGGGAGGAGTATTTATAGAAGAAGAACTGAGCTTCAAGGATGGGTTCAAGGCTGAGCATGCCAGACGTGGCAGCTCTCCATGCTCGGGTAGGAGAGCTTCGGCTCCTCCAAGGCTTGGTCGGTAATTTGGGTTCTCCCCCCTCCCTTCTCCCGAGTTTTTCTTCCTTCACCAAAAGCAAGAATGCTTCTCCCCATGCTCTTCCACCTCCTTGATTCTTCTCCCTCTCATTCTCTCCTTCTCCCGTACTCTTCTCCTTCTCCAATTCAGCTGATTGCTATAACCCATTTCCCTCATGGGTCATGGGTTGCGGGTTATAGAGTGCGGGTTTCGGTCATGAACTTGACCCATGGGTTTTGGGCTTCAACTTGGGCCACTCTTGGACTTCTAATTTAATTCTAATTGGGCTTCTAATAAATATCCAATTGGGCTCAAATAAAATCCCACACTTAGATTATTAACCCCTCTCATTAACGCTTTGGCAAAATTATGAAAAGTCATAAAATCAAAAAAGGCGTCTTGGCGTAAATAGCGCTTTAGTGCTATTTCTCTAATGATTTAATCAACTCCAATAAAAATAGTAACAATCAAAAACTATCACCTACACATCATATGTAGTAATAAAATATTCAAACACATAACACGGAATAATATTAATAAAAGTTCAATTTATTCAATAAAATTCGTAGCCTCGCGTTACAAAGATACCCGTGATCCGCGATCGTTACATCCTCCCCCCTATAAGAATTCTGTCCCCAGAATTACGACATAAGGTTAAACAAAAAGATGGGGATAATTCTTCTTCATCTTATCTTCGAGTTCCCACGTCGCTTCTTCGGCGTTGTGGTTCCTCCATACTACCTTCACAGAATATATGGTCTTACTTCGTAAGACTTGCTCTTTCCTATCAATTATCTGAATAGGAATTTCTTCATATATTAAGTCTTTCTCAACCTGAATAGGTTCATACTCTATCACATGCTTATAGTCTTGCTTATAGGGTCGTAGTACCGACACGTGAAACACGTTATGGATATGTTCTAACTCAGGAGGTAAGGCTACCTCATAAGTCACTTCTCCTACCCTTCTCAATACTTCAAACGGTCCTATAAACCTTGGACTCAGCTTCCCTTTCTTCCCGAACCGTATCTTCCCCTTCCAGGGAGACACCTTCAAAAATACATAGTTACCGACGTCGAAGTCTCTCTTCTGGCGATGCTTGTCTGCATACTTCTTTTGCCTGTCTTGGGCCGCGACTAGTCTCGCTCTTATTACCTTAACGATCTCCGTAGTTTGCTGTACCAATTTCGGTCCCAACAATTTGCGTTCCCCTACCTCATCCCAGCACAATGGTGTTCTGCATTTCCTTCCGTATAACTATTATTATAGGCGAACTCAACTAAAGGTAGGTGGTCGTCCCAATTCCCTTTAAAGTCCATCACGCATGCCCGTAGCATATCTTCTAAAGTCTGTATCGTCCGCTCGCTCTGCCCGTCCGTTTGAGGATGATACGCCGTGCTCAACCTCAGCTGTGTTCCCAATTGCTCTTGCAGACTATTCCAAAAATTCGACGTGAAACGTGGATCCCGATCCGACACAATCGAAATTGGCACTCCATGTCTAGAAACAATTTCCTTCACATAGAGTTTAGCTAGTTGGTCTAATTTGAACCTAATTCTGATCGGCAAGAAATGCGCCGATTTCGTCAAACGATCCACTATGACCCATATAGCGTCGTATCCCTTCTACGTTGTCGGGAGTCCTACCATGAAATCCATCGTGATATGCTCCCACTTCCACTGTGGAATTTCTAAGGGTTGAAGTAACCCACTTGGTCTCTGATGCTCGGCCTTGACTCTTTGACAAGTCAGGCACCTACTAACGCACTCTGCGACTTCTCTCTTCATGTTCGGCCACCAAAAATGTAGTCGGAGGTCTTGATACATCTTTGTACTTCCCGGATGGATCGAGTACCTCGAACTATGGGCCTCTTGCAAAATTTCCTCTCGTAACTCGGGTACAGGCTGTACCCAAATTCTTCCTTCAAATCTCATCACTCCATCATTATCGAGTTTATACTTAATTTCCTCTCCTTGGGAAATTCTCTGCCTTATTCCCTCGCACTCCTCATCGCTAAGTTGTGCTTCTTTTACTCGGTCCAATAAGATTGGACGAGTCTCTATTGTGAACAACTTCTCTCCCGATTCTCTCGGGAACCTCACTTCTATCTCCAGTTTAGCCATATCTGTTATTAGCTCATCTTGAGCCGTTAACATTGACAACTTCCTCCGACCCTTCCTACTTAAGGCGTCCGCCACTACATTCGCCTTCCCTGGGTGATATAGAATCTCACAATCATAATCTTTGATCAATTCTAACCACCTCCTCTGCCTCATATTCAACTCCTTATGTGTGAAAATATACTTTAGACTTTTGTGGTCCGTGTATATCTCACATTTCTCGCCGTATAAGTAATGCCTCCAAATCTTCAGGACAAACACAACTGCTGCCAATTCGAGATCATGAGTAGGGTATCCCCTCTCATAATCTTTCAATTGTCGTGATGCATACGCAATGACTTTATCGTGCTGCATAAGCACGCATCCAAGTCCCTTGTGTGACGCGTCACTATAAACTACAAAATCACCTGTATCATCCGGTAGGGATAATACTGGCGCCTCACTCAACCTTTTCTTGAGCTCTCGGAAGCTCTCCTCAAGCTTCTCCGTCTAAACATACTTTACCGCCTTCCTCGTCAATTGGGTTAATGGGGTTGCTATCTTTGAAAAATCCTGAATAAATCTTCGATAGTAGCCCGCTAACCCTAAGAAACTATGCACTTCTGTTGGCGTCTTCGGTTGTTCCCAATTAATAACTGCCTCCACCTTCGTTGGGTCTACGGATAAACCATCTTTGTCAATCACGTGTCCCAAAAAGTGGACTCTCTCTAGCCAAAATTCGCATTTCGAGAATTTCGCATACAACTTCTCCCTCCTCAAGGTTTCCATCACTATTCTTAGGTGTTCAACATGATCTTCCTGTGTCATTGAGTAGACTAGAATATCATCTATGAACACCACTACAAATTTGTCTAGATGCTGCTTGAACACTCTATTCATTAAATCCATAAATGCGGCTGGCGCATTCGTCAACCCAAATGACATTACTAAAAACTCATAATGGCCGTAACGAGTCTTGAATGCTGTCTTAGGTACGTCCTCTGTAACGACCCGGATTTTTCAAGAAGAATAATTATAATAAGAATTTTTATAATAAGAATTTAATAAATAAAATTCTTATTATGAGGAGTAGAGGGTTGAATGTAAAATATACATGTGTTATGTATATATTTACGTAAGTGATGTGATAAGTGAATAAATATATGTGTATTATGTATTTATTATAGATTAAGCGATGAGATGAGGTCTAATAGTTAGTCATAGCTAATTAATTTAATTAGTATGGGCTAACTGACGAAGTGTATAATTGTATATGAGAAAGGATGTAACGATCACGAATCGAGAACACCCTTGTAATTTGGGTTTATCAATATTATAGATTATATTAAAATATTATTTTACGTGATGTGCTTTAAGGTTATTTTATAGCCCGGGTGATGTGAATGTATGAATTTTTATGTGTTGTTGAACCGTATGAGTGAATAATTGATTTCGCGAAAAATCGCAAAATCACTATCCCACGGGCACGTTTCCCGAGACACTATTCACGCCCGAATATTTTTACGTCTTTTTCGATTTCTATTAATTTCGTTAAGACGTGTATGCGAATGAATAATTTTCCAAGCGTCGGAAATATTGTTTGAGCTGATACGTGATTTTATCCGTATCCGAAATGTATAATATGGGTTATCCGAATAAATGGATAAACCCCATAATAATTATTTTTACGTGTCCCAATATTTTATGGGAGTACCCGTTTTAATTTTGGGTAGAGTAATTTATCAAATTTGGTACAAAAGTGGGAGTATTCGGGTACATTTTTAAGTATGTTCGGATTAATTGGGGAGGCATTTAAGCCTTGGACCAATAGAATTTTGCCAAGTGTTGGAAGTAACCAATCGGGTGAGAGGAGGAGACAATGACCGACACTGTGTTGCATTTACACAAACCCAATGTATGGATTTTCTCATTTGAGAAACATCCTTCTCAGATGATTAACTTCTCCATTTCTCCCGAAGCTCATTCAGTCCCCCATCTGCTCATTCCATCTCCATTGTTCCTTGCAAGTCTAACATAGTAAGAGGAGCAATATATAGAGAGAGAAAGTTGCAGAGAAAAAAATTGAAAAGAAGAAGAAAAAGAGAAGAAGAAGCATGGGTGGAAGAAGGAGAAGGAAGAGATTAGAAGAACTTCCATTACACCCACAGAAGCAAGGGCTAGAGGTAATCAAGCCTCAATCCTCTTCCCCTCCATTATTTTTCTGATTTTGATGTTCTTGAGCTCAAACCGATGGGTTTGAGCTTTTCTTGTAATTTTTGTTATGATTGATGGTTGTGGTTGTTTAATATTGTTATCAAGACACTCTGTAAACTATTAATAGCTTTAAAGTGGAACAAAAACAAAAAGAAATTCGAACCTTGGCTTAATGGAGCAAGAACTATGGAACTTTGGACATTTTTGGACAAATGGACCTTTAGACAATTTTAGGGGACTATAATGTTGTGTTTCTGTGTTGGTTGTGTTTAATTGATGTGTTGAGGTTATACTTCCATGGGTTATCTTCATAACCCAGTTGGAATGGAGTTAAAAGGTGTATAAATGTGTTTGTGGTGTTGATTTTGGTGAAAAACACCAAGAACTCGAAGAACAGAGTACTACCTTGTACTTTGCTCAAAGATTTGGACATGTTAACCTTTATGGGTGTGTCTAAATTTTTGATATGTTGTAGCCCCATAAGTTAGGAGTCCATAGAGTCCGAAATGGACAATTTTGAACATGTATAGAAGGAGATATGAAGATCGGAATGGAAGGAGGTCGAAATCGCGAAGCTGGGCAAGTGAGAACTATACGTTCCTGCATACCAAAGCCGGGGCTTTGATATTAAGCCTAGTTTGGATGCCGGGGCTTTAGGCCTCAGGTGGTAAAAGTCAGTTTTGACGTCCTTTAGTAGAATGGGCATAACTCTCTCATACGAAGTCGGATTGAGATGATTCAAGATGATTCGGAAAGAGAACGAGCAGACCTACAACTTTCGTTCTTTAAGTTTTTTGATTTGAGGATTGTATCATGGCCTAAATTGGCCATTTATAGGACTGATGTGTAATTGGAGGCAAACGGAGAGTGTCGGGCATGCGCGTAAACACGTGTAATGTTCCCGACAATGTAAAATGATGTTCTAAGTTTTAAAACATGAATATTATGTATTATATTGATGATTAAGATTAATCATTGATGAATTAGATAATTGTATGAGCATGCTAGGCATGTGCGAAGGAGGCGAATTAGGCGTGTAACGTATAAACGTCGAAACGCCATGTAAAGTGTTAATGCACTTAGAAAGTGTTTCGAGTTTAATGAAATGAATAGTATAAGATATGGAATGGGGTTAATATAAACAAATAGGTATGGATGATGATGAGGGTCGTAACGTTTCCGAACGACGCGACACCGAGATAAGTATTAGAGCTTATCACGTTTATTATTTATCAAACGCGAACAATATGAAATGAAAGTTATTACTTTAGTATGTAAACCAATATGAAGTCTATATTTGACTAATTGGTATATTTTTATAAATGATATTGTGTAGGCTATTTGACGAGCAATATAGCGTAAGTTGTAAGCAGCGCATAAGGCAAGTTTTCTAACTTACTCGATATTTATATTTGAGCAAGTTTTCTAACTTCATATGATAATTTTCTTATGAAGGCTATGTGATGTAAAGTTCAAGTTACGAAATGTCTATATATATTTTGTGGATGCTAAACGTGTGCAATTTCCTTAATAATTGTACTAGATGTTCAAGTTTTGCTAAATTACAAAGGTATGCATATTTTGATGTTTGAATTTCATCAGTTACGTGAAATTCCTAAGATGACATGAGATGAGCTTTTCCATTCGGAAATATTATTGATGAAGATGTGAATTGTAATAATTCTTGAATTGTGATAGAGTAATGACGCCTTATCAAATATTTTGGGCAATTGATGGTATAAATTGTACCCCGTGCAATAATGAGTTGTTGTTAGTAAATGTAGTCACGATTTGCACTCCGTGCAATGATGTGATGGCGATTATAAATATTAACGTGCTAGACCAATATTCGCACTTAGGTGCAATTCAAAGAAATGTTCGTTAATCGAACTGTTTAATATACTAAGTCGTAGAAATCAAGAACTTTGATGAGAAACAGGTAATGTTAATTGTTTTTAAATATGGTAATAGTGATGATGATGTTAGCAATGATAGATGATAAGGAATTTATATTATTCCTGTTTATTCGCATTACTTCACAATTTTTGTTCAATTGTGGAAGATTTCAGTCAAATGTTATTTTTACTCCTATGGTGTTTTTATTCAACTGCTTATACTTGTTGGGCAATTGAATGCTCACTCTTGCAAAAATTCTAACTTTTTGCAGCTAAAGTCGAAGGACCAGATTAGTACGAAGAAGAGAAGAGTTAGTAACTGTTAAGTAGAAGGACTAATTTTTTTTTGTAATATTATGAAATTTAGTAATGTTATTTGTTGATGTATTAGTAAAGGTCTTCGTACCTGGGATTAGGTGAGAATATGTTGTAATAATTTTGCATTACATTCATGTAGTGAGACTATGTTGTATGGGTAGTACCGTGACGCGCCGGAATTAGGTTTAAAGGCAAGACCCGAATTTCGGGGGCGTTACATCCTCTCCCCTCACCTTCAACTGGTGATATCCTGTTCTCAGATCTATTTTAGAAAAGTATTTTGCCCCTTTCAACTGATCAAATAAATCGTCGATCCTGGGCAACGGATACTTGTTATTGATCGTTACTTTGTTCAACTCCCGATAGTCGATACAAAGCCTCAGCGATCCATCCTTCTTCTTCACCTTGGTCGGATATACTTTTTATCTAATAATTCTTGCAGTTGAACCATCAACTCCTTCATCTCTACTGGCGCCATTCTATATGGTGCCCTTGAAACGGGTGCCGTTCCAGGCACTACGTCTATCACGAATTCGATCTCCCTATCTGGTGGAAGTCCTCGCAATTCGTTTGGAAATACGTTAGCAAATTCATTCACGATAGGCATCTGCCCCATTTCGGCTCCCTCTCGTTGGGTATCAACAATATGGCACAGATAACCTACACACCCTTTTCTTAACAGCTTCCTGGCTTGCATCGTCGATAGCAAACTCGAACGTCTAGGAGATTTACTACCGTAGAACACTTCCTTAGACTGCTTCGAAGTCTGGAGGTTTACGCTTTTCTTCTGGCAATCGATTACTGCCCCATGGTTAAACAACCAATCCATTCCCAGTATTACGTCAAATTCTCCTAGTCTAATCGGAATTAAATCTACCCATAACTTACTCCCTCTAATTTCAACGCAACAATTCCTATGAACATGTTCAACAGGGATTACTTCTTTATTCGCAACTTCTATGTTCAAGGGAGACTCTAGTTTCTCTAGAGGTACGCTTAAACGTTGAGCAAATTCACATGATACAAAAGAACAGGTCGCACCCGAATCAAACAACACATATGCATTAATATTATTGATCGGAATGATACCTGAGACTACGTCTCCTGATGTCACTGCATCCTGGACCGTCATATTGAAGGTCCGGGCTGATGGTCTAATCGGTGGAGCTGGACTAGTCATAGTCAGCTTGCCACTGCTATTCCCATTGCCTCCCCCGTCTGTCCCCTTCTTCGGGCAATTCCTTGCCATGTGGCCTGGTGCTCCGCAAACGAAACACCCACCGATCTTCTTCGGGTTAGGGCAGTTAGGAGAGATGTGTCCCTCCTACCCACAGTTCTAGCATGTCGTCCTTCCCTTCAAGCAGACCCCCAGGTGATTCTTCCCGCAGGTCTTACTCTACCCTCTTCTTTGGATCTCCTTGTTTGTTCCCGGTATTTCCGGAATTGTTCCATTTCCTCTTCTGGTTACTTTCACTTCCACCGGCTAAATCAGTCTTATTTCCTCCTTCGTTCCGACCCTTATTCTTCTTCTCCCTATTGTAGAGGCTTAGCGCCTCACTCCCTCCTTCGGCTATGATAGCCTTTTCCAAGATTGATCCAAATGTATCGATCTGTAACACGCTCACCTTGTTGTAGAGCCAGGGTTTCAGGCCCTGCTCAAACCTCCTCGTCTTCCTTTCCTCGGTGTCCACTTGGTGTGGAGCAAACCGAGCCAGCTCGTTGAACTTAGCAGCATAATGGGGTACTATCAGGTTATCTTGCTTTAGTTCTAAAAATCGCATCTCCATGCGACTCTGCATGCTCTTGGGAAAGTAGTTCTCGAAGTATAACTCCTTGAATCGTTCCCAAGCAATGACTCCTTCTCCAGCCCTATTCTGGTTTGCTTCCCACCAGAAGTTAGCCTCACCCTTCAGTAGGTAGGTAGAAAAAGTGGTCTTCTGCTCCTCCCCAACTCCAGCAATGATGAATGCTTTATCCACCTCCTTAACCCATGATTGAGCCTCTATAGGCTCGGTGGTCCCCTTAAATTCGGGCGTTCCCACGCTCTTAAAGTCCTTAAAGTTGGCAACACGCGCAACTGGAGGAACGACAGGTGGTACAGTTGGAACTTTATTCAAAGCTCCCACCAGTAAGTCTATGAATTACTGCATAGGGTTTCCTGTTTCCCTAGTCTCACTCTCATTATCGGATTCTCTATTTTCATTCCTCTGCGTTCCCTGTCTTCCTCTTCCTCTCCATCTCGGCGGCATTTTTCTGTTAAACAAATTATGCCACTATTAATCTACTATCCATCCTCAAGTATTTTATTAACAGAACACATACACATACTCATCACAAAGCACATTTAATAAACAAACTTATATTAATATGCTTCATATTTCATACATCGTGCCACACATAGCTTCTGTTATTCGCATACAATATATCCCTCTATTACTAAAAAAATGGGATTTACACCAGATAATCTATTACATATACAAAATTTAGGATTTACATCCTTACAAGGTACACCTCTAGACCTCGTCAAATCACTGAACTAGACCACGCCTAATGGCGTCTGCATACTCGTCGTCAGCTATGGCCATCACCAGATCCCTACTAATGGTGTGCCTGGTCTGGCCCTCCTCTGCTGGGTAATGGGTCACCCTACGCTGAAATCGCCCATGTGACGACCTGAACGCATAGTTAGACCTATCGGTCCTCTCCTTCTTGATCCTCGCCTCTTCTTCCAGGTCATCGGCCCGATCTTCAGCCCTGATCCTATCATCGATCTCTGCCTTCCAGTAGGCCTCTAATTCATGTCTCTCTTGCAAGAGTTCTTGAACCCTCGCCTCTAAGGCTTGAACTCTACCTCTTAGTGCTACATTCCTGTCAAGTACCACTTCAAATAGATTATTCATGTCTGATGGTGCCACTTCCTCCTCTTCAGAAGGCACATCATTCGATAATATATCATCTGCTTCCTCCTCATGCTCGGACGGATCCTCATCAAGTGAAAGGTCCATCTCCGGTTCCTCCTCTAGATCCTCTTCTAGGTCACTATCTACTTGAGCCTCAACCTCTGCTAGCGGCTCGGGTGTTGGCTCGGGTGGAGCGATCAACTCCTCGCTTACTACATGGATATCTGTATACTCGGGTCCTCCTCCTGACATCTACAATCCAAGTTACTAACTCGATTAGTACAGAGCAATAACATATAATATTATAGCACATAACAAATATAGTTTATTTTAGGTATACTTTTAGTTCATTGGATGAATTTCCTCAATCCACCCCTTAACAACTCTATTTGAGTTCATTTACTAACTCTTCTATTCTCTCTATGGTCATATTCCTAAGGTTTTCCCCAACCTAAGGTTTAAACCCTTTCAGCTCTGATACCAACCTGTGATGTAACGACCACGAATCGTGGGTAGCTTTGTAATTCGAGCCTATAAATTTTATTGAATAAATTGAACTTTTATTAATATTATTCCGTGTTATGTGTTTGAATATTTTATTACTACATATGATGTGTAGGTGATAATTTTTTATTGTTATTATTTTTATTGGAGTTGATTAAATCATTAGAGAAATAGCACTAAAGCGCTATTTACGCCAAAGACGCCTTTTCGATTTTATGACTTCTCATAATTTTGCTAAAGCGTTAATGAGAGGGATTGATAATCCAAGTGTGGGATTTTATTTGAGCCCAATTGAATATTTATTAGAAGCCCAATTGGAATTAAATTTGGAGTCCAAGAGAAGCCCAATAGATTATTAGTTGAAGCCCAAAACCCATGGACCTAGTCCATGAACCAAACCCACCATCCATGACCCAAACCCATGACCCATGAAGGGAAATGGGTAATAAAGTCTGCAGCTGGAAATGGGAGGGGAAGAAGAGTATGGGAGAAGGAGAGAATGAGAGGGAGAAGAGCCAAGAACGTGGGAGAGCATAAGGAACTTCAATTTCCTTGCATTTGGTGAAGGAAGAACAACTTGGGAGAAAAGTGGGGAGTGCCCGAGCTATGGGGAGGGCCAAAGGCTCAGTCACCCATACATGGGGAGCTGCCATGCCCGAGCATGCTCAGCTCCTCCACCTCCAAGAAACTCAGCCCTTCCTCTATATATACTTCCCCATTGCTTAGCCTCCATTCCTTTGATTGTTGCTTAGTAAGATAGCTAAAAATTGAGAGTGTAAGAGTTAAGTGTGTGCGGGTGAATTGAAGAAGAAGAAAGATTGTGTAGCAGCTGTGATTAATTCCTCTAGCATCCTATAAGAAGCTTCAAGAGGTACACACAATGAAATCTTAGCCCATTCCATAATAGCTTCAAGCTTTTAGTTTTGCTATGCTTTGTTGGAAATGTTGCTAAATTTCGTTAGTTAGTTCATGAACATGTATGAATGTTGTTAGCTCTATTAAAACCTTGTTAATGGTATGTGAAAGTGGAACAATGAATGAGAATCGAACCTATGCATAAGGAATCAAGAAATGGACTGAAATGGACATTAGTGGACTGTTATTCATATTTTGTTAATAATGAAGTTGTAATCATCTTGGTTTGGTTATGTGCATTGGTTGTGTGTTGTTGGTATATGCCCAGAAGTTATGGGAATTGATTTCATATGTGAAGTCAAGGGTAACCATGTAATGATAAGCTACGAGTTATGAACTCTAAAGCCATGCCCACAAACTATTTGGTTTAATGTCTAAGAGAATGATTTCCCTAATGATTTTGAGAACTAGTGTTGATTAATTGTTGAAATGAGGTTATAATGCATGGTTGAGTAATAGAAACATGTTTTAAGTCATGTGTACTGGTTGTGTATTGGCCAAGTAGCAAATGAGAAGGAAATCAATTTTTGTTATTAAGTTTCTACAGAAGCAGAAACCTGGGATTCCCTGTATCCGGGGTAGCGCGGCCGCGCTACTCCCAAGCTTAAGGATAGCGCGCGCGCGCAGGTCTGCAGAAGTGCATAGTTTGGCTGCTTTGTGTTGTTGATGTGATGCATGTTTACATAGACCTAGTACGTTAATAATACCCCAAATCATATGTATGTTATGTTGGTGTAGTATTAGAATGACCCCAAGCATCTAGAAACTGGTTAGAGTTTAAATAAACCAGAAAAGTGCATCTGGGGGAGTAGCGCGGCCGCGCCACTCCCAGGCCAAATAGCAGCGCGGCCGCGCCGTGCTGCAGAGTTGCCCAATTGTTTCTTTTCATGAACTGAAGCTTGAGGCAAGTGTATATGAACCTCTTAAGTAGTAATACATGAAGCATGATTTTAACTGGTTAGTTAAGCATGAAATGACTAAGTCACGTGAGATTTGCTTAAATGAAATGAATAGCTTAGTGGCGATCAATGTTCATAATGATTATAATGTGTTGATTAATGTAAGCCAATGTTTGGTGTCTATTGTGAGACTACTTGGTATGTGAATATGTGTTTAAATGCGTAGGACATATTTGAAGGACGATTAACGTCAAATAGTAGCAAGCGCTTAAGGCAAGTTTCCTAAACCCTTGTCTAACCCTTGTGTTGGGCAAGTTCTCTAGCTTCATTCATTTTCAGTATTGAATGCAAGTTTCGTATTGTGGCGCCCCCAAATCCGGGTACTTAAAACCCGTACTTGGTGCTACACGATATCATTCATACAAACTGCTTATAATAAAAGATAATAATAATTATTGCATCAGAGGTATCTATCCCAGGTACGAAGACCTTTAGTATCTTTATTACATGATAGATATTGTATTTTTAAAACAAAAGTCTATCTATTACAACAACCATCTATAACTACTCCTGTAGCTTTCCCTTGCCTTTATCCTTTTCGGACCCTTCTATGCGTTCTGGCTTAGCTGAAAACATTTATATTCAAAGCAAGAATGAGCATTTGATTGCTCAGCAAGTAATAGTAATTGATAAACACGTATATCACGAAATAAATGTTCTCTTTGAGATATGCTTTGATAACAGAATAAATATTATGAAGCAACTGAACGATTCATAAACGACAGTATAACTCATTTATATTATTGAAATGATATACTGAATTCTGATACTGAGTGGTCACAAGACCATGAACGTTTATTTTTTTCTTTTCTTGAAAAGGTTCTATCAGAAATTCATCTGTGAACCGTCTGGTCTTACGGGCACGGTGGGTGATCAGCCCGTTATGCCCTGTATTGATCAATACTATCTATTCGAACAACACTTGTGTTCACTGTCACCGTCCCCAGGACGCAATATAAAATGTTCCCAAGTTAGGGATGTTCTACTCAGTTTGAAGTTCAACCCAAAAGCAAATAGGATGAACAGCTTTATAAATTCTGGAACGATTTCAAGACTTAATACGAAAGAATTGAAACAGTCAAATCTGGGGTCTAGCCAGAACAAATCGGCGTAGACCGTCATTAAATTGCAAACGTGTATCGAATTTTATCAAATACACATGATCTTAACTTCATTATGTTCCGAAGCTGATTGGAATAAAATCATATAACATTATATTATTCATATATAATTGCGAAAAATTTGCTCAAGGTAAGTAAACTAGTTTGAAAATAAAGGAATTGAGATACTTGCTCAAAAATAAACAAGATCAGGATACTTGTCTGGTCTGTTGTCTATTGTATTAAGTTCAGCTAAATTTGCTTTTACGGATCCTACACAATCATAGTTATATAAATGCATTAGCCATATATCCAGAATATATAACGTATATAGTTATATATTAAATATCCACATTGGTCACGTTATTAGCTTAGGATACTTAGTTTTCGCTTTGGTAGGCTTCATTGTGATTGTAATATGTGAGTACATTAAAACTTTAGTTTATAACTCACTTATAATACATAAGTATTAGATACATCTTATACCTAAGTAAGTTCATAGCGTACTTTATACCTTGAGTGCAATTACAACTTGTATAAATAAATTATAGTTCCCGTAGCAATTTATAGCTTTAACATTGTGAATATCATGTTAACTAGTAACGTCTTTTAATATAAAGCCAACAGCCCCTTGAAATTATAATAGCCCTTTACTCACATTATAAATTTGAATTCACAAGCTTTGATACCAACATACATATAACATCAATATTGGACATTATATTACTAATGTACATATATCTCACAAAACATCAAATATTATTTAATCATTCATGTTATAATTCTTATTATAACATAAAAATAACTATCATTATTAATTAAATAAATTTCATTATTTAACTAATTAAAACAAACATCTTAATTCACTAATTTATCAATTAATGAATTATTTATTCATTTTGCCATGTAGCTAATTTCAGCTAACTCATTTAATAGTTATTCAATATAATTCTTCAAATAAATGTATACTTTCACAATTATTATACACATCTAAGTCATCACGAAAAATCACCGCACAAAAATATTTATGCAGTCAAGCACACTTAACATATCTTAAAATAAGAAATTATTTAATATTTTTTTTTATTTTTTAATATCTGAATATCCGGATTGTCACACGTATCTTATACAAAAGACGTATATTGTGCAAGTTTTCTAACGCTTGTCTAACCCTTGTGTTGGGCAAGTTTATTTGATTCATTTGATTATATTCTCATGACTCTCATGCGATGTTTGAAATTCCAATTTACGCAATACAAATATGATTGTGTGAATTCCTTACTTATGTAAATCTTTAGTATTTGCACAAGTATTCGAGCTATGTTATGACATAAATTGTTGAAGCTTTCAAGTTCACATATATATGAACTGTTATAGAGAACGTCGATGCCAATTATTTCGGCTAGACAGATATTGAAATATTTTATTAATTTGATAATAAATCCTTGAAATGTTATTGATGATTAAGTAGAGCTATCCAACCGAATTGCTTTGGTTAGGATTCCGAGACATGAATGAGATGAACAACCTTAATATTAGGGGCAGTTTTTAGTCAGTTATTCTGACAAGGCATCGAGCACCTAAACAAACGCATATAGTCGTTTCCAGCTAGAGTGTTGATCAACATAGAGTACAATAGGCTGATCACCTAGAAGTGCTCGTAAGTAAGACGGTTTGCGGTTATATTGCTGTGTACCTTTTCAAGAAAGCAAAAGAAAGTTCAAGGTCTTATGACCACTCAATGTCGTTTCGAAAATATATTTTTAAAACGAAAGCAAATTATTATTCTTGTTTATTCAGAATATTTCACAACTATTGTTCAGTTGTCGAAGAAAAATGATATGATTGATGATATTGTTGTTATTCAACTGTTATACTTGCTGGGCAATTGAATGCTCATTCTTGCTTTATATTAAACATTGCAGCTAAGTCCGAGCGGGTCGAAGATTCCGGTTAGGACAAGGGAAAGGGCAAGATGAACGTCTAGATGGCGTCGTACTTTATTTGTATTAGTAATGTTATAATATTAAGACTTATTATGTATTTGGAATGATGTTATGGTAATAGAACCTGGGATTGAGAGTAAGACGTGTTGTAATAATATAGTAATTACATTAATGTCTATTATGTTGTATGGAATGGGATGTACCGTGTAGCACCACATCACTTGATACCACTACGTCCTTGACAGTCATGTTGAAAGTTCTGGCCTTTGCTCGACTGGTGTAGTCGGTCCCGCTATCGAATGTTTGTTATTATTCTTACTTCCTCCTCCAACATATATCGCCCTCTTTAGATAGCTTCGTGCCTAGTGATCCAGAGCACCACATACAAAGCATGCATTCTTCCTTAGACTGGTACAGGGAGCAATATGACCCTCTTGCCCACAGTTGTTGCATACATTCTTTCCCTTCAAACATGTCCCTATGTAGATTTTTTTCATTTTTTTATGTAAAATACAAAAAAGAGTAAAAGATAAATAAAAAAATTGATTCATTTTTTTTTAAGAAAAAAGAAATTAAAAATAATTATTATATACAGGAAAAAAATTAGATTTTTTTCAATTTTTAAAAAAAAATGAGTAAAGTTTTTAAAAATATAGATTCAAACAAATTAAACTTTATTTTCATAAAAAATTGAAATTTTTAGTTTTTTTAAAAATTGAGTAAAATTTCTTAAAATATAAATTCAAAAACCTAAATAAAAAAAACTTTATTTTCATAAAACAAAACTAGAAATATTTATTTTTTAAAGGATGTGTAAATTTTCATAAAAATAATGAAGAATAAAAATTTTTAAATATTATTTTTTTTGAATCTATATTTTATGAAACTTTATTCATTTTTGCAAAAAAATAAAAGTTTCTAATATTTTTTCTTGAAAATAATAATTATTTTTACAAATATTTAAAATAATAATTATTTTTAAAATAATTATTATTTTTAATAATTGAAAATAAAATAGTATTTTTAAAAGAATTTTAAAATAATAATTATTTTAAAAACTTTTTAGTTTTTTTTTGAAAAACATTATTTGTAAAATTGGTTCGGGTCGGGTTGGATCAAAATTTGGTTAAAATGGGTCGGATTGGGGTCAAATAGGGTAAAAAGAACGGAAACGCCAAAAAAATGTCAATTTAAGGACCTAACTGACGAAAAATGAACTTTACGGACGACTTTGAAAGTGAGTGGCAACTTGGAGGGACAGATCTGCCATTCAACCAATTTTAATTAGATCTATTCAACCCCCCTCTAAATCTCTTTTGTTCAGTTGCGAATAACACAAAATTTTCACTTTCAGCTCTCTTTGTGCGGTGAGGGTTTGTAATGTTCTTCCCTAAATGTTTATGTGCGGGTATTATATAGGGAAAGGAAACAATCCGCAGGAACTTCTTGGGATAGTTAGCTTGAAAAGTTTCTGCTAACTATCTACAAGAAGTTATAACAGAAGTTTCTGCTAACTATTCGTTACAACTTCTTGCAGATAGTTATTCTCACTTTTTAATTTTGACCGTTCGTAATTAGGTTGAATGGTCATAGATCAGTTGGTTGGGAAATGATCTATAGCCAGATGTGATTATGGATCACTCCCATATATATATATATATATATATATATATATATATATATATATATATATATATATATATTAATGTTTAAAAAGTAAAAGTTTTAAAACAATTAATGTTATAAAGTTCCCATATGTATATATATATATATATATACATATGGGAACTTTATAACATTAATTGTTTCAAAACTTTTACTTTTTTAATAAATAAGTAGGTAAATATCTAGACTCGTCTAAATTATCTCTTTCCTCTTCCTATTTATTGCTTTAAAATCAAAACGATTCCTACTCAACAACATGTGACATCATACATATATATATATATATATATATATATATATATATATATATGTGTGTGTGTGTGTGTGTGTGTGGGGACTCTATAACATTAATTGTTTCAAAAATTTTACTTTTTTAATAAATAAGTAGGTATATATCTAGAACCATCTGAATTGTCTCTTTCCTCTTCCTATTTATTGCTTTAAAATCAAAAAGATTCCTACTCAACAGCATTTGACATCTGCCATCAATCTTAGGTAAGTAAGAGATATGTGGTACTATAAAATGCATGCTTAGCCGCCCCTATTCTTATCCCTAATCCTAAACTCTCTTCTATCATGCCGCTTATTCTAAATCAAAGAGGCGTTGAAACCAGAGATGATTCAACTAGTGAAGAAGACGATGAAGATGAAAACCGATTATCCTTTAAGGTCGGGCATCATGTTCTTTAACTCATTTATTTTTTCTAGATCCAATTTGCATAATTCAGGGATCTGTTATAGGAGTTCTTTTGATCTGATTGGTATAGTTTCTAAAGAACACAAAAGTTAAGTAGTTGTTTAAAATTTTTCACTTTGATTAATTTATTTTTCTTATGAATACAATGTGAGCTTGTCATATGGGGTACGGGATATAAATGTGGAGTTGATATTGGACCTCCCCGCGGTCGATTTCGGTAAGGAAGCATGGTGAAATGTTATGAATATGAGAATATCAATGTGAGCTTGCCATGTGGGAGAAGATCTCGTATGGGATATCAATGTGGGGTTGATATAGGCTTGAACCTCTCTCTTGGATAGCTGGCTTTTCAGGAGGAAATTGAGTTTGAGTCTATATCATAACATTTTCATTTTCCTGGATGGATAATCAAATAGTTTACTACTCCATCCGTTCTACAAAAAGTGTTCAATATGCAAAATTCTAAAATTTAAATTGATGTGAATTCAATTAATTTTAAATATCATGTAAATTACTCAAAAATGCTATCATGTAAGAAATTATTATTTTAAAGATGATACTAAATTCATATAAATCACAATTTAAATTTTATTTCACAAATTAATTAGGATCAAAGCTAAATGAGAATATTTCTATGAAATGGAGGGAGTATAAGATACGCAGATGTAGATCTTCAATCGCATTAGGGATCTGACTATAGTTCTTTTGATTATCCACAGGATACAACAATTATGTAGTTGAATAAAAATGTACGTCTCTTTGGTTTAAACTGTCACCTTTTGATTAAGCGTACTAAATCCCAGTTGCTATTTGTTTATGGACAGGCTGGCATTATTAGGTCGATGTTTATGGCATTTCATAACAGTCTCATGTTCAGTAACTGGTTGCACAGAATACCATGTTTCACAGGTAAAATTTCTCATCTTAGGCCTAATTTCTCAAGTTTATTGAGTTCATATTAATAATTTTGCCCAACTTTAAACTTGTAGGGGTAGTATGTATGAGTTAATGTTCTTGAAACATCAGGGGATGTTCTTGTATTTAAAGGTTTTTTATTTGCTATTTTTCAATACTAGTTTGTGATAAAAAGAATAGTTGATTTAGTTGAGTTTTTATTTGCTTTTTTCACCTCAACGAAAACTTTTGCAATATCTTTGTATTGCATATCTCCATGTGCTCGTTCTTCTGTACCATACTATAGCTAATTATATTGTTTTGGATTCGATCTTTTAGTGAACTAAATTGGAGTTGGAAAATTTTATCAAATGCATTTTCGACAATAACTATAATCATTTATTTCCTACGATTACATTCGTAGCATTTATAGTAACGATTGATGGTGACTATTGTCATTAGGATATTCAGCCGCAATCTAATTGGCACTCTATTCCTGGAGATACAGAATCATGTCCAGATTTGGTATGTTACTTTTAGCCTAACTAAATGTTTATCTCTTTGTAGAATCCTAGTCCATCGTATTCTCAATGTATGCTTGTCTAGTTATCACGTAATATATTTTGCAATTGTGAGAAATGAACTACTTGTAGCATTTTGTATGCGATGCCTAGAAAATTTTATGATATTCAATAATTAAGTTAAGTAACACTTAAAAAAACAGAGAAAAGTTTGAGAACAATTTTACTAGTTTGTATGTGCTATTTGGAGCTTGGAATTCTTACTGTTCTTTCTTTCTTTCTTTTTTGGAAATATTGCATAATAAGATTGTTGTTCAAGCAATTACTATAATGTTTTTTTTAGAAGGAGATGCCTCCCCCCTCCTTGAATATTTTAGAAATAACATTAAATATCACACATCCCCCTTATTGAACTAAAATTTTGATTGTGATTTTTAAAAGCCATAATATGTTGAGTCTATACTCAATATAATGTTCAATACCACTTCCCATTTATTTGTCATACTTCTTGAGTGTGTGGCACTGTAATATAATTTTAACCACAAGCGGCATAGGGCTTGTCGAACCTTCTTTCATGAAGCTGAAACCACTTCTAATCATAGCAATATATTTTTCTATAACCAACTAATGAATCATGTTGTTGGTGAACAGAATTAAAGAACTTCCATTTAATAATATCATATTAATATCTAATATAAATTAAAACCCACAGTTTTCCCAACTCCACTGGAATGTTGCAACAATCCTTCTAATGAGTTTCATTAGTCCTATTGATTGTAGCTTGACTCTTAACAAATCAATGTAGGTCCTTACTAATTATGGAATAGGTTCATATTTATCATCCATTTAAAAATCCTAGATTCTATATTTTAAGATTGGGTGTGATAGTAACATTGTAGGTGCAGTTTTGTGCAGTTTCTTTGCGATAGCAACTGCATCTTTCGTCTTGTCATCTTTATTTTTTGCCGCATTGCCGTCGCCACCAGTAGTATTTTTTGGAGCATTATCGGCAGCACCAGTAGTGGACATGTAAGACCCATGTTACAGAGTCCCACATCGCCTATTTCAAAAATTCTCTCTCCTTTCCTTACCTATATATATCGTACTAATATTTTATTTTTATTATTATTAAACAATAAGGATTTTCTTATTTTAAGAAAAGACTTTTTGTAAGAGGGACTTTTTAGTAAGTACCTCCTTAGTTAAAAATTTTCAGTATCGAGGGCGTAGGCAGACTGCGAACCTCATAATTTCGGGTACGTTTTTTTTTTCCTTTTGTATTTATTCAATTTAATTTTCTGTATTATTAGTTTATAACTTTAATTAGTATATTATAGTTAGTTTGTTAGTTAATAGTGTGATATTATTTTGGCTAGATATTATGTATCTCTTTAATATTATGGAGGGTTCAATATATGCATAAATCAGTTAAATACTAATATTGTAGTATTTAATAAAATGTATTATTTTTGTGAATAGATTACTTTGAGCGAGCCTAACTAATTGCATCTGTAATTGTGGGTATTGCATTACGTACTCCAGGTACGGATTCCGTACTCCTTCAGCAATACTCATGTGAAATTTAATTAATTCGTTTTGTTTTGCGTTTTGAATTCCGTTATTATTTCACATGATTGTTTCTTGTGAAATTCATATAATTCTTTTATTTTTGAGTTGATACATATGACTCGTATTTGTATTCTTTGAGTTGGAATATCATGTCTAGTATTTATTTTTGTAGAAACGTACATGCTAATATATTTTGGGAGATTTTGTGTCAATTCGTTTCGATTTAGCATGTGCGTATTAGAACCCTTTTGTTGGTATTATATCGCTTATATTGTGACATGATATTTTTATTAGATAATATCGTAGGGTGTACCTTGAGCTAACCACCTGTGGGGGTACCACAGGCATGTCGTCTTGGCACAAGAGACATGACACTTCCGTGGCAGTGTGATTAGTCCACGGCGTCTCTGTTTTGTGCTCCGATGGGAGTTGGCCATTTGGTGATTTGTTGTGAGAGGCGTATGGGTCGACCCTAGTTTTCTGTTCTGTTCTGTTCTGCGGATTGTTGATGTTGTGCCAAACACACTTTCCGATTTTGCATGCATTTGGATCTGCAGTCCAATGTGTGATTTGTCTATGTGACATTATTTGACTTGTCTATGTGGCAAGCTATATTTCTGAGTTCGGTATGAAATAACCTCAGCCATTCGATTCAGCCTATTTGTTATTTACTTCAGTTCAGTTCAGTTCAGTTATGTTATTGTGATATTTGTTATTTAGTTCAGTTCAGCTATGTTATTCAGTTCAGTTCAGTTCAGTTATGTATTGTGATATTTGTTATTCAGTTCAGTTCAGTTCAGCTATGTTATTTAGTTCAGTTCAGTTCAGCTATGTTATTCAGTTCAGTTCAGTTCAGCTATGTTATTCAGTTCAGTTCAGTTCAGCTATGTTATTGTGATATTTGTTATTCAGTTCAGTTCGATTCAGCTATGTTATTAAGTTCAGTTCAGTTCAGCTATGTTATTGAGTTTAGTTGAGTTTGATTTCGTTATTCAGTTCAGCTATGTTATTGAGTTTAGTTCAGCTTGATTTTGTTATTCATTTCGGTTCATACTTCTGTACTCTATATTCGTACTAGGCAATTGGCTCATGCTGTGTTTTTCTTTCGGCAGGTATTCAAGGGGTTCAAGGGCAAGTGTGAAGAGATGTTCCTTTTAGTTTGATATTCTGCTTAGAGTTTGTTCGTGCGTGACCTCCCTTTCCTATTTCGGGAAGGGGGTGTTACAGAGTTGGTATCAGAGCTTAGGTTTCTTTCTTGTAGAAAACTTATTTAGGTTTGACCTGTGAGTTATGGGTAGACTTTTGGGTTAGGTTTTTATTCTGTTTGATACTCTTTTCAGTTGTCATATCAATTTGTATTTGAATTTGTCGTTGATCAATTTCGTTTTCTTTTTGATAATTAGGCCCGTTTCTTTTCTTTTAATTCCGAGGACGGAATTCTTTTAAAGGGGAAGTAATGTAAGACCCATGTTACAGAGTCCCACATCGCCTATTTCAAAAATTCTCTCTCCTTTCCTTACCTATATATATCGTACTAATATTTTATTTTTATTATTATTAAACAATAAGGATTTTCTTATTTTAAGAAAAGACTTTTTGTAAGAGGGACTTTTTAGTAAGTACCTCCTTAGTTAAAAATTTTCAGTATCGAGGGCGTAGGCATACTGCGAACCTCATAATTTCGGGTACGTTTTTTTTTTCCTTTTGTATTTATTCAATTTAATTTTCTGTATTATTAGTTTATAACTTTAATTAGTATATTATAGTTAGTTTGTTAGTTAATAGTGTGATATTATTTTGGCTAGATATTATGTATCTCTTTAATATTATGGAGGGTTCAATATATGCATAAATCAGTTAAATACTAATATTGTAGTATTTAATAAAATGTATTATTTTTGTGAATAGATTACTTTGAGCGAGCCTAACTAATTGCATCTGTAATTGTGGGTATTGCATTACGTACTCCAGGTACGGATTCCGTACTCCTTCAGCAATACTCATGTGAAATTTAATTAATTCGTTTTGTTTTGCGTTTTGAATTCCGTTATTATTTCACATGATTGTTTTTTGTGAAATTCATATAATTCTTTTATTTTTGAGTTGATACATATGACTCGTATTTGTATTCTTTGAGTTGGAATATCATGTCTAGTATTTATTTTTGTAGAAACGTACATGCTAATATATTTTGGGAGATTTTGTGTCAATTCGTTTCGATTTAGCATGTGCGTATTAGAACCCTTTTGTTGGTATTATGTCGCTTATATTGTGACATGATATTTTTATTAGATAATATCGTAGGGTGTACCTTGAGCTAACCACCTGTGGGGGTACCACAGGCATGTCGTCTTGGCACAAGAGACATGACACTTCCGTGGCAGTGTGATTAGTCCACGGCGTCTCTGTTTTGTGCTCCGATGGGAGTTGGACATTTGGTGATTTGTTGTGAGAGGCGTATGGGTCGACCCTAGTTTTCTGTTCTGTTCTGTTCTGCGGATTGTTGATGTTGTGCCAAACACACTTTCCAATTTTGCATGCATTTGGATCTGCAGTCCAATGTGTGATTTGTCTATGTGACATTATTTGACTTGTCTATGTGGCAAACTATATTTCTGAGTTCGGTATGAAATAACCTCAGCCATTCGATTCAGCCTATTTGTTATTTAGTTCAGTTCAGTTCAGTTCAGTTATGTTATGTTATTGTGATATTTGTTATTTAGTTCAGTTCAGCTATGTTATTCAGTTCAGTTCAGTTCAGTTATGTATTGTGATATTTGTTATTCAGTTCAGTTCAGTTCAGCTATGTTATTTAGTTCAGTTCAGTTCAGCTATGTTATTTAGTTCAGTTCAGTTCAACTATGTTATTCAGTTCAGTTCAGCTATGTTATTCAGTTCAGTTCAGTTCAGTTCAGTTCAGCTATGTTATTGTGATATTTGTTATTCAGTTCAGTTCGATTCAGCTATGTTATTAAGTTCAGTTCAGCTATGTTATTGAGTTTAGTTGAGTTTGATTTCGTTATTCAGTTCAGCTATGTTATTGAGTTTAGTTCAGCTTGATTTTGTTATTCATTTCGGTTCATACTTCTGTACTCTATATTCGTACTGGGCAATTGGCTCATGCTGTGTTTTTCTTTCGGCAGGTATTCAAGGGGTTCAAGGGCAAGTGTGAAGAGATGTTCCTTTTAGTTTGATATTCTGCTTAGAGTTTGTTCGTGCGTGACCTCCCTTTCCTATTTCGGGAAGGGGGTGTTACAGGACACCTGTTTTGCAGATCCGTTGATGGATACAGACTGGGAAATGCTTCCTTTGGACATATTTCCTTGTCCACATCCGCGACCAGGCCATATGTAACTTGATGAGGCAGTTGAACGCTCTGGAGAGTTCCTTATATGAAGTCTGTACTTCTGTATATTGCATGCAAATGTTTCATTTAAAAAAGTAATAATTAAGAATATGAGGCAATTAATTAATTATCCTGAAAATGGCGTCTAATTGGCACGCTATTCCTGGAGATACAGAATCATGTCCAGATTTGGTATGTTCTCTTTAACAAAAAAATGGAAGTGTTATGATGATAGCGAATGTAGAATAATACAGTCTAGCTTGATCGATGTAAATGGTACAATGGAGAAGTCTATATGATAATTAACCAATTACTGAAAACAAAAAAATGTTACTAACGCTTAACAAAAAAATGGAGAAGTTTAACAAAAAAATTGAAGTGTTACTAACGCTTGTTAATGTTTTGCGAATTATGTATGTGCAATTCGGTTATGATAATTAACCAATTACTATATCTGTTGCAACGCTCCCAAATCCTTGTACTCGCTACAGATTCGGTGTATCATGATATATATCTTTCATAATATCTATCAATATTTTTATTGATTTTAACCAGTCTGTTACAGACATCATATCACATACCTCGTTCCTAGATCGCAACTTATATATTCCAATTTATCTCATCAACGATACCAACCTGTAGCCTCTACGGTATTTTTTTTCTCTTACTTCCCAACTCCCGATCCTTTTGGTCTATCTTTCCTTTCTTCCTGCAATAATTTATGATTGCAAGGGTGAGCATCAAATATGCTCAGCAAGTATGAAACATAAATAAACAATTTAAGGAATAATTCCAAATCAATCATTCAATGATTTCAAATTGAAAATTTAACAATTAAATATTACTTGGATGGTCATAAAAGACCAATAGTTCTTTCGAATCGTACTGCAGGTGATCAACCTGGCAGCACTGTCATGACCTGTAACACGTTACTTCACTGTAGTACACAGTGACTTGTCGGAATAAGCTCATCAATGAATAAATATGCTTTGAACCAATGAATAGCTCGTCAATATAAATCTTTAATATTTGAAACTTTAAGAATGTGCAACAACACATATTATTAAGAAGTAGTAAAACTTCAACATCAGAATCTTCATCTTTGAATCGTTACTGAGGGGTCGTAAGGACCATGAACTCTTTACATCATATCGAACGCTAAAAACGTTAAGTCGACACTATATGGCCTAAAAGTGTCCCGTAGTTATTTAAATTGCTGACTCTCCATAAGTGTTTAACAGTCACATAGACTGAAAAACTCTCCTTAAATATTCCCTTATATATAAGGTTGTTCATCCTCAGTCTGAATCAGTTTCACAGTGGAGTAGCCGAAACAACTGACATACTCTATAATTCAATAAATTTAGGAATATCAAGAATGTGCAAATTTAGAAATAACGTTTCGTTCAATGAACTTACCATACATTATGAGTTCAAAAACTTGCCATAATAATATAAGTACAAGAACTCATCATGAACTTACCATAATACTATGGGTTCAAGAACCTACCATAATAATACGAGTTCAAGAACTAGCATATATCTCCAAAACTTGTAGCTCAGCTCAATCATAGGCATTTGTATTGTGATGCCCCCAAATCTGGGTACTTCCAAACCCGCATTTAGTGCTACACGGTGCTATTCATTCAACATACTAACATTATCATAAAAACAATTACTAAATTATTACAATATATTTAACTTGTCAATCTCAAGTTCTCAAACCTTTAAATTCTTCATTACATGATAATAAGATATTATTACAAAGCACCTAACTATTACAGATAGTGGTCTTCAACTACTTGTCCAACTTCCCATTTTCTTTATCTTTGCTAGATCCTTCTATACGTTTAGGTTTCACTGAAAACATTTAATTTCAAGCAAATGTGAGCATTTAATTACTCAGCAAGTAATGACAGATAATAAAAACAACATATATCGGAATTAAACATTTTATTGAAGAATACTTCTACAACGAACAACATTTATGACGTCATTGAATCAATTCTGAATACAAAGCTTCTCGTTTATTATATTTAAAACGACATACTGACTAATCATGCTGAGCGGTCACAAGACCAAGAACTTTATTTTTCATACTTTTGAAAAGGTCTAACAGTAATTCAACTGTAAACAGCCTAACTTACGGGCACGGTAGGTGATCAGCCCTTTATGCCTTGTATTGATCAACACTACTTACTTATTCTCACTGCCTTTCGGCACAAATAAAAGTTTTCCCAAATAAGAGGTGTTCATCTCAAACTTGAGTCCAAACCAAAACAATTCAGTTGGACATCTCTATTTATCATCAATAATATTTCAAGACTTGCAATGAAAAATGAAGAATTATTTTCCTCTAGTCTAGCCAAAACAATAGCATAGACTTATTTCTTAACAGTTCATGTTCAGTATGACTGAAAGATATTTCTTATAGCAAAGCTTATCAACAAATACATCGAATATAATTAGGAAATAGGAAATTTAGAATACTTGCATTCAATGTATAAATCGAATGAAGTTAAAGAATTTTCAAAACAAGTTAGGATACTTGCTTACATAGTCCTATTGCATAATGTAAATGCATAGGTTCGAATACTTGCCTTGTTCGTAGTTTAACAACTATTGCTATCTTTTACTTCACGTACCCTACATGATTTAAATTCACAGATAAGTACATGTCAAACATACATTCACTTACTTCCTATACCCGAATAGTTACACATATCATATACACATATATAGCCATACATTTGATGCCCACATATGTCACATTCTTCGTTTTACATTAACTCTTAATATTGTTTTAAATAACCTTTGTTTCCATCTTGAAAACCCTTTGTTTTCATTTAAACTCTTCTAAAATTTTTGCTTGATATAATAATTTTATGTTCAAAATGACTTTAGTAATATCAATGCATTATATATGTTTTTAGTTTACAATGTATTTTAAACCATTCATAACCCATTACATGGACATAGCATGCTTTTGTACTTAAACTCGAGTTTAAGTAGTGTATTCAAAGTATTTATATATATAACTTATAATTAATATATTATTTTATACCTTTGTATTAATTTATTTCTATTTTATTTTTATGAGCTAACTACCAAAACCATCAAAATCTTAACTAGGCCAAACTAGCTACTCAAAGGGTTACCTGGCTGTTGTAGGGCAGTACAGCCAGCAGCACACTGCGCGCGGCTGCTGCTGCCTGCAGCAGCTGGTAGGCCCAGCGCCCACGCTTCATGACGCCTACTTTGTAATTTAATAACTTCTAAACCACAAATCTGATTACGACGAATTGTTAATATGTTATAGGTGGTATATCCACTTATTTTTAAAAAATATAATTTATACAATTGGCACAATTTAAAAAGACCAAATGAGGATCCAAACCAGCCCGCCCGGCTTGCTGCAGCGCAGCACTGCGCTTGCACGCCTGCTGCTGCTACCTGCAGCAGCTGCTAGTGGCCTGCCCTGCAGCCCCTGCTAACCCAACCCCTTCGCGATTTTATAACTCTTAAACCATAAACTCAGTTGCAACCAAATTTGAGTATGTTGTACACGATATGGTAGACTATTTTTAAAAAATATAACTCATCTACTTTGGACATTTTAGACAGTCTAAACAAAGTCTCGACAATGCTCTGTTACAATTATTTTTTTAACATGATGTTTTCCTTTAAAAAAACAGTCTTTCCCACTTGATTCAATCCATACAAAACATTGAATTTTAATTAGTTACATATGACATGCATATACACAACCTTAATCTTAGCTCCACTAACTTTCAATTTTCTAAGCAAAATAGTCCTAATGGGACTTTTAACAAACAGGTTATGCGCGTTACATTTACGAACAGATTTCTTAAGCTTTTGTTCATGATTTAAACCAAAATTTCCTTCCTTATTACTTTGCACAGAAACAACTAATTATCCAATTTAATATGAATTGTTGGCGATGGGCCGGCAGTTATATATATATATATATATATATATATATAGTAAATAAATAAAAGAGAGATTGAAAACATAGTTAGTTAGTTAGTTCCATGTTTGAATGGGATGAAGTTTACATACATGATCACCACACCAACATCCTCCAATCTCACTCTCCTCCTCCTCCGTCTCAATAATTTTAATTTTAATTCTACTTCTATTTCTAGTCGGGGGGCATGCATGCACCAAACACGGCTCTGAGTGCGCTCCCTCTAATTATCCAAATTATACATACCACTTCCTCCCTTCTGTGGGACCTCCCTAAGTCCCTCCCAACTCCCCCTAATCGACTAGACTACTTATTTTCAAAATATACTAGTACTATTTTATTTATATATATATATATATATATATATATATATGTATGCAACGTCGTCATTCATACCTAACCAAAATCCTTGCCGTCCATCTCATTTCAACCAACTTGAGTTCCATGTGCCTTCACAATTTTCTATTTTTATTTTATATCCTATTTCTCAACTTATTTTATTGCATTCCTTTATTTTTATCTTTATCTTAAATTGAGTCTTTTGTATTTACAAATATCAATCTTCTTTCCCAGTTTATTAAATTGTGTGAGGTTCATTATTAACGCAATTTCAGTAGTATTTTAATTTGACCTTAGATAAAATATTAATCTTCTTTCCAAGGTTATTAAGTTTTGTGAGGTTCGTTATTAAGGATATTATATCTCATGGGCATTACATTAGGAGCTCAATTTCCATAGCTTGTTCAATACATATGAACCCAATTACCCAAATAATTATAATACATGCTAAACGAAATTTCCTTCCATGCTTTATAGCTACTTGAATATATTTAAACCAAGTTTCAATAGAAATCGTTTCTCTTATTACTTACTAATAAAACCCAGTAATTTCATACCACCAAACCAATTATTCATATATATCAATGTTCTTAATTAGCTGCTATATATTACTAGAGATGAAGTTTTACCTCAAGCTTACTTAATCCCAATTGAATTTCGAGTCTGCCTTAGTTTCTTCTAAGTTCTTTCCTCTCCTTTAGCCGAACGAAATGGAGTAGAACATAGAGAAGGAACGGATGGAATTTGGAGGGAATGGAACTTTCAGAGTCTGAGAATTGCTTTATGAAGGAAAACGAATTTTTGAAGGTCTGGCTTTGGTTTGATATAGCTGAATGGCTCCTTGTTCACTACGAATTTTACTTGGTCATACGGATAATAGGAATAAGCCTATGATCCCGGCCTAATGCCAACTCCTGATATTTATTTTACTGACTCAGCTGTGTTTTGCTTGGAGGTTACTCACTTAATATCCCAGCTAGCTTGGTTTAGTATATTTATTATATACCTACTTATTTCCTAGTATATCACATATGGTACATATGTAATATATATAATACATTACACATTCATGTATAAAAAAAATGTAATGCATCACATAATATTTCTCATAAAAAAATGGAAGTTATACATTAAATAAAAATAGTATACATAATGTGATAATTTCTCCATATTAAAATAATTAAATTTCAAAAATTATTTTAATACACTTTATTTCATGTATACAATAAATTTTGTATACTTAAACTAATTTTATTTTCTTTCCGTATTGATTCTAAATAATTTATTTACACGTAATAAATATATATTCATATATTTGTCACATCACAGATACACACATTACACTGCACGTATACACACAGGCAGTACAATATATATTAAAAGAATTTTTTTTCATTAAATTCTTATTTTAATATTTATTCGGGAATTCGAATTATTACATGTATAACTTACAGAATTTCAATAAATAAATAATTTGTTCAAATAAAGAGATTTCCATGAATTTATAACTTGCACAATTTAAAAATATCAAATAGGTTATGATAATTAACCAATTACTGAAAACATACTACTAACGATTCTTAATGTTTTGCGAATTATGATAATTACCCAATTACAATATATGTTATGATAATTAACCAATTACTGAAAACATATTAGATCGAGTCTGATTGTAGCCACGATCACTGGTAAGATGTGAGATCTGCAACAACTTTTCTTGCTCTCATTCTTTATACTCTTCTCCCATTTCTTAGTCAAAGTTATACCATGAATGGATCAACTAGCGTATTAATGTTGTTAGATGAGTTATCCATTCCAAAAATTAAGATTATTATTTATTTATTTTAAATGAATTTGAAACATTTTTAAACTTAAAATTGACATAAATTCATTTAATTTAGTCATTACAAAGATGAATATTGTCAATTATTTTAAAAGTACTACTAATTAAATATTTATTATTTGGTACTTTTTAATGAATTTTATAAATTTTGAGTTTTGAAAATATTTCAAATTAATTTTTAAAATTCAATAATAATCTTATAATTTAAAAAAGAGTCAGTATTATGTTTCAAATTTAGATAAACTCTAATGCAGGCAACTCATAAATTCCTGTTTCACTTGACAGTCTTGATGGTGAAGGAAAAAACTCATTTCTAATTAACCATACTTCTTTTTTTTTTATATCTTTTATTGTTCATCTTTATTTTTTATAAAATGCAGAAATATATATATATATATATACACACACACACATATATATTTGGCTGCAAGATTTTGTTGGGGGATACTTTGTTTTGTTAAATCAAGAGGCCTAATTAATTAGAGGTGTCAAGGATGTGAAGGGGAATGTTCAAAATAATTTGCTTGAACTATTAAATTAGTAACTGGAGTACTTGATACTAAATAGTATTTCATGTGGTCAATTTTTAACTACTAGAATACGCTACATTGGTCAATTGTGTAATAACTTATATCATGTGCCGAGATTATTAATATATATTTCATCCATTTTTAAATATAAAATCATTGTTAATTTTTTAAAGTCAGTTAAAGATGTTTTTAAACTTAAAATTGAGATGATAAATATTGTAAACTATCTCAAAAGTACTATTCATGGTAAATTAAATTTTTTTTTTTATAATCTTTAATGAATTATCTCAAATTTGAGTTTGTAAATGTATCAAATTGACTTTCAAAAATCAATAATGATCTTATAATTTGAAATGGAGGGAGTATTTAATTTGAGGGTTTTTTTTTCCATCAGCAAAATAAATTATATTAATTAAATCCAGAAGTATTACAAATATGACAAATCCAAAAGAATTGGATTATGCCACAAATTGATTACAAAAGTTCTCCAACATAGACCTATACTACGAAAGTCAAGATACCTAGCTATTACAACAAAATATGCACTCAATCATAAAATTGTATTAATCAATGTAGTCTTACTAATGAGGTTCGTTCAAAAGGCAAGAAATTATGCATTTGCTATTAGAATGAAAGTGTTGGAACAACAGAATAATTTAAATAAAAGAATTAATAATATAAATGAAGCATATAATAATACAACAACAGAAGCAACATAATTTTCAAAATAAGAAAACCAAAATACCAATCACCTTAATAGGAAGAGGTTTTTTTTTCCGATCAAACAGACTGAAATATATTAAAATTTTAATTTATTACAAAAAATAAAAGGATTACAAAAAACAAACTCAGATAGTAATTCTTTCAAATAAAATAACAGATACTTAAGAAAAGTAGTCAATCGTAGCAACAATGCTAGTGGACACCAAATAAACTCCTGAAATACAGTCATATCTCCAAAATAATAATAGAATACGTAAATCCAGACCGTTCTTAAGCATAGGCAATAGAATAAGAAGTCGCAATGGAAACGTCACATTCAAATCTGAATAATTCATCTTCAACATTTCATGCACTAAAAAAAGTCTTACGAACAAAAAAAAATCTCTCAAACAGAGAAAACAAAATCTCAAAATATTACAACAAAATATGCAGCAGACCTCAATCATAAAATTGTATTAATCAATGTAGTCTTATTAATGAGGTTCGTTCAAAAGGCAAGAAGTTACAAAGATGTTAAGAAGAAAATTCAATTACTTGACCACGCTTGGGAATTTGGAAGTGTGAAATAATAATAATATATATACACCAGAAGTACCAACCATATTGATGGGTTAGTTCCGACTAATTGACCTCCAGCCTAAATTAACTATAAGAGGTATAATCATGCTGATATATCTAGTTATAGTACCAAAAAAGTGAATAAGAAATTCTGTATTTGAAAATAAACTGTTATTGTAAAAATTACTCTTTAAAGTTTAAAATTGAATGATAAAAAAATTGCAAGGTTTAAATTAACATTAATGCTTTATTATTTTATTATTTTTACTGTGTTTTGTAAATAAAGGGAAAAAAATAAGAATTATAAAAGATTCACTTATTTCATTTTTCTTCCCGTCCAAACTCATCCACTTTTGGAATTTGGATAAAAATTATTTGCTTTTCTTTTTTATCAGTTAAAAAAACTCACAAACAAAAAAAATGAATGTTTTTTTTAAAGTCACACTTTTTGGTGAGTACAATATAATATCACTAATTTGATATTTCGTGCCAAGCATAGGATTTATAATTATGTTTTATTTATGAATTATAATCTATATTATTAAATGTACTTTTAATATTAGCTAAATAATGGTAGTATGATGTTATAAATAACAGTGAAAAAATAATAACAAAATAAGACCATCATGTGACTTTATGGTTCTAAAATAGAAATATATCTCTAATATTATACTGAGTGAAAAAGAAAATTGTATCCGTAATTTTAAAACAGTGCGAGTATTAGCTAAAAATCCTATAAAAAGTGATTTTGAAATGTTATTTTTAGACATTATTTATTAAAATAGTTAGACACATAATCTTATGCAACAATAGTATTCATATTCGTTTTTAGTGTTGTAAGTACAGAAAATTACACCTTGCTAGGGTTAGCGTTTCGTGTTGGCTGGAGAGGAGAGAAATCCACGAAGAGTACGGAACTGATTGATTGATTGAAGAGGGGAGAAGAACAGGTAGGCAATTACTCCAATGACACGTGGCAGAACTCTCAGAATCCGGAAACCGGGTTAGGGTAGCAGGGATTCCAAGAGCCTTCTTGAGTCTTCGAGTTAAGAGAGAGTTTCAAGTGTTTAGAGCTTCCAAGAGTCTAAATGTAATGTCTTGAGAGCGATCCCCTTTTCTTAGAATAGAGGAGCTATTTATAGAATTTTTCTGGAAAATAGTCACATGTCAGGTACATGTTTTAAGGGAAATTTCCGAAATACCCTTTAATTATGTTTTAAAGGAGAAATTTCACAAATGCCCTTTAATCATCAAAGTAATGCCCAAATTGCCCTGTTCTTCTAGCCACCAATCCAATCCCTCAATCAATTCCCAAAATGGGTCGCATCCACGAGTCTTCTGCCTTGGAACACGTGGAGACTTCCCCGGGTCTAGTACATTTAATTAGGTCACATAAACCCTAATGTGTATATTTAATTAGGTTTTTTGTAAACCCTAATTTGTACATTTAATTCAATTAGGTCATGTGAACCCTAATATGTACTTGGGCCCACATTTGCCCCCTGCGCGAGAGTCACGATTCCTTGAGAGACGCTCGTGCAAAATACTCCAAGTTTTCGAATGATTTTGTGTGACTCCCCTTGTTCAAGTCTTGAACACAAGAGTTCTAGAAGAGGGAACCCCTAGGGACCAAACTATTAGGGTTAAACCCTGAGGAGGCAAAACCTAGAAGGGCTCTTCCTTGAACCTCTTGGTAGATCATCTGAAAGCTTCCTCATTTTTGTCTAATATTTACTTCCTTATTTTCTGAGAATTAAAACAAGGAAGATCATCAGATATCACTAAATAAAATCCAATAATCAAATCTTAATTTAGTATTTGGAAACAAAATCTTCCTTTAAGATTTTGTAAAGCAAGATCTTTTTTCCTTAGGAAAACCAAATATTCAATCTATATATATATATATATATATATATATATATATATATATACCAATTTCGAAAATTGTCTATTGATAGGAATAAAATATCAGATATCAAATATATATATTTTTCGAAAATCCATTAAAATACCAAATTTAAACAAATTTCGAAAATATATGTGTTTATTTAAAAAATAAACTCAAGGAGACTTATCTTTATATTGCAAAATCTTCTGCAAGAGGAAAATAAAGATTGCTTCCTTTATTGCAAGCTTGCAGTTTGAATATATAGATCTCCCAAGTCACTTAGGCTTTTCTTTTCATCGTGCCAATTTTTTTCTCTCCTCATTCAAGTTTTCTGCCGAACTTCTTCTTGACTTGCTTCTCCTACGTTTCTTCTCAGGTTATTATAGCTTTTCTTTTGTCTTCCGAGCCCCGTTACTTGGATTATATCTCGGTAGGGTTCCCTCGGATAATAAAGAAAAACACAATATTTATTGACAAAGAAGCATCCGTTCCGAAAAAATTAATCTGTGGGGCACCAGAATTTTCAAGGTACACAAAATATAGTTTTTTTTTTGGCCCTAGGGGGCTGAACCCTAGGGGGCCGAACCCTAGGGTGGCCGAACCCTAGGGAACGAATCCTAAGAGATTTTGTACGAAAATTAAAACATTGGGAATCGTGATCGCTGTTTTGACCATAACTTTTGTTCCGTTTGGAGTCTCGGGGCCCATAATATATCAAAACGACCGTATCGACGAGAACTTCAAAAATCATGGCCAACGGCCATTATACATATCAAAATAACCCAAAAAATGGCTCCGAAGGATGCATTTTGGCTGTCCGAAGTTTTTTGAAAAAATTTCAAATCTTGTTTTTCTTTCATAATTGTGATTTTGATTCTTCCCTGACTTCATTTCTTCTTATTCTCAGGTATTCTCTCGTGAAAACCTCAGATTCTCCCCTTGTCATGGTAAGCCTACTCAAGTTCATATGCTTTACTTGACATCCTTAGTACCCTTATGTGGAGTCTTCCTTACTTGCAGGCCTCATCTACCGGATGCTCTGAAGACTTACGATCGCACAACTTTTCCTTCACCAGATAAAGAAGGCTTGTTTCTTTATGTCGCGGCTTGCGGAGGTTGGGACGACTTCCCCCATTTCGGTCGCATTCCCCGCATGTGCATAGAGAAACAAGAATACCCTTTCAGTCCCTTTCGCTTCCTGTCTGACTCATCTAGCCGTCTTCAAGGATGGCAACATTGGACTGACGAAATCCTCGGGAATGTTGAGTATAAAGCTATACTAAAGAGCGCGGGCATATATCGCTGCATTCAGCTATGTAGGGCATTCAGCCATGTAGGGCATTCAACCATGTAGGGCATTCAACCATGTAGGGCATTCAACCATGTAAGGATCTACGCATCATGACGCCTTTACTGTGTTGATTTCCCATGGGTGCTTTTCTTCATGCACATTCGTTACGTTAGAGTATGTCTGCTTCCTTTTCTTTTTTTTTAAATTACGTTCTTATTCTTTATCTTGCAGTCTTCCTGTTGTTACTTCGGCTTCTTGTAGCCCATCCAGAGTGTCTCCTAGGGATACCAAGTGCGCTGCATACTTGATAGAGGCTTTCAGGCGGACTGACAATTATACTTCATGATTTCATGATGACACAATCCTTTCAGACTTCGTCTCGGGTACCTCCTCGAGTTCCTCCCCCAGGATCCTCTGCTTTCGGGGAGATGAGATTGACTTGCTCTAAAGTAAAGCCGAGGATCCTTGTGTTTAGATTGCTGAGAATGATGATGATGATGATGATGATGATATTCCCATTGGATTTCTCATGGGTACGGCAAGTGAGGTGGCAACCTCCACAACTTGTGATCCTAGCTGACATAACATGATTGTTGTCGAGTCCTCCTCACCTCATGATGATCGTGGCAGCCTTAATGTTGATGATTTCATGTCTGATGTAGGCTTAGGTCCTTCTGTGGTTAGTACAGTTCCATCTTCACGCCCATATATAACATCTTCTCATGACAGCTTGGAGGATACCGGTGACACCGATGTTGATGCTGATGCTATTATGGCAGTTAATCCTCCTCCCCCGAGGGGGAATCCTTCGAAACCTATTGGTGATTTCCATCCTCCCCAGAAGGATTCTCCCAAGGCTTTGTAACGATTGTTATCCGAGTTAAATTTCATAATATAATTATAAATATTTATTGAATAAATATTTTAATGAGTACTATTAATTTTAGAATAATTTATTTGGTGTTTATGTGTTAACCAAATATATGTAGGAATTAAATGTTTATTTAATTCTTTAATAAACCCAGTTTAAAATCCAATTTGTGATGTCAAAAAAATTGGTCTAATGGATAATAAATGGGTTATGAATTTTTTTAGTATTTAGGAACAAATGTGAGCTACGAAAATGCAAGTGGGTGTGTATATTTTTTTTTATTCATTAAAACCATGCATGGCATTTGATTAACCAATTAGAGAAGAGAGAGAATGGAACTTGCAGGGAGTAATATTGCTCATGCAATTGTTAACCAATTAGAATGTAGCTTGTGGTATTTGGACCAATAAGGAAGGAGAGAGCAATAGACTTGCAGGCAACCAAGCAAATGCTTAAGAAACCAAATGTCTTCCTCTCCCAAACGTCTCCGACTTTTCATCTCCCCATTAATGATCAGATAAACCCAATGGTAACATCACTTACCCCATTCTTCATCTGATCATTCCATGTTGCTAAGAGTTTAAACACTAACAGGAGAGAAAGAGAGAGAGAGAGAGAGAAAAAAAGCTACCGGAGAAACCATTAGAAGGAGAACGGAAGAAATTCATTTGTGCTTTGAAGAAGAAGAAGAAGAGCTATCTAGCAAATATAAACCATAATTCATCCTCCATTTCATTCTTAACCTCCATTAATCTCCAAAAACTCCATTAAAGCTTAAGCTTTCTAGAGAGAGAGTGAAATGGGTCTTCGAAGAACTTAATGCAAACTGTCCAAAAGATCAAGGAGAAGCAAGAAGGAGTTTAAGCAAGCATTTTACACTCTCTAGCCAAGCAAAAGAGGAGCCAAGAGGTAATGAATTAACTCTAAAGCTTTAAACCTCCATTTCTTAGATTTTCATGGTTAGTTGTTATTTTGGTTGCATGAGGTGTTAAAGAATTCATATAAGTTATTTCAAGTGTTAAACAAATTGGTAACAACTTACAAGTGGAATCAAAAGCAAACAAATCCGATCATATGCGTAAAAGAGAAAGAAATGGACCTATGAACTGATTTTGGACGTTTTGGACTGTTTAGAGGTTATTATGGTTGTGTTGTTACGTTTAAAAAATTAGTTTGAAGGTTATATGTTATACTTCTCTGAGATACGAAGACAACCCAGTTGGAATGAACTGAAACGAGCTTAAAACGAATTAGTTATGATTTTTTTAGCGAGATGGGATAAAGCTAAAACGTAGAAATGGACAGATTCTGACATGCTTCTTGTACGAATTTTCTGGTCTTGTGTGTTCCGAATTTGAAAGTGGTGTAAAAATGAAAGTTGTAGCCCCGGAAGTTAGCTTCGCGTGGGCGCAAGAATCGCTCAAAAAAGCTTTTGAAACGAATTAGTTATGACTGTTTTAGCGAGCGAGGGTAAAGCTGGCCAGGTTTTTGTAGCAATCTGATGTTGCTTGAAAAAAATGAAAATCTGTTTTTATTGAAGAAGGGGCTGGAACCAGGGCCTAGCTAGTGTTAAAGTACACTGGATAAGCTTTAATTTGACGTAAGAATGAACGAAAACGAATGAGTAACGAAGGAGATATGATAAAAACAAGAACAATGTTTTGTTAAAGAAAAACTGCGAAAATGAGTTTTATAACTTGGATTGAAATGAATTTTGAGCAATGATATATTTTGAAGTAAAATATTATAAGGGGGCGATAAGCGGGTCGTATCATTTTCGAATGCCGAGAGACATTTTTGAAGATTGGTCGCGTTATTATAAAACGCGAACAACATGAAATGTGACGTATAATAAAAGTTGTAAACTCTTATGTGAAGTTTATATGTGACTAATTGGTATGTTATTATTAATAATATTGTGTAGGATATTTGAAGAACATATCTCATAACTTTGTAGCGATCACGCAAGGCAAGTTCTCTAACTTTTGCTTATACTTTAATATTAAGCAAAGTTTCCTAAACCGTACAGTTCTTTCATATTTGTGCGAGTTTCCTATGGACATGCAAGCTTTCTAATTCTTTTCTGAAAGCATTACTTTGATGAATAATACTCGTTCAAATATAAGTTATTGAATCATGGCATATTTATTGCAATTATTCGAGATGATGTTGTTATTAAATCTTTGATTGTTTATCAAACTCATTTGATTCGGCTAGTACATAGTCGATGAACGTTCTAAAAGATTAGAATTCTTTCTAATGTTATTCCAAACTGATTTGTCTTTGGTGCGGATTCCTATGATAAAGCTGAGATGAACAACCCTATATAAAGGGCAGATGTTATCGGAAACTATAATTTCGAACTACGCAATAGCGATAATATGTTTGTGCACAATACATAGTACAAAAGGCTGATCACCTGGAGTACGAGATGGATAGTCCACAGCCATCAGGCTGATAAAGGTTACAATATATATGCTTGTAAACCTAGGACATAGTTCGTGGTCTTGAGACCCTCAGTATTTACAGCAGAACTCAATATCGATGATTTCATTTAACAAACAATTATTCCATTGAATTCACAAGCTTTTGATTATCAGTTGATTGATTCCAATGAATAAGCATTTGCTCAATCATATATTGTTTATTGTATATTTTTCTACTTGTGGGCAATTTGTTTGCTCACCCTTGCACAAAACATTTCAGCTAAGAATGAGAAGCCTGAGGAACCATCTTCAAGCAAGGGCAAAGGCAAGATGCATGAATAGACGACTCATGATCTATTTTCTATTTATGATGAATTATGTAATGAATTTATTTATATTATTCCGCTGTTATTTTGTTATTAAAGGTTAGTTGACCTGGGATACGTTTATGTATGTAACCTTTTATTAAGGATTATCTTATATGATGTTTATTAAATGGGTAGTTTATATGATGTATGTGTTGGATCGTGAGCACCGAATCCGAGGGTTAAGGTACCCGGATTTGGGGGTGTCACAGGTTGGTATCAGAGTTGTAGGTTATAAACCTTAGGTGGGGGAAAACCTTAGGATATAACCTTTCAGGAAAACGAAAATATAGCAGATGATGAAACTTTTATCGAGTTCTAAGGAATGAATTGAGGAAATTCATTAAAGATGTTTAATAAAATGACTTATGTGCTTACTTGTTGTTAATAGACTTATGTTTTCCCGAGTAGTAATTAGAACTTAAAATTTTGGTGACAGGATGGCCGAGATAGAAGAGCCCAGTCAGACTAGGGAAGAGGAGGCCCGAGATATTTACACAGTTTGGGAGCAGTTAGCACCGAGGGAGTCATCTCCATTGATTGCTGTAGTAGGCCCAGAGTATGAGCCTGAATCAGATCCTGAAGAGGAAACTGAGGAAATTGAGGTAGAAGATGAAGTCGAGGGAGATTCAGATGGGGTACCACCTACCTCATTCGGAGCTGAGATGTTTGATATAGTGTATGACCAAAACATTGAGTTGCGAGATAGAGTCGAAGAGTTAGAAGAAACAAGTCGTAGAGCGTCAAACTGCCCTAGAGCAAAAAGAAACAGTAATTCAGGATCTCACTGCACGAATTACAGAGCTCGAACAAAAACTAGCACAGTCTGAATATCAGAGAGGACAGTTAGTGGTTGAGAATGAGAACATACAAGATGACTTGAGAGAGGAGTCAGCAAAACGAGCGAGAGCAGAAGATGCATGGATGAAGGCTGATCGGCGCGTGGATCGTGTCGAAAGAGAAGTTCGGTCCAAGAAAGCAAGGATGGATGAGATGGATTACGCGTTTCGCACTGCAATTGGAAGAGCTCAGGATCGAGTCTACCATTATCCTATTCAGTTTGAGGAGTACCCCTGGTACGTCATGGATCGCAGAACGATGATTCATATTATGGACCAAGAATGCGATGACGCGGTGCGACGTGGAATGCTTCTGTAGGTTGTGAGAAAAGGAATGTTATAATATATATATATATATATATATATATGTTTGTGAGCATTATTAATGAGATGTAAATCCCAACTTTTGATATAAGTAAGGGGATATGATGATGATGTAATTCCGTAATATTATTATGGTTATATGTTACTTGTGCTATGTACTGAACGCGACGTATGAATATATATCAATGTTTATTAAATATGTCACATGTTATTTATAAGTGCTTAGATAACTCTTGAATGTGTTCAGTAAATGGATAATGAGCTAATAATATAAATCTTAACAGTAAGATGCCGCCTAAAAGAAGACAACAACCTCCACCAACCCCTGAGGGATCTACGGATAGTAATGGGGAAGCGGACGTGAACCCGATGCAACAGTTCGTGAATCTGCTAATGGGCGCACTTATGAATCAAACTCCTACCCATGCTACGACATTTAAAGACTTTAAAGCTATAGGACCTCCAGAGTTTCGAGGGACTACCAATCCAGTTGAAGCCCAAACATGGGTTATGGAAATAGAGAAGGTATTTGAGGTTGCTAAGGTCACGGAGGATCAAAAGACTGCTTTCGCAACCTTTATGTTAAAAGCAGAAGCGAGCTACTGGTGGCAAGCTAATAAATGTAGAGGTGGTCAAGGAGTTATTCCATGGGAAAGGTTTAAAGAAATGTTCTTCGAAATGTACTTTCCGCCTAGCACGCAAAATCAAATGGAAGTTCAGTTTTTGGAACTCAAACAGGGAACAATGACAGTATCTGAGTATGCTGCAAGATTTAATGAGTTGGCGAGATTCGCCCCATATCAAGTCAACACTGACGAGAGAAAAGCGAGAAGGTTCGAACAAGGACTCAAGCCTTGGCTTTACAGTCGAGTTTCAATGTTTCAATTGAACTCATTCGCGACAGTGCTGGAGAAAGCAATTATCGCAGAAGGTGGAAGTGATGCACTCACTAAGTATAATCAGGAGCAGAAGAAGAAGAAAGGTGAAGGAGAGCATAAGGCAGGAAGTAGTGGTGGTGGTAATGCACAAAAGAGAAAATGGAATGATAATACCAATGCTGGGAATCAGCTAGGGAATCCGAAGAAAAAAATGGAGGCGTGTAGTAGCTGTGGAAAGAATCATGTCGGAGTTTGCCTGAAAGGAAAGAGGGCATGTTACAATTATGGCTTAGAGGGTCATATTGCAACAAATTGCCCCAGTCCGAAGAAAGGTGCATGTTTCACATGTGGATCAAAGGAACACTTAGCTCGAGATTGTCCAAAGAAAGCGACAGGAGGAGCAAATGGAAACAGAGGAGGCAATAACAGTGGCAAGTTAACCATCACAGGACCAGCACCGCCAACCCGACCAACCGCTCGAACATTTAATATGACAGTGCAAGATGCTGTGCAGTCAAAAGATATGGTGTCAGGTATCATTCCGATTAATGACATAAATGCTTACGTATTATTTGATTCGGGTGCTACTTGTTCATTTATATCCGATGAATTTGCAAAAAAATTAGAATTACTTCCAGAAGAGTTAGGTTACCCTCTGAACATAGAAATTGCGAATAGAGAAGTGATTCCTGTTAAGTTTGTACACAAAAATTGTCGTGTAGATATTATGAGTCATGTGATGTCGGTGGATTTGATTCCAATTCGACTTGGGGAATTTGATGTGATCTTAAGAATGGATTGGTTATTTAACCATGGAGCAATAATTGATTGTCAGAAAAAGTGTGTGAACCTTATGACTCCGAAGAAGTCAAAGGTGGTATTTTATGGCAGCAAGTCACCTAGACAAGCGAGTTGTCTGACGATGATGCAGGGTAAGAAGTTGTTGAGGCAAGGATGTGTAGGATATTTAGCTTATATAGTCGATACTCGGAAGGTGGGTGTAAAACTGGAGGAGATACCGGTTGTTAGAGACTTTGCAGATGTGTTTCCAGACAATTTGCCAGGACTTCCGCCAGATCGAGAAATTGAATTTGTGATCGATTTAGCACCAGGGACTGCCCCTATATCAAAAGCCCCATACCGTATGGCTCCAGTAGAGATGAAGGAGTTAATGGTCCAATTGCAAGAATTGTTGGATAAGAGGTATATCCGACCGAGCGTGTCGCCGTGGGGAGCGCCAGTGTTATTTGTCAAGAAGAACGATGGATCGATGAGGCTCTGCATTGATTATAGAGAGTTGAATAAGGTCACTATTAAGAATAAGTATCCATTGCCAAGAATTGATGATTTGTTCGATCAGTTGAAAGGAGCTAAGTATTTCTCAAAAATAGATTTGAGGAGTGGATATCATCAATTGAAGGTGAGAAAGGAAGATATACCGAAAACGGCATTTAGAACTCGATATGGTCATTACGAGTTTCTAGTAATGTCATTTGGATTAACTAATGCACCTGCAGCATTTATGGACTTAATGAATAGGGTGTTTAAGCCATTTCTGGACAACTTTGTGGTGGTATTCATCGATGACATATTGGTATATTCTAAAACCCAAGAAGAGCATGTAGAACACTTGAGGGTGACGTTGGAGGCATTAAGAAGAGAGAAGTTGTATGCGAAGTTTTCAAAATGCGAATTTTGGTTGGAAAAACGTGTTACAATTTCTTGGACATGTGATTGACAAAGATGGAATTTCGGTAGATCCATCAAAGATAGAAGCCGTGATAAATTGGGAACAACCAAAGACGCCGACAGAGGTGAGGAGTTTCTTAGGATTGGCAGGATATTATAGACGATTTATTCAAGATTTCTCCAAGATAGCCACTCCGTTGACTAATCTAACAAGAAAGACGGTGAAATTCGTATGGACAGAGAAGTGTGAAGAGAGTTTTCAAGAATTGAAGAAGAGGTTAAGTATGGCACCTGTGTTGTCCTTACCCGATGATACAGGAAATTTTGTGGTGTATAGCGATGCATCGCACAAGGGACTAGGCTGTGTGCTTATGCAAAATGGCAAAGTCATTGCGTATGCATCGCGACAGTTGAAAGATTACGAAAAAGGATATCCGACTCATGATTTAGAGTTGGCAGCAGTAGTTTTTGCTTTGAAGATTTGGAGACATTACCTATATGGGGAGAAATGTGAGATATACACGGATCATAAAAGTCTGAAGTATATTTTCACACAAAAAGAATTGAATATGCGTCAAAGGCGATGGTTTAGAATTAATCAAAGATTATGATTGTGAAATTCTATACCATCCAGGGAAGGCGAATGTGGTGGCCGACGCCTTAAGTAGGAAGGGTCCGTGAAAAGTTGTCAATGTTAACGAATCAGGAAAAGCTAATATCACAAATGACAAGATTGGAGTTAGAGGTGAAACATCCGAAAGAGTCGGAGGAAAAACTTTTTCAAATGGGAACTCGTCCAACCTTACTAGACATGGTAAAGGAAGCACAATTACAGGATGAAGAGTGTGAAAAGATAAGGAAAAGAGTTTCCGAAGGGGAAGATGTCAAATTTAAACTCGATACCGAAGGGTTATTGAGATTTGAAGGAAGAATTTGGGTACCGCCAATACCGGACGTAAAAGAGGAAATTTTGCATGAAGCTCATAACTCGAGATATTCGATTCACCCTGGGAGCACAAAAATGTATCAAGATCTTCGACAATATTTTTGGTGGCCAAATATGAAGAGGGAAGTTGCTGAGTGTGTTGCAAAGTGTTTAACATGTCAGAAAGTCAAAGCAGAGCATCAGAGGCCAAGTGGTTTGCTACAACCATTGGAGATACCGGAATGGAAGTGGGAGCATATAACGATGGATTTCGTGGTGGGTCTTCCAACTACTCAGAAGGGTTATGACGCGATTTGGGTTATTGTGGATCGACTAACGAAATCAGCACATTTCTTGCCAATCAAGATTAGATTTAAATTAGATCAATTGGCAAAATTGTATGTTAAAGAAATTATGTCAAGACACGGTGTCCCAGTGTCAATTGTGTCAGACCGAGATCCACGTTTTACATCGAATTTCTGGAAGAGTTTGCAAGAACACTTGGGAACACAGTTGAGAATGAGCACGGCGTACCATCCTCAAACCGATGGCCAAAGCGAAAGGACGATCCAAACATTGGAAGATATGTTGAGAGCTTGTGTCATGGATTTTAAAGGAAATTGGGACGACCACCTACCTTTAGTAGAGTTTGCTTATAATAATAGTTACCCATGCAAGTATTGAAATGCCGCCTTACGAAGCGTTGTACGGAAGGAAGTGCAGGACTCCACTATGCTGGGATGAAGTTGGTGAACGCCAATTGTTAGGACCTGAACTGGTACAACAAACTGCAGAGATCGTCAGTGTAATAAGAGCCAGATTGTTAGCTGCTCAAGACAGACAAAAGAAGTATGCCGATCAGCATCGACAGAAGCGAGATTTTGACGTAGGTAACTACGTATTCTTAAAAGTATCTCCTTGGAAGGGGAAAATAAGATTTGGCAAAAAGGGAAAATTGAGTCCGAGGTTCGTTGGACCTTTTGAAGTTCTTAGAAGGGTAGGCGAAGTGGCTTATGAGGTAGCGTTACCTCCTGAGTTGGAACACATCCATAATGTGTTTCATGTTTCGGTACTACGACCATACAAACCCGATTACAAACATGTCATACAATATGAACCTTTACAAGTTGAGAAGGATTTATCTTATGAAGAAATTCCTGTTCAAATAGTTGATAGGAAAGAGCAAGTTCTCAGGAATAAAGTAATACCTTCTGTTAAGGTAATATGGAGAAACCACAACGCTGAAGAAGCTACGTGGGAACTCGAAGATAAGATGATGCAGAATTATCCTGAGTTATTTGTTTAATTCATGTATTGTGATTCTGAGGACAGAATCCTTGTAAGGAAGGTAAAATGTAACAGATGTGTTAATTGTATCGTGATTCTGAGGACAGAATCCTTATAAGGAGGGAAGAATGTAACGATTGTTATCCGAGTTAAATTTCATAATATAATTATAAATATTTATTGAATAAATATTTTAATGAGTACTATTAATTTTAGAATAATTTATTTGGTGTTTATGTGTTAACCAAATATATGTAGGAATTAAATGTTTATTTAATTCTTTAATAAACCCAGTTTAAAATCCAATTTGTGATGTCAAAAAAATTGGTCTAATGGATAATAAATGGGTTATGAATTTTTAGTATTTAGGAACAAATGTGAGCTACGAAAATGCAAGTGGGTGTGTATATTTTTTTTATTCATTAAAACCATGCATGGCATTTGATTAACCAATTAGAGAAGAGAGAGAATGGAACTTGCAGGGAGTAATATTGCTCATGCAATTGTTAACCAATTAGAATGTAGCTTGTGGTATTTGGACCAATAAGGAAGGAGAGAGCAATAGACTTGCAGGCAACCAGGCAAATGCTTAAGAAACCAAACGTCTTCCTCTCCCAAACGTCTCCGACTTTTCATCTCCCCATTAATGATCAGATAAACCCAATGGTAACATCACTTACCCCATTCTTCATCTGATCATTCCATGTTGCTAAGAGTTTAAACACTAACAGGAGAGAAAGAGAGAGAGAGAGAGAGAGAAAAAGCTACCGGAGAAACCATTAGAAGGAGAACGGAAGAAATTCATTTGTGCTTTGAAGAAGAAGAAGAAGAGCTATCTAGCAAATATATACCATAATTCATCCTCCATTTCATTCTTAACCTCCATTAATCTCCAAAAACTCCATTAAAGCTTAAGCTTTCTAGAGAGAGAGTGAAATGGGTCTTCGAAGAACTTAATGCAAACTGTCCAAAAGATCAAGGAGAAGCAAGAAGGAGTTTAAGCAAGCATTTTACACTCTCTAGCCAAGCAAAAGAGGAGCCAAGAGGTAATGAATTAACTCTAAAGCTTTAAACCTCCATTTCTTAGATTTTCATGGTTAGTTGTTATTTTGGTTGCATGAGGTGTTAAAGAATTCATATAAGTTATTTCAAGTGTTAAACAAATTGGTAACAACTTACAAGTGGAATCAAAAGCAAACAAATCCGATCATATGCGTAAAGGAGAAAGAAATGGACCTATGAACTGATTTTGGACGTTTTGGACTGTTTTGGAGGTTATTATGGTTGTGTTGTTACGTTTAAAAAATTAGTTTGAAGGTTATATGTTATACTTCTCTGAGATACGAAGACAACCCAGTTGGAATGAACTGAAACGAGCTTAAAACGAATTAGTTATGATTTTTTTAGCGAGATGGGATAAAGCTAAAACGTAGAAATGGACAGATTCTGACATGCTTCTTGTACGAATTTTCTGGTCTTGTGTGTTCCGAATTTGAAAGTGGTGTAAAAATGAAAGTTGTAGCCCCGGAAGTTAGCTTCGCGTGGGCGTAAGAATCGCTCAAAAAAGCTTTTGAAACGAATTAGTTATGACTGTTTTAGCGAGCGAGGGTAAAGCTGGCCAGGTTTTTGTAGCAATCTGATGTTGCTTGAAAAAAATGAAAATCTGTTTTTATTGAAGAAGGGGCTGGAACCAGGGCCTAGCTAGTGTTAAAGTACACTGGATAAGCTTTAATTTGACGTAAGAATGAACGAAAACGAATGAGTAACGAATGAGATATGATAAAAACAAGAACAATGTTTTGTTAAAGAAAAACTGCGAAAATGAGTTTTATAACTTGGATTGAAATGAATTTTGAGCAATGATATATTTTGAAGTAAAATATTATAAGGGGGCGATAAGCGGGTCGTATCATTTTCGAATGCCGAGAGACATTTTTGAAGATTGGTCGCGTTATTATAAAACGCGAACAACATGAAATGTGACGTATAATAAAAGTTGTAAACTCTTATGTGAAGTTTATATGTGACTAATTGGTATGTTATTATTAATAATATTGTGTAGGATATTTGAAGAACATATCTCATAACTTTGTAGCGATCACGCAAGGCAAGTTCTCTAACTTTTGCTTATACTTTAATATTAAGCAAAGTTTCCTAAACCGTACAGTTCTTTCATATTTGTGCGAGTTTTCCTATGGACATGCAAGCTTTCTAATTCTTTTCTGAAAGCATTACTTTGATGAATAATACTCGTTCAAATATAAGTTATTGAATCATGGCATATTTATTGCAATTATTCGAGATGATGTTGTTATTAAATCTTTGATTGTTTATCAAACTCATTTGATTCGGCTAGTACATAGTCGATGAACGTTCTAAAAGATTAGAATTCTTTCTAATGTTATTCCAAACTGATTTGTCTTTGGTGCGGATTCCTATGATAAAGCTGAGATGAACAACCCTATATAAAGGGCAGATGTTATCGGAAACTATAATTTTGAACTACGCAATAGCGATAATATGTTTGTGCACAATACATAGTACAAAAGGCTGATCACCTGGAGTACGAGATGGATAGTCCACAGCCATCAGGCTGATAAAGGTTACAATATATATGCTTGTAAACCTAGGACATAGTTCGTGGTCTTGAGACCCCTCAGTATTTACAGCAGAACTCAATATCGATGATTTCATTTAACAAACAATTATTCCATTGAATTCACAAGCTTTTGATTATCAGTTTGATTGATTCCAATGAATAAGCATTTGCTCAATCATATATTGTTTATTGTATATTTTTCTACTTGAGTGGGCAATTTGTTTGCTCACGCCTTGCACAAAACATTTCAGCTAAGAATGAGAAGCCTGAGGAACCATCTTCAAGCAAGGGCAAAGGCAAGATGCATGAATAGACGACTCATGATCTATTTTCTATTTATGATGAATTATGTAATGAATTTATTTATATTATTCCGCTGTTATTTTGTTATTAAAGGTTAGTTGACCTGGGATACGTTTATGTATGTAACCTTTTATTAAGGATTATCTTATATGATGTTTATTAAATGGGTAGTTTATATGATGTATGTGTTGGATCGTGAGCACCGAATCCGAGGGTTAAGGTACCCGGATTTGGGGGTGTCACAGGCTTCACTTGAAAGGGAGGGTACAGTTGCTAGTTCTTTGGGTGGGGGCATCGATGCTTTACTTTCTTTGCCCGTTGAGAAGCTCGCCTTATTTGACTTTCTTCATCTTGATTCTGCCACCTCGCCTTTTAGTGACCTCGGCTATCCACCCAACAACAAAGATGTCGTGGAGCTACAGGCATTCTCTAAGCCCGTGAGTTGTGCAGCTCCTCTCCCGATGAATATTTGTTCGTGCTGGGCTGGATCTCCTTACTTCTAGGTATGGCTTTTTGTAACGTTTTGTTATTTTCTGTAGCAAAGAACTCATTTATATGTCATTTATCATAATAGAGTTCTGTAGCATTATTGATTGCCTTTAACTTGAATATTTTTCTTAAGACCCTATGTTTAGCATTGAATCATAAGTTATTCAAATTAATACTCCAAGACAACAATATTCATAATAGTGATAATAAACATGCAAATTTTTTGATTTATCGCAAACTAACACTTAAATCCATACTTTTAAAATCAAAGAATATTCAAGTATAAGTGAAAGTTTGACATTTGTATTAATAATCATATTGCTTTTAACGTAAAGCACAACGTTTCAAAAAATTTCATAATAATAATAGATTTCTGCTTTTGTTGGAGAAAGCATAACGTTCGCCACTTTTAGAGATAAAGTGTAACTTTCTCGGGTTTGAGGGCTTATAGTCAGGTGCCTCGATTACTTTTAGAGTTGAAAGTATAACTTTGAGGACTTATAGTCAGGTGCCTCGATTACTTTTAAAGTTGAAAGTATAACTTTGAGGACTTATAATCAGGTGCCTCGATTACTTTTAAAGTTGAAAGTATAACTTTGAGGACTTATAATCAGGTGCCTCGATTACTTTTAAAGTTGAAAGTATAACTTTGTGCCTTATCCCTTGGTACGTCGTGCCAATTATTTGGCGTATAGGGTTTCATAAGGGCTTAAGTTGCATGCCTCGTCACTTGGTCATCCAATTTCTTGGCAAGTGCAATCTACGAGGACTTGACCACCATCGTGGGTGGATTTTTAATTCGTCAATTCTTGTGTCTTCTCCCTTGGTCATCCAATTTCTTGGCAAGGGATACTCTTGAGTACTTTAACCACCATTTTCTAGTGGACCACCATCTTGGGTGATTTTTTTTTTTTCGACCTCTTGGGCTACACCATGGGTAATAATGTTGCATGTTTTTGGAAGTGGCTTTTCATACACGGTGCTTTTCTTTTCACAGTTCGATTTCTCCGGCTGCCAGCTTCTCATGGTATATCCTCCGCATACTGTAACAGTCCATAGTGGAATGTCCTGCGTATTGGTGGTACACACAGAAATCTGGTCTTCTTTTCATCTCTTCTGTCACCACAAATTTAGGCTTTGGAGGTTTCACCACTCCGTGCTCAACCCATTGTTCGTACAGGCCCCTGAATGCCTTCTCACTGCATGTGATAGCCTCTAGAACTGACATCCTGGTATACTTGCCCCCAAGTTTTCCTTTACTTTGTTCAAAATTTCGCTCATCCTTCTCTCTCTTGCCCCCTTGTGGGTTTGACTGAGAGTCAGCCAAAGCCACAGTTGCTGTTCTCTTACCCTTCCATGTAATCATCGCATGGTTGATGGGCACAGTCACGATTCCTCCCAAATCTTGTGCGAAGGATGAGAGGGTTGCAAATGAATCACAGGCCTTTGTAATGAGATGGGGCTTAAAGGAGTCTAGAGCACCATTGTTGCATATGCTAACCAAGTTCTTCTCTTCAATTGGCTCGGCACACTTCTGTGTTTGGGCCCTGAATCTGTCCACATAATCTGACAGCTCCTCATTCGGCTTCTGCTTGAACCGCATCAGCTCTACGATAGTTACCTGTTTCTGCACATAAAAAAAATTTCTTAAAAAACTGTAATTTCAGATCATCCCAATCATGGACTGATCCCTTCTCCAAGTTGTAGTACCAACTGAAGGCACTATCCGTCAAGGTCTTGTTGAATTCCCTCATCAACAGATTATGGTTATTCACCTCATCATAACCCAACCACGGAGACATCGACTCCACGAACCTGGCAATATGCTCCCTGACATTCCCTTTCTCCCCGTTATACTTTGGGAACTGCGGGGGGTGTTCAATGTACCCTGCCGGGTAAGGTTGTCTCCGTACATGTGCCGGGTAGGGCGGAGTAAAGTCCAACTCTGAAGGTCGGGATGTCTGCTTGCGAAGTTGATTGATCACATCGATCATATCATCCTTCGTCACATACTGGCTCATGGTATGGACTCTCTGAGGGGCTGTGATGTATTGATGCATAGGTGGTGGGTATGGTAAGGAAGTTGGCTGGTGTACACTTCCATCTTGCACAATTTGAATCGGTGGTGCTTGTTGGCTTGCTCGTTGGATGTGGCTCGGGATGGTTGGTATCTGCACTTGTGGAAATGCTGGGAGAGTAGTCGGGATGATGTTGGGCTGAGGCTGACTTGCTTCCAATCTGAGTTGTGGCACATCGCCGCTGTTTTGGGGCTCCAAGTTGATGATCGGAATCGGCTGACTCTCCGTTGTTGGAAGCACAGTCGGATTCTCTTTGTTGTTGCTGTTGTCCTCCACTTCTGCTCGTTCCCCCTGCGAACTTCCTGGAAACATAGCCCTGAAAGTGGGGATTTGCATCAACTGCTGGCGGAAATTCCCCATCTCTTCCTACTTCCTTTGCATTTCCAGCATCATGGTCATCATCATCCCTTGGCCTTCTCGTGCCTCCTGTAATGCTTTGAGCATCTCCATCTGCACAACATTCGCAGTTGTATGCGCTCCAGTGACTTCCTCACCTTGCCTTCCTGCGTTTGGCTGTCTAACACTGGTTTGTTGTTGATCAGCCATTTGAGGTGATGTTGAACTTCCTTCCGAAACGTCTTCTAAGATGGGTTGATCAAAATCCAGATTCGCGCTTTGGAGCACTGGATTCACTTGTCTTGAAATTGGATCCGGTGAAGTCATGCTTGTTGTCGGTGAAACTCTTCCTGTAATTCTCCCACTTCTAGTTGTGGGCATACCCTTCACGAATTCTACACCTCCCCAGCAGAGTCGCCAAATAAATGTAAGTACAGAAAATTACACCTTGCTAGGGTTTCGTGTTGGCTGGAGAGGAGAGAAATCCACGAAGAGTACGGAACTGATTGATTGATTGAAGAGGGGAGAAGAACAGGTAGGCAATTACTCCAATGACACGTGGCAGAACTCTCAAAATCCGGAAACTGGGTTAGGGTAGCAGGGATTCCAAGAGCCTTCTTGAGTCTTCGAGTTGAGAGAGAGTTTTAAGTGTTTAGAGCTTCCAAGAGTCTAAATGTAATGTCTTGAGAGCGATCCCCTTTTCTTAGAATAGAGGAGCTATTTATAGAATTTTTCTGGAAAATAGTCACATGTCAGGCACATGTTTTAAGGGAAATTCCCGAAATACCCTTTAATTATGTTTTAAAGGAGAAATTTCAGAAATGCCCTTTAATCATCAAAGTAATGCCCAAATTGCCCTGTTCTTCTAGCCACCAATCCAATCCCTCAATCAATTCCCAAAATGGGTCGCATCCACGAGTCTTCTGCCTTGGAACACGTGGAGACTTCCCCGGGTCTAGTACATTTAATTAGGTCACATAAACCCTAATGTGTACATTTAATTAGGTTTTTTGTAAACCCTAATTTGTACATTTAATTCAATTAGGTCATGTGAACCCTAATATGCACTTGGGCCCACAAGTGTTTAATAAACCAACTTGGCTCATCAAGACAAAAAAATAAAAATAAAAAAGGAAGAAGAATAATTAAAAGAGGATTCTAAATAAATGTGTTATACATTTTAGGTTTCCTACAAAGAAAGGATCAGGATACTATTTGATATTCTATTATGTATTTTATAAATGAGTTGGCTACAAAAAGTGAATAAAAGTAAAAATATCAACTAATTAAATTCAAATATAGTTTCATGAGTTAACTAAATTGAAGACTAATCAAAAAATTTCAATTAACTCATACAATAAAATTTTGTTTGTGCTATTATAATAACAAGCTCACCAACCCTGTGCGAAGCACGAGCATCATGGATAATGATTTATTATGATACATGGATAATGGTTTATTATGATAATTAATTAAATGAAGGATAAATATTTAATTAAAATTTTGAGAAGATAATGGTAGTTATTAAATTATTAAATATTTATCTAATTAATAAATTGTTGAATTATATAGTATAGGAAGCTAAACATTTTGAATAGAATGTAGATTTATTTAGTTATGATTATGAGAAAGTAATTACTTTAATTTTATTTTGATTTGATGAATTCGTCGAAATTCTAATCCAAATAGAATTATGAAACTTAAGGTTCAATAAATTTAATTTAGTTATGACAATTAGGTAATGAATTCACTATAAGTTTTTAAACTAATTTACAACTATTACTAAAATTTAGATTTATTATTAATACAATTAATCATGTGATTTGATAAAATTTTAAGTTTTAATAAATTTAATTTATTTAGAATATTAATTTAATAATAAAATTCACGACTAATACTAAATAATCGAGTCACATGATTTATTAAGAGATTTCTCAATATCTTAATAAAATTTTAATAATAAAATTATCCTGCATAAAATTTGTTAAAATAGATTATCTTACATAAAATTGTGATAGAAAAAGCTTAATAAAATTGGTAGATATAAAAATAAAAATTCTTTTGAAAGATCCTTTTCCTATTAGAGATATAAAAAAAACACACTTTCCTTTTTTCTAATAGGTTAGGGTTTTTTTTTGAAATCTTTACAAATTCGGAAAGTATTTGATTGTTTCAAATTTAGATAGTACTTATACTAATTTGAATAGAAATAAAAAATTTGAACTAAAAATTTGTGAAACCAAGTTTGTGCTTTTAGTTATACAAGCCCACCAACCGTGTGTAAAGCACGAACAACATGGATAATGGTTAATTATATTAATTATTAACATAATAAATTAAATATAGGATAAATATTTAATTAGGATTTTGAAAAGATAGTTGTAGTTGTACTTATTTGTCTAAATAATAAATTGTTGAATTATATAATAAACGTTCCTACAATCAATATTATGCTAAACATTTAAATCAGGGACGGACGCACGTTTTAGCATACCTGGGCAGCTGCCCAGGCAGTCGCCAGAAAAGCTTCAAAGAGAGGCCCAGTGTTGCCCCGGCAGCCGCCGGAAATTGCAGAAGGGAAGAGGGTGAAGGGCAAGAGTGGGGAAGAAGAAAGGGGAAAGGGAAGGGTTCTAATTTTTTTTAAAACCCTTGACCAAAACGACGTCGTTTTGGTCTGGGTATTTAAAAAAAATTTGGCTGGAGGCCCAAGGCCGGCTGCAAGTAGAAGGGCCAAAGGCCCAAAAAATTAAAAACAATCAAAACCAATAATGGGCTCCGGTCAAGGGGTTTTAATATTGGTTTTTTTTTTTTTAAGTTTTAATATTGGTTAAATAGCTAAACTACTATATCAATTAGCTAAACTACTATATAATGTAGATCGAGCTTTCTATTTATGTTCAAATTTTATATTTTTACTTGTTACATATCTTTTATTTTCCATGTGAATCATGTTTTAGGAAGCTTTTATGGCTAACACGTGCATTATTAGGTGATTAACCATTTCTTAAATTTTTACTCAAAATTTTCAATTTTTTGACACATTTCCATCATTTTTGTACTCGCGCGATTAACGATATCAACAAAAAATATTCTTCGATATTTCCATAAATTAAGCTGTCGATATTTTTGTCAATACCGATATTTTAATCCTTGTCACCAACTTTCCCTCTAAATCCCTCTGGCCGACTCCACCATTGGTCGTTAAAACTTTGCCCTGGCAGAGAAAAAAATCTTGGATCCGTCACTGATTTAAATAGTGTGTAAATTTATTTAGTTATTATGATTATGAAAAAATAACTATGTTAATTTTATTTAAGTTTGTAAAAGCATTCAATATTAGTGTTTATATTAACAAAATTTGTTTAAAATTCTTATCCAATAGAACTATGAATCACTATAATTTTTTAATAATTTTTTCTTTATTGTGTTTTAAACAAATTCACACATATTATTAATGTAATTAAATAATTAATCGTGTGATTTGATAAAATTTCAAGTTTTAATGAAATTGGTGAAATAGAGCTTTTTGTTAGGGCTAAATAGAATTTTATTTATACTTAAAATTTGTTCTTGTTAAATTTTAGGGGGTCACTCCAAAAAATTAGGATTGAACGACTACTCCTAAAAAAAGGTTGAATATCGATTTTGTCTTATTTTATATATATATATATATATATATATATATATATATATACACACACACACACACACACACACACACACGCCCTTAAACCCGTGCAAGGCACGGATTTGGTGGGCATAAATTAGTTACCTTAATTTTTTATTAGGCTTAAATATAAATTACTATCCTAAACTATTGGCCTTATTTCACTTCGGTGATTCACCTTTCAAAATTTTCAAGTAGATGATTGAACTATTAATTTTTTTCAATTGCATTCAATTAAGCCTGCCACGTCAGAAATTACTGATGTGGCTTCCTAGATGGGACTTGCAAGAGCTAATGTGTAAATAAAAAAAATTATTTTAATATCTATTTACACATTTATTCTACATTAAAGGGCAAATTCGTCAAACCACTTTATATATATATATATATATATATATATATATATATATATATGTTAAATTTATAACACTAATTGTTTCAAAACTTTTATTTTTTTAATAAATAAGTAGGTAAATATCTAGACCCATCTAAATTGTCTCTTTCCTCTTCCTATTTTATGTGGTACTATAAAATGCATGCTTAGCCGCCCCTATTCTTATCCCTACCCCTAATCCTAAACTTCCTTCTATCATGCCGCTTATTCTAAATCAAAGAGGCGTTGAAATCAGAGATGATTCAACTAGTGAAGAAGACGATGAAGATGAAAACCGATTATCCTTTTTAAGGTCGGGCATCATGTTCTTTAACTCATTTATTTTTTCTAGATCCATTTTGCATAATTAAGGGATCTGTTATAGGAGTTCTTTTGATCTGTTTGGTATAGTTTCTAAAGCACACAAAAGTTAAGTAGTTGTTTAAAATTTTTCACTTTGATTAATTTATGTTTATGTTATGAATACCAATGTGAACTTGTCATATGGATAGATCCCACATCAGTATGAGTATGAGATATCAATGCGGGGTTGATATTGGACCTCCCCACAGTGGACATCGGTAAGGAAGTGTGGTGTAATGCTATGAATACCAATGTGAGCTTGTGGGGCAGATCCCGTATGGGATATCAACCCCAAAATGTGGGGTTGATATAGGCTTGGACCTCCCTCTTGGATAATTAGTTTTTCAAGGAAATTGGGGTTTGAGCCTATGTCATAACATTTTCATTTTTCTGGATGGAGTAATCAAATAGTCTACTACTCCCTCCGTCCTACAAAAACTGTTCGTTATGCAAAATTCTAAAATTTAAATTGATGTGAATTCAATTAATTTTAAATATCATGTAAATTACTCAAAAGTGCTATCATGGAAGAAATTGTTATTTTAAAGATGATATTAAATTCATATAAATCACAATTTAAATTTTAGGATTTCGCAAATTAACTAGGATCAAAACTAAATGATAATATTTCTATGGAATTGAGGAAGTATAAGGTATGCAGATGTAGATCTTCAATCGCATTAGGGTTCTTTTGATTTTCCACAGGACGCAACAATTATGTAGTTGAATAAAAATGTACGTCTCTTTGGTTTAAAGTGTTACCATTTGATTAAGCGTACTAAATCCCAGTTGCTATTAATTTGTTTATGGACAGGCTGGCATTATTAGGTCGATGTTTATGGCATTTCATAACAGTCTCATGTTCAGTAACTGGTTGGGCAGAATACCATGTTTCACAGGTAAAATTTCTCTGTCTTATGCCTATTTTCTCAAGTTTATTGAATTCACATTATTAATTTTGTCCAACTTTAAACTTGTACGGGTAGTATGTATGAGTTAATGTTCTTGAAACATCAGGGGATGTTCTTGTATTTAAAGGCTTTTTATTTGCTATTTTTCAATATTAGTTTGTGATACAAAGAATAGTTGATTTAGTTGAGTTTTTATTTGTTTTTTTGACGTCAACCAAAACTTTTGCAATATCTTGATACATTCACTTTCAATCTCTTTGTATTTCATGTCTCCAAGTGCTCATTCTTCTGTACCATACTATAGCTAATTATATTGTTTTGGATTCGATCTTTTAGTGAACTAAATTGGAGTTGGAAAATTTGGTACAGACTCATGTCCAGATTTGGTATGTTACTTTTAGCCTAACTAAATGCTTATCACTTTGTAGATTCCTAGTCCTTCGTATTCTCAATGTGTGCATGTCTGGTTATCACGTAATATATTTTGCTATTGTGAGAAATGAACAACTTGTAGCATTTTGTATGCGATGCCTAGAAAATTTTATGATATTCAATAATTAATTAAGTGAACTAATAGATGGTCTATATTTCCTTTGAATGGCAGCCAATGGCTTGAAGAGACTCCAGGGGGCCCAGAACCTAGTGTTCTAGTACCACATTTTTGGTATTTTCCTCTTCAATGTTACAGCAAGAATTCTATTTAAGGATCATTCGACATGTAAGGTCAAGTAGCTAGTATACGATACCTGAACTTTCATCGCTTGGGCTATAACGTGTAGTAACATTTTGAGCTTTTCCATATCATTGTGTTGTTTTCCAAAACAGATATCATATATGTTTGTTTAATTTGGCTTTTCTTGCCATTTGAACCAAGCCTATTTGGAAATTTGTTATCTTCTTATGTTGGTTTTTTTAGATTATCTTTTGGATACCAGATATCTTTGTTATGCCTGGGTATGTCCCTTGTAGACATGTACTTTATAATTTCTCGGTTGTCTATGAACGTAAACTCAATTATCGAAAAAAATTTCTTATCAATTACATTTTGTAGTTTTTGAATATTATATTCCCCAAACTTTCATTGCTTGGGCTATAATGTGATGTCTATCTAGTAATATTTTTATTTTTGCCATATCATTTTGTTGTTTTCTTTATTGTCTATAAACAAATATCTTTTTTGGTAAATAATATATATTGAGAATGTTTGTGTCGACTTTTTGGTTACCAGTTACGTAAATAAATATTAGTGATAATTTTTCTGGAGAGACATGTAATAGGTGGGATCTTCTTGTAATTTTGCCAATCTCATATATTTATATATTTCACAATTGTAATTTGACATAAACTTGTCGCAATCCATAGCACGACTTATCATTTTTTCCTATATTTCTGACAAAACCAAGTTCTTTTCTAACCTCACATCACTTTTAATTTCATGGCGTCGTTAGTCCCTATGTAGAATTGACAAAAATTTACAACTTCAATTCTAAAACAAGAAAAACAGGTCTAGCTTTTAGTACGTAGAATAGGGAAGAAAGTGTAGATATGATACGTACATTGCAAGTTGATAATTTTAGAAAATGCCTATGTATGTAAATTTGATAAAGCAAATGAAAATATGATTTTGGAGAAAATAATATATAACTCAAAAAACGGTTTCAAGTTTTAGAAAACTGAACATATAAAAGCTGATTAGTAATTTAGTTTTGACAAATCACACCATTACATTATACGAGTCTCGTAAAATCATTACAACGAATGTATTAAAAGAAATTTTGAAATAATATATATATATAGACTTCTAGTTCATTGTTTTGATCTCTAAAATATCGTTCAAACAAATTACCCAACAATGAACGTGTATAATTTAACAATTTATACTTGTAAATCAGTGCAACTACTATTTAAAGTCAAAATAGGCATTTCCGAGGCTTCTCATTTATTTTGAGTTGGCCTGGCAACGGGTTCGGGACGGGTATGGTCTGGAGACCCTCCCACATACCTGCCCTACCAAATGTAAACTTGACCTCCGAACTTGACCTGACCCACAAACAAGTACCCTATGGCCAATACCCGTCCCCCCACCTCATTTATCCAATATTTTTTGTATAATTATTTTTATTTCAAAATCAAACAATATGTAATATTTTTATTACTAACCATACCTTGTATTACAAACTTTATGAACACTTAATTAAATAAACTAAATAATTACATAATTATACATATACAAAAGTTAATTTTAAAAATATATAAATATATGTATGTATATAATCGGGTCAGGGCATGAGGTATATCTCCTACTTGACCTACCCTATAGAGTTTATAAATTCTGGTCCAAGATCAGGCGGGTCTCGTTGGGGTCGGGGAGAATTGCCATGCCGATTTTTGAGGCTTTTTATTGACATTCGGAGAGACCATAAGAGCAAGAGTTGAGTTTTTCTTCAGAATTCTTATCATAAAAGATCAGCAAAAGGATGAATAAGCCAGGTGGCTCTTCTTAGATAGAGTTTTCATTTTTTATTTTTATTTATTTATTTATTTTTTTAAATATCAGTAGAAGCATGAATAAGCAAGTTGAGTTTTGAGCATCTCCAAGGCGTCTCCTTTATTTTGAGGGCTTTTTTTATTGACATTTGGAGAGGCTTGTCAGAGTGTAAAACATCAAATAACCTTTATTACTGTCCTTACAAAGAGCATAAATAGAGGAGTTTGATCCACCCAATCCATCCAAAGAAAATTAAAACACAATAAATGTAACACCCCCTTCCCAAAATAGGAAAGGGAGGTCACGGGCAAAGCACAACAAATCTCAAAATTAATAATCAGAGCACTAATAACTTCAAAATATATAATAATGATACACCATCAATGATGAACTGAATACCATTCTCCAAAAGAAGAAAAAATAATCAAAACCTAAAATCAAATGAGCCTAGATGGTCAAAGGCAACTCTCTCATCACACTAGCCCTGAATCACTCCTGCAAACCTGCCAGAAGAAAAATACAGCATGAGTCAAATGCCCAGTACGGATATAGATATACAAAAATGTACAACTGAAATACGGAAACAACTGAGACAAACTACTGAACAAGGTTGACCAAAAAAATATAATCTCCAAAGATCTGAATAAAATATATCTGAATCAACAGAATTAACGAAACAAACAGAAGAGTACAGAAATAATGAACTCAAATATCTAACTCAATTAAGTGAACTGAACAGAATCGAACAAAAATATCACCATGAATTAATAGGCTGAATCAAATGGTTGAGTGTTATTTCATACCGAACTCAGAACAAATCAGAAATATGCCTTGCCACAAAGGCAAGTCAAATAATGCCACATAGGCAATCAAATAATGTCACACAGGAAAATCACACATTGGACGGCGAATCCAAATGCATGCAAATCGAATAGGTGTATTTAGCACAACATCACCAATCCGCATAACAGAAACTAGGGTTAACCCATAAGCCTTCCACAACAAAACACCTAGTTGCTCACTTCCTCCGGAGCCCAAAAATGGAGACGCCGTGGACTGATCATCGAAAGAATCCTCAATTATTGATCACAACCGCCACGGAAAGTGTCATGTCTCTCATGCCAAGACGACATGCCTGTGGTACCCCCACAGATGGTTATAGCTTAGTTATACCCTACGGTATATTCTAACAAAGATACAATGCCACAACACATGCGACACAATGTTAACACAAGGGTTCTAATATGTACATGTTAAACTGAACGAATCATTAACACGAAGTTTCTCAAAAAGATTAACATGTATATTACTATACACATCAAAATAATATTAAACACGATGCACTAGTCTAAAGAGTACAAATATGAATATCAATGCCAAAATGAATTATCATAATACATTTCACATGAAACAATTATGTGAAACATTAACCAATTCCGAAACGGAGAACAAAATGAACTAATTAAAATTAAAATAGTCTCGCTGAAAGAGTACGGAATCCGTACCTGGAGTAAGCAATGTAATACCCAAAATTATATCCAAATATGACTCGTTTAGACTCCCTCCGTCCGAACTAATTAAAAGAATAAATTAATTAAATTATAAGTTTAATGAGGTTTATAACATTACATTAATAGTCATTAACTTGTATAATTCTATTAATCATCAATATCTTCACATTATATAGTTATTACTGGCATGTTTCAATTAACCACTTATATTACCTTATTATTATATCTTATTATTTTACTATTCATGCAGGTCACTTATTATTGTACAAACGATTCACCCAAATTAAATTATGTTAACTAAATTATTAGAACAATATGCTAGTATATAATTTTTTTTAATATTAACTCTAATCTCTGTACCAGTTATTACATAGCATGCATACATAATTGTCAATATATATATATATATATATATATATATATATATATATATATATATAAAACAACTCCAAGATGTAGCCTTTCCAAATTCTTTATTGCATGTTCATAATTTCATTCATTGAACCGTTATATATATATATATATATATATATATATATATATATATATATATATATATGTATATATATATATATATATATATATATATGCATATATATATATATATGCATGTGTATATATATACATATATATATATATATATGTGTGTGTGTGTGTGTGTGTGTGTGTATGTATATATGCAAAACTAGTCCAATGACCTCCGTTCCAAACCAGGCAATCTGACAAAATCTATACATAACCTTTAATATTATACACACACACACACACACACACACACACACACATATATATATATATATATATATATATATATATATCCTGTTATCCAGTCATATACATACATAAATCCAAATCAATTCCTTACTGTCAAATCAATTCAATCATGTACACTTTCTCAATTCTAAATTGTGAACTAAAAGAAATTAAAAACATAATAAGCAATGATATACAAAAAAAAAAACGAAAAGCAAACAAACCTGATGAAACGCGACTTCTCTCACAAATACAATAAGAGACGGCTTTTCCCTTCTTTCTTTTTATCAGATGAATAATGGTTTAAGAACACTATAGGGTTTGTGTTTTAACTATTTATTATCAACATATATTATTATAGACATATAAATTAAATCTAATTAGTTTTAGGCCCAATTTTATTAAATTAATATCCATCACTTATTAATATTTATTAGCCCATATAAATTAAATGACTAATTTGACCCAAATAAAAGACAAAGTTCAAACAATATGTTTTAAAAAAAAATAATTAATTTTATTTATTATTATTATTAAAAAAAATTGGGTTATTACATTACCTCCCCCTTACAAAGGATTCCGTACTCGGAATCAAATGAGAAACAAGGATTTACCTAATATCAAAGAGGTGAGGATACTCTTGTTGAATAGTCTTCTCCGCCTCCCAAGTAACTTCGCGCTCCGAATGATTATTTTTTAATGGGTTGTCGAGCGTATAAATATTCTACTCGTGAATTCAACCAATCAAATTATAATAGGATTACACCTCCACTCGTTAAATATAAATAGAAATCAATATAGGAGTTATCAAAACCCTAATAGACTCCTTAATTTTAATTTAATCAATTATTTAATTATTTACTAAAAGGATTTAACTTTCTAAACAAAACAAGAAAGAAAGGAAAAAAATTAGTAACTTACCTTTACCTTTTTACAATTCAAATACACTTATATAAAATAAAATCAATTAATATTTAATTATTAACAAAAAAAATCTGGATTATTACATTCTTCCCCTCTTAAAAGAATTTCGTCCTCGGAATTCAAATAAGCTACATAAAGTTTTATTTTTATTTAAATTGCATAATATATTATTCATAAACTTTAATTAAGATGTAGCATCGCCCTTATAATGATCTAGGCTAGTAAGTTCATCGGTCCACGAAATTATCTATGTACTTGTAGAAGATTCGCCAGCTATCGCATCAAATCCTAGTAAGGTTTTTCGTCTTGTATCGAATTAAATCATGCGCTCCACTGATTGTGTGGCGCCCCCAAATCCGGGTACTTAAAACCCGTACTTGGTGCTACACTATACCATTTATACAAATTGCTTATCATAAAAGATAATAATAATTATTACATCAGAGTTATCTATCCCAAGTACGAAGACCTTTAGTATCTTTATTACATGATAGATATTGTATTTATAAAACAAAAGACTATCTATTACAACAGCCATCTATAACTATTCCTGTAGCTTTCCCTTGCCTTTATCCTTTCCAGACCCTTCTATGCGTTCCCGCTTAGCTGAAAACATTTATATTCAAAGCAAGAATGAGCATTTGATTGCTCATCAAGTAATAATAATTGATAAACACGCATATCAAGAAATAAATGTTCTCTCTGAGATATGCTTTGATAGCAGAATAAATATAGTAAAGCAACTGAGCGATTCTTAAATGACAGTATGACTCATTTATATTCTTGAAATGATATGCTAAATTCTGATACTGAGTGGTCACAAGACCATGAACAATTATTTTTCTTTTCTTGAAAAGGTTCTATCAGAAATCCATCTGTGAACCGTCTGGTCTTACGGGCACGGTAGGTGATCAGCTCGTTATGCCCTGTATTGATCAATATTATCTAATAGAACAACATTTGTGTTCATCGTCACCGTCCCCAGGACGCAATATAAAATTTCCCAAGTTAGGGATGTTTTACTCAGTCTGAAGTTCAACCTAAATAAAAACAAAAGGGATGAACAACTTTATCAATTCTGAAAATATTTCAAGACTTAATGCGAAAGAATTGAAATAATCAAATCTTGTGTCTAGCCGAAACAAAAGGCTTAGACCTTCATTGAACTGTAAATGTATACCGAATTTCATCAAGTACACATGATCTTACCTTTATCATTTTTTGAAGCTGATTGGAATAAAATTAGATAACCTTGTATTAAAAAATGGCAAAACATTTGCTCAAGGTAAGTGAACTTGTTTAAAAGTAAAGGAGTTTGAGATACTTGCCTTGTGTGTCGATTAGCAAGTTATGACTCTAGCTTAATTTTGCTTCACAAATCCTACACATTTATATCCATGTATAGGCACACATTAGTTTATTAACTCGATGTATTTTTACGCCAAATAGTTGCACACACTCGGTCATATAAGTCAAGTAATCATGTACAGACATTCATTCAATTCACTGTACAACATGCTTTTACTTTCCTTCGAAATTTCACAAATTCTATTCAAGAACGTTCTTTTTTTTTTTTTGAAGTTCTTTTAAGATCTTGGCTTTATACATAGTAAAGCTTACGTGGTCCTAGTACATAAGTTCACATATATCCGCATTCTTGTTTCATTCGTTTTTCTCTTTCATTTCAAAAGTCCTTTTTTAAAAATTTCTTTTTGAATCTTTTGAAATTTTAGCTTGAACACTACTCACATGTTTTGACATTTGATCATAGCATTCCAGTGTCTACACACCATATATTTAGCTCAGTTAAGGTAAACGCTTAAGCGATATGTTCGACATTCACTTGATATTTCATTCTTGAAAGTTTATCCTTAAACTTCGCGTTCATCTTACTAACACTAGTCGATTATTCATAAATAACTCTCAAATTGGCTTAAACATCACGTATATAGGTTAGTTTTGAACCCCTGTAAGGTTAGCATATCATGTCATGAAAGTTGTTACATCAATTGCATAACAGTTTCCTCTCTTTTTTTATTATTATTATTATTATGTTTTTTTAACAGTTCTTGAGCTTCTGCAGCAGCGGCTGCTGGTTTGCTGGGTGCTGCTGGGGGCACGCTGCTGCACACGGTGCTGCTGCTGCTGGGCCACGCTGCTGCACACGGTGCTGCTGCTGTTGGGCCATGCTGCTGCACACTATTGTGCACGCAGCTGCTGCACAGGCAGCAGGCTCCTTTGCCACGTAGCTAGTTTACACAATTATAACTTTTAACACGTACGTCCGATAAAAATTAAATTCGAATATATTATAGCCACCATAGTAAACTATTTTTAGAAAATTCTAACCATCCATTTCAGACATTTTTGACAGCCTAAATTAAGCCTCAAAAGTGTGTGCTCGTAACTGTTTCTAGCATTTCGTTTAGTTCCAAATTCGCTTTCAAACGTGCTGTGGTTAATCTAAATTATTTAGGTAACCTTATAACACCCATTCAAATACATTCCAGTTCAAAGTTTTAGTTAATTATTGATTTTCAAGCTTTGAATTTTATTTGGGCATTTTATCGAATATGTTGTGTGCATTCTTCAATTTTTCAGATTTCTTAGATTTTGGTTTGAGGTTTAGGTAGGATTCACAATGGAATCCCCCATCCTTGTTTCTCCTCACAACAACAACTAATCACCCATGTTTTAGGTTCAATTTACAAGCATTTTCATCTAATTCTTGCATAACCCAGCTATACACTATAGCAATTTAGATAAACAAAGGAAGAAAAAGGAATTTATGGATGAAATAAATTTTGATTCTTACCTGGTTTGCTCGGTATTATGGTAGATTTTTTTTTACTTCAATTCCTTCTCTCAATTACACTTCATCTTTAACTTGCAAGTATAAGAGTTGGAGAAATTTCTTTGTGAGAGATGGGAAAGTGGACGGAAATAGAGAGGAGAGAGTAGACTAATTATGGTGAGTCTGATAATTCCTCCTAGCTTTCTTACTTGGATACCACTCTCTATACTTGGTTCTTACGCATAAAACTTGCCGACTCTGTTATCTGTTCTAACGAAGGCCAGCTCCTGCTTCTTACATTTCATGACTCAGCTCATTTGGTCTAGTATACTTGGGGGTTACCTTTATATAAACTTAATACATAGAATAGCTTTTATTGTATACCTTACATATGTACGCAATATACATAAAATAGATATACCTAAATTACATATAATACACAGTTTTTTATACCTTGTGCATTTATTGCGTAACACGTACATGTATTTTATATCAACATAAAATACATTAAATATTATAACGAATATACCAAAAATCTTTTCCATAAAAATGGAAACTATTTATTAAATAAAAATATTTTATTTAATAAATAAATTTACTATATTAAAATAATTTATTTATAAAAAAATCTTTTTAATATCCACACAAATAACTTTACCACATTATAACCTACTTCAAGAAATTATTTACGTAATAAATATATTTTTAATATATTTATCACATTACATTCCATACATACATTATACCACAAGTATTCATATAAGCAGTACAATAAATTAATAAAATAATAATTTTATTGCTTTCACATAATAAATCGTGTATAACAATTTATTAAATATAATAAATATAAACTATTATATTTATCATATTTTAAATACACTTTATTTAATATATACAATAAAATTTGCATAAGTACATAATTCCTATTTTCTTTTTACCTAGAAATTTATTTCAAACAACTAAATACGTGAAATAAATATATACATATATTTATCACTTTGCAATCATATACTTCTCATACTGCACATGTACACAGACCACCAATAATAATAATAAAAACAACTTATTCACTAAATTCTTATTTTATTATTACCGGGAAAATTCAAGTTATTACAGATTGTGCGGGTCCTTATCAATTTTCTTGATTTTCATTCGTGTCACGTACTCTTCGGAACATTATTCAAAGCACATAATTTTCTCTACATCGAGCTCGCATACCCAAAAATATTCAAAATTATCTTTAATTTGAAAAGAAAAAAAAAACTCATGTTCTGCACATGATTAGGATCTAACAATTTATTTTATATATATAAAAAAAATACATGCAAAACTCCAATAACATTAGATAAACAAAATAACTCTACAAATTATATCACCAACTCTTCCTAAGTTCTTCAAAAGCCTTAATCCAAATTAATTCTCAAATATTATTACACCAAAAATATATTACTAAGACCTCTTCATCGCCATATCAAATTCTAAGTCACATTTTATTATCAGTATAAGCAAACTATAGATGTTCAAGATCTCTCAAAATTAATTGGATTCATCACTAATCATATATATCAATCATTTAATAAATCATCATTCTCTTAGTGTAAACCTTCACCCAACATATCCAAAGATCTCCTCATACTATCATACATAAAACTTCACACAACATAACTCCAATATATATTCTACTAGATATAACCGCAACATTGATCATTAACTCCAAATGATTAATCTAATCACCTCGAATATCAACAACTCAAATTTATAAGAGATTATCTATACTTAATAGTTTTCGATTTATCATATTATCCCATCAATACGAATACCTCAAATTATCCACAAACTTAACAAAATCAAAGCATAACCCAAATCAAGTCCTTAATTCTAAGATCATAATAATAATTTGTTACCTAAAATAATTCTAATAAATAATTCTCCCATATCAAATATTCGCTGATATAAATACTCATATCATAATCGTATTACACATATGATCATTTCTTAACTGTACAAAGTATAACTTTATTCTCATTAATGATCCAATCATAATTCTTAACTAATATCATTACTTCGTCGCATAACAATAATAACCTTGACAAATTATTCACTTTCCTCAAATCAACTACAAATCGAAAAGAGATCGACAGTTGGTCAAAATTAATACCAACCAAACAGAAAATCAACGAAACAAACTCCTATGTCTACCCAGTGGTTTACACATAACTCACAGGTCAAGCCTAAAAGCAATCTACAAAATCATAACCTTGCTTTGATACTATTTTTGTAACACCCCCTTCCCGAAATAGGAAAGGGAGGTCACGGACAAACCACAACAAACCTCAAAATTAATAATCAGAGCACTAATAACTTCAAAATATATAATAATGATACACCATCAATGATGAACTAAATACCATTCTGCAAAAGAAGACAAAATAATCAAAACCTAAAATCAAATGAGCCTAGATGGTCAAAGGCAACTCTCTCATCACACTAGCCCTGAATCACTACTGCAAACCTGCCGGAAGAAATATACAGCATTAGCCAAATGCCCAGTACTGATCTAGATATACAAAAAATGTACAACTGAAATACGGAAACAACTGAGACAAACTACTGAACAAGGTTGACAAAAAAAATATAATCTCCAAAGATCTGAATAGAATATATCTGAATCAACAGAATTAACGAAACAAGCAGAAGAGTACAGAAATAATGAACTCAAATATGTAACTGAATTAAGTGAACTGAACAGAATCGAACAAAAATATCACCATGAATTAATAGGCTGAATCAAATGGTTGAGTGTTATTTCATACCGAACTCAGAACAAATCAGAAATATGCCTTGCCATAAAGGCAAGTCAAATAATGCCACATAGGCAATCAAATAATGCCACACAGGCAAATCACACATTGAACTGCGAATCCAAATGCATGCAAATCAGATAGGTGTGTTTGGCACAACATCACCAATTCGTAAAACAGAAACTAGGGTTAACCCATACGCCTCCCACAACAAAACACCAAGTTGCTCACTTCCTCCGGAGCCCAAAAATGGAGACGTCGTGGACTGATCACACCGCCATTGAAAGTGTCATGTCTCTCGTGCCGAGACGACATGCCTGTGGTACCCCCATAGGTGGTTATAGCTCAGTTATACCCTACGGTATATTCTAACAAAGATACAATGCCACAACACATGCAACACAATATCAACACAAGGGTTCTAATATGTACATGTTAAACTGAACAAATCATTAACACGAAGTTTCTCAAAAAGATTAACATGTACATTACTACACACATCAAAATAATATTAAACATGATGCACTAGTCTAAAGAGTACAAATATGAATATCAAAGCCAAAATGAATTATCATAATACATTTCACATGAAACAATTATGTGAAACATTAACCAATTCCGAAACGGAGAACAAAACGAACTAATTAAAATTAAAATAGTCTCGCTGAAAGAGTGCGGAATCTGTACCTGTAGTAAGCAATGTAATACCCAAAATTATATCCAAATATGACTCGTTTAGACTCCCTCCGTCCGAACTAATTAAAAGAATAAATTAATTAATTATAAGTTTAATGAGGTTATAACATTACATTAATAGTCATTAACTTGTATAATTCTATTAATCATCAATATCTTCACATTTTATAGTTATTACTGGCATGTTTCAATTAACCACTTCTATTACCTTTTTATTATATCTTATTATTATACTATTCAAGTAGGTCACTTATTATTGTACAAGCGATTCACCCAAATTAAATTATGTTAACTAAATTATTAGAACAATATGCTAGTATATAATGTTTTTTAATATTAACTCTAATCTCTATACTAATTATTACATAGCATGCATAAATAATTGTCAATATATATAAAAAAACAACTCCAAGATGTAGCCTTTCCAAATTCTTTATTGCAACCATTATATATATATATATATAGAAGACCTGTTATCCAGTCATATATATACATAAATTCAAATCAATTCCTTACTGTCAAATCAATTTAATCATGTACACTTTCTCAATTCTTAATTGTGAATTAAAAGAAACTAAAAACACAATAAGCAATGATATACAAAAAAAAAAACAAAACGAAAAGCAAACAAACCTGATGAAACGTGACTTCTCTCACAAATACAATAAGAGGCGGCTTTTCCCTTCTTTCTTTTTATCAGATGAATAATGGTTTGAGTACACTATAGGGTTTGTGTTTTAACTATTTATTATCAATATATATTATTATAGACATATAAATTAAATCTAATTAGTTTTAAGGCCCAATTTTATTAAATTAAATCTGACCCAAATAAAAGATAAAGTTCAAACAATATATTTAAAAAAAAAATTTTATTTTATTTAGTATTATTATTAAAAAAAATTGGGTTATTGCAATAAAAGTTTGGTTACAATGTAGATAGGCTAAACATACATATTTAATGTAAAATTGTATAGACTATAGAACAATTATACCGTCTAGTTCAAAGCCTTTGGAAGGACCTATTGTGTCAAAACTGTCCGCTGCTCAAAACAAGCCGAGCAAGTGTCTAACGAACTATGTATTTATCTTATTATTTTCATACTATGTACTTCACTTTCATTGTTTGTTCCTGAAAACTTTTGGTTGCGACTTCCACTTTAAAGTTGCACAATGATTGTAGGATCAAAAAGTAAGTATCGAAAGTTCAGGATTGATCTCATCAACAATAGAGTAGGAGGACAAGAACACCACGGTTGACAAATTCATCGTTGGAGAACGCCAATGCTGAACTTCTTTCGAAATTTTTATTTTTTATATATTATAATATAATAAAGTTAACTTTATATATATTATTATATATTATATAAAATTTTCTGTTTTATATAAAAAGTTTTATGTTTTATTACTATTATTATAATATTATATTATAATAATATAACATTAAAATAAAACTTCGCAGGATAAAAGAAACTTGGGCACGCCAAGTTTAAAATTTTGTAGGATAATATTGATTGTGGGTCCAAGAAGAATTTAATAAAGTTGTGGGTCCCATGAAAAAAAAGTCAAACTTACAACAAACGTCTCATGCTAAACCACTCCATTTTGAACAAATATCTACCACGCATTACTTATCATACTTATCTTTAATCAACACTATTTATTCATCAATTATTTACACATTTTCAATCTTTCGATAATTATTCACAATTAATATTATAGACTCACAATACTGACAACCAGATCGCTCTCAAGAAAGAGGGGGCCTTCCGTTGAAATGACGCGCAATTAAATGTTCTAAACATTGTCAATAATGCTAATTGGTCTAATAATATCATATCAAATAATATGAGTTACTGTGTTGTGACAATTATTGATTTAATAATATGAAATACTGTGCAGATGTTACTGTAACAATTATTGAGCAATAATATGAAATATTGTGCAGATGTTACTGTAACATTTATTGAGCAATAATATGTAATACTATGAAGTTGCTACTGTAACAATTATTTAACAATAATATAAAATACTTTGTCATATCTTGTGATACTGTAGGGTACCGCGTGCTACTGTAGAATACTGCGTGCTATTGTAGAGCATTGTGTGCTACTGTACTTTTATTAGCGGATAGTTTAACAGTTGCAAGAGATAGTACCGTAAACGATTTTTATTAAAAAAAAGTTATTTCTGTAGTTTTCAATGTGACAGCCCAGATTTTTGGGAACTGTTATAATAAGAATTTAATAACGAAATTCTTATTATGAGACGTAATGGGTAGCTTGATAATTCAAGCTGGCGAATATTATTGAATAAAATTGAGTTTTATTAATAATATTACGACTTAAGCATTTAAAGGTTATATTACAACCTATAATATGAGTATGCGATGATAAGTAAGTGTGAGAGTTTTTGTTTAAGTGAATACGGTGATTTCGAGAAATATCGTTGAATTGTTATTCACGCGGGCACTATATATGCCTAAATATGCTATTTATAGACCAAATATAGGTGGGATATATGTACATTGATGTACAAGATTATGGGAAGTTAATCGGGAAGAGTAGCGATCGTGAATCGTGAATACCCTTATAAACTGGGCTTATTAATATTATTAAAAGGATTAAATATTATTTTCATGAGATGTATTGTAAGGTTATTTTATAACCTGGATTATGTGTATGTGTTGGTTTTAAGTGTTGTTGTCACGTGGGAGCGAATAAATTGATTTGCAAAAAATCGCTAAATCACTATTCACATGGCACGTTTCCTGAGGTACTATTCATGCCAAAAAAAATTTATGTCTTTTTCGATCTTGAATAATTTCGTTAAGACGCGTGTGCGAAGGAATAATTTTTTCAAGAGTTAAAATTTTTATTTGAGCCCATTCGGGATTTAATTAGTATCCGAAATGTTTGATATGGGTGGCCCTAATAAATGGCCCAACCTAAGACCCATTGTTTTACCCATGACCCAACCCATATTGCATGACTCATGTTGGGATCTATTAAAGAAAGAAAATCAGTATTTTGGTGCAAAGGTGGTACTATACGGGTAGTGGCCTAGTGGGAGGAGAGAGAGACCAAATGGGTGTATTAATATTTGCATGTTACTTAGTAAGGGTGCAAGCAATTGCCATGAGCCAATAAGAATTAAGGAAGAGACATTTGAACCAATGAGAATTTAATAAAGGAGGGAGTGTCGGCCAATGGTGGAATTGTGCTAAGCACAATGCATAGAAAATCTCTATTGCCTAACATTCCTTCTCAAAGACTAAACCCACACACTTGGGTGCTCAACCTATTCTCCTCCCCGAAGCCACCATTCCATTTTCAATTCTTCCATTTCAAAATCCCTCCAAGTTCAGTTTGCTAGAAAGGAAGGAGGAAGCTAGCTTCATTATAGTAAGGAAGAAGAAGGAGTTCGGGTACCTAGCAAAGGAGAAGAAAGAGACAAGGGTTCTAGAGAGAGAATGAGTGAAAGAGAGATGTTTCAAAGAAGAGGAAGTGTACGGGTAAGCTTAAGGAAGAAGAAAGGACTTCAAGATAAGCCCTAGTTACTCTCCTTAGCATTTAGAATCGATTTTCAGAGGTAATCATCTCATCTAAATCCATTTCCATTTGATTTTTACAAAAATTTCCAAGCTTTTATGGTTTTTAAGCTATTTTGCTTGGTGATTGGTTTTGTTGCGCTTTTTGTTGTTGTTGATGGTTATGGATGATTAATAATGTTGTTAATGTAACGATCGCGGATCGCGGGTAGCTTTGTAACACGAGCCTATGAATTTTATTGAATAAATTGAACTTTTATTTATATTATTCCGTGTTATATGTGTGAATATTTTATTACTACATATGATGTGTATGTGATAATTTTTGATTGTTATTATTTTTATTGGAGTTGATTAAATTATTAGAGAAATAGCACTAAAACGTTATTTACGCCAAGATGCCTTTTCGATTTTATGACTTTTCATAATTTCGTCAAAGCGTTAATGAGAGGGGTTAATAATCCAAATGTGGGATTTTATTTGAGCCCAATTGGATTTTTATTAGAAGCCCAATTGGTATTAAATTTGGAGTCTAAGAGAAGCCCAAAAGGTTATTAAGTGAAGCCCAAAACCCATAGACCTAGTCCATGAACCAAACCCACCGTCCATAACCCACAACCCATGAGGGAAATGGGTTATGTATTCAGCTGAACCATTTGTAGAAGGAAGAAGAGTACGGGAGAAGGAAGAGAGGGAGAAGAAATGAAGAACGTGATGCATTTGGGGAGAAGCAATTTCTTGCATTTGGTAGAGGAAAAGGAAGGAGGAACAAATGGGGAGAAGGGAGGGGGATTACCCGGGCATGGAGAGGAGCAAAGCTCACTCTCCCAGCCATGGGGAGCTGATGCGGGAGTGCATGCTCAGCTCCTCCCACCTCCAAGAACATCTGATCACTTCCTCTATATATACTCTCCCATTGCTTAGCCTCCATTCCTTTCACTTGTTGCTTGGTAAGATAGCTGAAAATTGAGAGAGTGTAGGAATTGAGTGTGAACGGGTGAATTGAGGAAGAAGGAGTGTGGTAGCAGCTGCTATTTGATTCATTAACACCTTAGAACAAGCTCAAGAGGTATGCAATATAGAGCTTAGCTCATTTCCACATTCTTTCCAAGTTTCTAGTTTTGCTATGATTGCTTGTTGGAGTAATTTTGCTGAAATTGCTTGGTTGTTCATGAACGTGTGTATATGTTGTTAGCTCTATATAAAGCTTGTTAATAATGTGTAAAAGTGGAACAATGAATGAGAATCAAACCTTTGCATAAGGAATCAAGAAATGGACTGAAATGGACATTAGTGGACTGTTATTCATATTTTGTTAATAATGAAGTTGTAATCATCTTGGTTTGGTTATGTGCATTGGTTGTGTACTGTTTGTATATGTCCAGAAGCTATGGGAATTGATTTCATATGTGAAGTCAATGGTAACCATGTAATGATAGGCTATGAGTTATGAACTCTAAAGCCAAGCCAACCAACTATTTGGTTTAATGTCCAAGAGAATGATTTCTCTAAGGAACATGAGAATTAGGAATGGTTAATTGATTAAATGATGTTATGATGCATAGCTCAGTTGTAAAAGAATGTTTTAAGTCATATAGACTTGTTGTATAATGGCTAAGAAACAAAAGGGACGGAATCAAGAGTTTGGATTTTTGGGTTCTGCAGTAGTAGAACTTGAAAGTCCCTGGATGCAGAGTGGCGCAGCTGCGCCACTCCCAAGCATAGCACCTGCGCAGCTGCGCTGGGTTGCAGAGCTGGAAGTCCCTGGATTAGAGTGGCGCAGCTGCGCCACTCCCAAGTACAAGACCTGCGCAGCTGCGCCGGTCTGCAGAGCTGTATTGCTGTGCTGTTTCGTGTTGTTGATTTGATGCATGTTTACATAGGCCTAACATGTTATAAATAACCCAAAGCATATGTATGATATGTTAGTGTAATAGTTGAGCGAGACCCCCGTTTGGGTAGTCGTAGTGGCAATCAATGTTCGTAATGATTATAATGTCTTGATTAATGTAAGCCAATGATTGGTGTCTATTGTGAGACTAATTGGTATGTGAATATATGTTTAAATGCGTAGGACATATTTGAAAGACGATTAACGTCAACTAGTAGCAAGCGCTTAAGGTAAGTTTCCTAAACCCCTGTCTAACCCTTGTGTTGGGCAAGTTCTCTAGCTTCATTCATTTTCTGTATTGAATGCTAGTTTCGTATCTTATACAAGAGACGTATATTGTGCAAGTTTATTTGATTCATTTGATTATATTCTCTTGACTCTCATGCGATGTTTGAAGTTTCGATTTACGCAATACATATATGGTTGTGTGAATTCCTTACTTATGTAAATCTTTTAGTATTTCCACAAGTATTCGAGCTATGTTATGACATAAATTGTTGAAGCTTTCAAGTTCACATATATATGAACTGTTATAGAGAACGTCGATGCCATTTGTTTCGGCTAGACAGATATTGAAATGTTTTATTGATTTGATAATAAATCCTTGAAATGTTATTGATGATTAAGTAGAGCTATCCAACCGAATTATTTTGGTTAGGATTCCGAGGCATGAATGAGATGAACAACCCTAATATTAGGGGCAGTTTTTAGTCAGTTATTCTGACAAGGCATCGAGCGCCTAAAACAAACGCATATAGTCGTTTCCAGCTAGAGTGTTGATCAACATAGAGTACAATAGGCTGATCACCTAGAAGTGCTCGTAAGTAAGACGGTTTGAAGTTATAATGCTGTGTACCTTTTCAAGAAAGCAAAAGAAAGTTCAAGGTCTTATGACCACTCAATGTCGTTTCAAAAATATATTTTTAAAACGAAAGCAAAGTATTATTCTTGTTTATTCAGAATATTTCACAACTATTGTTCAGTTGTCGAAGAGAAATGATATGATTGATGATATTGTTGTTATTCAACTGTTATACTTGCTGGGCAATTGAATGCTCATTCTTGTTTTATATTAAACATTGCAGCTAAGTCCGAGCGAGTCGAAGGTTCTGGTAAGGACAAGGGAAAGGGCAAGATGAACGTCTAGATGGCGTCATAGTTTATTTGTATTAGTAATGTTGTAATACTAAGACTTATTATGTATTTGGAATGATGTTATGGTAATAGAACCTGGAATTGAGAGTAAGACGTGTTGTAATAATATAGTAATTACATTCATGTCTATTATGTTGTATGGAATAGGATGTACCGTGTAGCACCGAATTCGGGTTTGAGGTACCCGGATTTGGGGGCGTCACAGGTTGGTATCAAAGCCGATAGGTTTTAAACCTTAGGTTGGGGGAAAACCTTAGGAATATGACCGTAGAGAGAATAGTAGAGTTAGTAAATGAACTCAAATAGAGTTGTTAAGGGTGGATTGAGGAAATTCATCACTAAGAGTATACTTAGAATAAACTATATTTGTTAAGTGTTATTATATTAATTGTTATTGTTATGTACTAATTGAGTTAGTATATTGGTTTGTAGATGTTTGGAGAAGAACCCGAGTATAGAGATATCCATGTAGTAAGCGAGGAGTTGATCGCTCCACCCGAGCCAACACCCGAGCCAGTAGCAGATACTGAGGCTCAGATAGAAAGTGACCCGGAGGAAGATCCGGAGGAGGAACCGGAGATAGACCTTTCACTTGATGAGGATCCGTCCGAGCATGAGGAGGAAGCAGATGATATATTATCGGATGTTGTGCCTTCTGAAGAGGAGGAAGTGGCACCATCAGACATGAATAATCTGTTTGAAGTGGTACTTGACAGTAATGTAGCACTAAGAAGTAGAGTTCAAGCCTTAGAGGCGAGGGTTCAAGAACTCTTGCAAGAGAGACATGAGTTAGAGGCCTACTGGGAGGCAGAGATCGATGATAGGATCAGGGCCGAAGATCGGGCCGATGACCTGGAAGAAGAGGCAAGGATCAAGAGGGTGAGGACCGATAGGTCTAACTATGCGTTCAGGTCGTCACATGGGCGATTTCAGCGTAGGGTAACCCATTACCCAGCTGAGGAGGGCCAGACCAGGCACACCATTAGTAGGGATCTGGTGATGGCCATAGCAGATGACGAGTATGCAGACGCCATTAGGCGTGGTCTAGTTCAGTGATTAGACGAGGTCTAGATGTGTACCTTGTAAGGATGTAAATCCTAAATTTTGTATATGTAATAGATTATCTGGTGTAAATCCCATCTTTTTAGTAATAGAGGGATATATTGTATGCGAATAGCAGAAGCTATGTGTTATAAGATGTATGAAGTAAGAAGCATGTTAATATAAGTATGTTTATTTTAATGTGCCTTGTGATGAGTATGTTTATCCCAATGTGCCTTGCGATTAGTACGTGTACGTCTTAGTATTTACTATAGTGCGCAAGGATGAATAGTAGATTAATAGTGGCATAATTTGTTTAGCAGAAAAATGCCGCCGAGATAGAGAGGAAGAGGAAGACAGGGAACACGAAGGAATGAGGATAGAGAATCCGATAATGAGAGTGAGACTAGAGAAACAGCAAACCCTATGCAGCAATTCATAGACTTACGGGTAGGAGCTTTGAACAGAGTTCCAACCGTACCACCTGTCGTTCCTCCAGTTGCGCGTGTTGCCAATTTTAAGGACTTTAAGAGCGTGGGACCGCCCGAATTTAAGAGGACCACCGAGCCTATAGAGGCTCAATCATGGGTTAAGGAGGTGGAGAAAGCATTCATCATTGCTGGAGTTGGGGAGGAGCAGAAGACCACTTTTGCTACGTACCTACTGAAGGGTGAGGCTAACTTCTGGTGGGAAGCAAACCAGAATAGGGCTGGGGAAGGAGTCATTGCTTGGGAACGGTTCAAAGAGTTGTACTTCGAGAACTACTTTCCCAAAAGCATGCAGAGTCGCATGGAGATGCGATTCTTAGAACTGAAGCAAGATAACCTGACAGTACCCCAATATGCTGCTAAGTTCAACGAGCTGGCTCGGTTTGCTCCACACTAAGTGGACACTGAGGAAAGGAAGGCGAGGAGGTTTGAGCAGGGCCTGAAACCCTGGCTCTACAGCAAGGTGAGCGTGTTACAGATCGATACCTTTGGATCAATCTTGGAAAAGGCTATCATAGCCGAAGGAGGGAGTGAGGCACTGAGCCTCTACAATAGGGAGAAGAAGAATAAGGGTAGGAACGAAGGAGGAAATAAGACTGATGTAGCCAGTGGAAGTGGAAGTAACCAGAAGAGGAAATGGAACAATTTCGGGAATACCGGGAACAAACAAGGAGACCTAAAGAAGAGGGTAGAGCCGTGTAAGACCTGCGGGAAGAATCACCTGGGGGTCTGCTTGAAGGGAAGGACGGCGTGCTATAACTGTGGGCAGGAGGGACACATCTCTCTTAACTGCCCTAACCCGAAGAAGATCGGAGGGTGTTTCCTTTGCGGAGCACCAAGCCACATGGCAAGAAATTGCCCAAAGAAGGGGACAGACGGGGGAGGCAATGGGAATAGCAGTGGCAAGCTGACTATGACTAGTCCAGCTCCACCGAGTAGACCATCAGCCCGGACCTTCAATATGACGGTCCAAGATGCAGTGACATCAGGAGACGTAGTCTCAGGTATCATTTCGATCAATAATATTAATGCATATGTGTTGTTTGATTCGGGTGCGACCTATTCTTTTGTATAATGTGAATTTGCTCAACGTTTAAGCTTACCTCTAGAGAAACTAGAGTCTCCCTTGAACATAGAAGTTGCGAATAAGGAAGTAATCCCCGTTGAGCATGTTCATAAGAATTGTTGCGTTGAAATTAGAGGGAGTAAGTTATCGGTAGATTTAATTTCGATTAGACTGGGAGAATTTGACGTAATACTGGGAATGGATTGGTTGTTTAACCACGGGGCAGTAATCGATTGCCAGAAGAAAAGCGTAAACCTTCAGACTTCGAAACAGTCTAAGGAAGTGTTCTACGGTAGTAAATCTCCTAGACGTTCGAGTTTGCTATCGACGATGCAAGCCAGGAAGCTGTTAAGAAAAAGGTGTGTAGGTTATCTGTGCCACATTGTTGATACCCAACGAGAGGGAGTCGAAATGAGGCAGATACCTATCGTGAATGAATTCGCGGATGTATTTCCGGACGAATTGCCAGGACTTCCACCAAATAGGGAGATCGAATTCGTGATAGACGTAGTGCCTGGAACGGCACCCGTTTCAAGGGCACCATATAGAATGGCGCCAGTAGAGATGAAAGAGTTGATGGTTCAACTGCAAGAATTGTTAGATAAAAAGTATATCCAACCGAGTTTGTCTCCATGGGGAGCGCCAGTGTTATTTGTGAAGAAGAAGGATGGATCGCTGAGGCTTTGTATCGACTATCGGGAGTTGAACAAAGTAACGATCAAGAATAAGTATCCGTTGCCCAGGATCGACGATTTGTTTGATCAGTTGAAGGGGGCAAAATACTTTTCTAAAATATATTTGAGAACGGGATATCACCAGTTGAAGGTGAGGGGAGAGGACGTACCTAAGACAGCATTTAGGACTCGTTACGGCCATTATGAGTTTTTAGTAATGTCATTTGGGTTGACGAATGCGCCAGCCGCATTTATGGATTTAATGAATAGAGTGTTCAAGCAGCATTTGGACAAATTTGTAGTGGTGTTCATAGATGATATTCTAGTCTACTCTTTGACACGGGAAGATCATGCTGAACACCTAAGAATAGTGATGGATACCTTGAGGAGGGAGAAGTTGTATGCGAAATTCTCGAAATGCGAATTTTGGCTAGAGAGAGTCCACTTTTTGGGACACGTGATTGACAAAGATGGTATATCCGTAGACCCAGCGAAGGTGGAGGCGGTTATTAACTGGGAACAACCGAAGACGCCGACAGAAGTGCATAGTTTCTTAGGGTTAGCGGGCTACTATCGAAGATTTATTCAGGATTTTTCGAAGATAGCAACCCCATTAACCCAATTGACGAGGAAGGCAGTAAAGTATGTTTGGACGGAAAAGTGCGAGGAGAGCTTCCGAGAGCTCAAGAAAAGGTTGAGTGAGGCGCCAATATTATCCTTACCGGATGATACAGGTGATTTTGTAGTTTATAGTGACGCATCACACAAGGGACTTGGATGCGTGCTTATGCAGCACGGTAAAGTCATTGCGTATGCGTCACGACAGTTGAAAGATTATGAGAGGGGATACCCTACTCATGACCTCGAATTGGCAGCAGTTGTGTTTGCCCTGAAGATTTTGAGGCATTACTTATACGGTGAGAAATGTGAGATATACACGGACCACAAAAGTCTAAAGTATATTTTCACACAGAAGGAGTTGAATATGAGGCAGAGGAGGTGGTTAGAATTGATCAAAGACTATGATTGTGAGATTCTATATCACCTAGGGAAGGCGAATGTAGTGGCCGACGCCTTAAGTAGGAAGGGTCGGGGGAAGTTGTCAATGTTAACGGCTCAAGATGAGCTAATATCAGAGATGGCTAAACTGGAGATAGAAGTGAGGTTCCCGACAGAATCGGGAGAGAAGTTGTTCACAATAGAGACTCGTCCAATCTTATTGGACCGAGTAAAAGAAGCACAACTTAGCGATGAGGAGTGCGAGGGAATAAGGCAGAGAATTTTCCAAGGAGAGGAAATTAAGTATAAACTCGATAATGATGGAGTGATGAGATTTGAAGGAAGAATTTGGGTACCGCCAGTACCCGAGTTACGAGAAGAGATTTTGCAAGAGGCCCATAGTTCGAGGTACTCGATCCATCCGGGAAGTACAAAGATGTATCAAGACCTCTGACTTGTCAAAGAGTCAAGGCCGAGCATCAGAGACCAAGTGGGTTGCTTCAACCCTTAGAGATTCTAGAGTGGAAGTGGGAGCGTATCACGATGGATTTTGTGGTAGGACTCCCAACAACGCAGAAGGGATACGACGCTATATGGGTCATAGTGGATCGTTTAACGAAATCGACACATTTCTTGTCGATCAGAATTAGGTTCAAATTAGACCAACTAGCTAAACTCTATGTGAAGGAAATTGTTTCTAGACATGGAGTGCCAATTTTGATTGTGTCGGATCGGGATCCACGTTTCACGTCGAATTTTTGGAAGAGTCTGCAAGAGCAATTGGGAACACAGCTGAGGTTGAGCACGGCGTATCATCCTCAAACGGACGGGCAGAGCGAGCGGACGATACAGACTTTAGAAGATATGCTATGGGCATGTGTGATGGACTTTAACAGGAATTGGGACGACCACCTACCTTTAGTTGAGTTCGCCTATAATAATAGTTATCACGCTAGTATAGGCATGCCGCCTTACGAAGCGTTATACGAAAAAAAATGCAGAATGCCATTGTGCTGGGATGAGGTAGGGGAACGCAAATTGTTGGGACCAGAATTGGTACAGCAAACTGCGGAGATCGTCAAGGTAATAAGAGCGAGACTAGTCGCGGCCCAAGACAAGCAAAAGAAGTATGCAGACAAGCATCGCCAGAAGAGAGACTTCGACGTCGGTAGCTATGTATTTTTGAAGGTGTCTCCCTGGAAGGGGAAGATACGGTTCGGGAAGAAGGGGAAGCTGAGTCCAAGGTTTATAGGACCGTTTGAAGTATTGAGAAGGGTAGGAGAAGTGGCTTATGAGGTAGCCTTACCTCCTGAGTTAGAACATATCCATAACGTGTTTCACGTGTCGGTACTACGACCCTATAAGCAAGACTATAAGCATGTGATAGAGTATGAACCTATTCAGGTTGAGAAAGACTTATCATATGAAGAAATTCCTATTCAGATAATTGATAGGAAAGAGCAAGTCTTACGAAGTAAGACCATATATTCTGTGAAGGTAGTATGGAGGAACCACAACACCGAAGAAGCGACGTGGGAACTCGAAGATAAGATGAAGAAAAATTATCCCCATCTTTTTGTTTAACCTTATGTCGTAATTCTGGGGACATAATTCTTATAAGGGGGGGAGGATGTAACGATCGCGGATCGCGGGTAGCTTTGTAACACGAGCCTATGAATTTTATTGAATAAATTAAACTTTTATTTATATTATTCCGTGTTATGTGTGTGAATATTTTATTACTACATATGATGTGTATGTGATAATTTTTGATTGTTATTATTTTTATTGGAGTTGACTAAATCATTAGAGAAATAACACTAAAACGCTATTTATGCCAAGATGCCTTTTCGATTTTATGACTTTTCATAATTTTGTCAAAGCGTTAATGAGAGGGGTTAATAATCCAAATGTGGGATTTTATTTGAGCCTAATTGGATTTTTATTAGAAGCCCAATTGGTATTAAATTTGGAGTCTAAGAGAAGCCCAAAAGGTTATTAAGTGAAGCCCAAAACCCATGGACCTAGTCCATGAACCAAACCCACCATCCATGACCCACAACCCATGACCCATGAGGGAAATGGGTTATGTATTCAGCTGAACCATTTGTAGAAGGAAGAAGAGTACGGGAGAAGGAAGAGAGGGAGAAGAAATGAAGAACGTGATGCATTTGGGGAGAAGCAATTTCTTGCATTTGGTAGAGGAAAAGGAAGGAGGAACAAATGGGGAGAAGGGAGGGGGATTACCCGGGCATGGAGAGGAGCAAAGCTCACTCTCCCAGCCATGGGGAGCTGATGCGGGAGAGCATGCTCAGCTCCTCCTACCTCCAAGAACATCTGATCACTTCCTCTATATATACTCTCCCATTGCTTAGCCTCCATTCCTTTCACTTGTTGCTTGGTAAGATAGCTGAAAATTGAGAGAGTGTAGGAATTGAGTGTGAACGGGTGAATTGAGGAAGAAGAAGGAGTGTGGTAGCAGCTGCTATTTGATTCATTAACACCTTAGAACAAGCTCAAGAGGTATGCAATATAGAGCTTAGCTCATTTCCACATTCTTTCCAAGTTTCTAGTTTTGCTATGATTGCTTGTTGGAGTAATGTTGCTGAAATTGCTTGGTTGTTCATGAACATGTGTATATGTTGTTAGCTCTGTATAAAGCTTGTTAATAATGTGTAAAAGTGGAACAATGAATGAGAATCAAACCTTTGCATAAGGAATCAAGAAATGGACTGAAATGGACATTAGTGGACTATTATTCATATTTTGTTAATAATGAAGTTGTAATCATCTTGGTTTGGTTATGTACATTGGTTGTGTACTATTTGTATATGTCTAGAAGCTATGGGAATTGATTTCATATGTGAAGTCAATGGTAACCATGTAATGATAGGCTATGAGTTATGAACTCTAAAGCCAAGCCCACCAACTATTTGGTTTAATGTCCAAGAGAATGATTTCTCTAAGGAACATGAGAATTAGGAATGGTTAATTGATTAAATGATGTTATGATGCATAGCTCAGTTGTAAAAGCATGTTTTAAGTCATATAGACTTGTTGTATAATGGCTAAGAAGCAAAAGGGACGGAATCAAGAGTTTGGATTTTTGGGTTCTGCAGTAGCAGAACTTGAAAGTCCCTGGATGCAGAGTGGCGCAGCTGCGCCACTCCCAAGCATAGCACCTGCGCAGCTGCACTGGGTTGCAGAGCTGGAAGTCCCTGGATTAGAGTGGCGCAGCTGCGCCACTCCCAAGTACAAGACCTGCGCAGCTGCGCCGGTCTGCAGAGCTGTATTGCTGTGCTGTTTTGTGTTGTTGATTTGATGCATGTTTACATAGGCCTAACATGTTATAAATACCCCAAAGCATATGTATGATATGTTAGTGTAATAGTTGAATGACCCCAAGCATGAAATGACTAAATCACGTGGGATTTGCTTTAATGAAATGAATAGCATAGTTGCATTTTTCGTTTGGCTTTCAGGGGGCGTTGCCCCCTACTCCCCTGCCAGCTCACCGGGGAGCGAGACCCCCGTTAGGGTAGTCGTAGTGGCAATCAATGTTCGTAATGATTATAATGTCTTGATTAATGTAAGCCAATGTTTGGTGTCTATTGTGAGACTAATTGGTATGTGAATATATGTTTAAATGCGTAGGACATATTTGTAGGACGATTAACGTCAACTAGTAGCAAGCGCTTAAGGTAAGTTTCCTAAACCCTTGTCTAACCCTTGTGTTGGGCAAGTTCTCTAGCTTCATTCATTTTCTGTATTGAATGCTAGTTTCGTATCTTATACAAGAGACGTATATTGTGCAAGTTTATTTGATTCATTTGATTATATTCTCTTGACTCTCATGCGATGTTTGAAGTTCCGATTTACGCAATACATATATGGTTGTGTGAATTCCTTACTTATGTAAATCTTTTAGTATTTGCACAAGTATTCGAGCTATGTTATGACATAAATTGTTGAAGCTTTCAAGTTCACATATATATGAACTGTTATAGAGAACGTCGATGCCATTTGTTTCGGCTAGACAGATATTGAAATGTTTTATTGATTTGATAATAAATCCTTGAAATGTTATTGATGATTAAGTAGAGCTATCCAACCGAATTGTTTTGGTTAGGATTCCGAGGCATGAATGAGATGAACAACCCTAATATTAGGGGCAGTTTTTAGTCAGTTATTCTGACAAGGCATCGAGCGCCTAAAACAAACGCATATAGTCGTTTCCAGCTAGAGTGTTGATCAACATAGAGTACAATAGGCTGATCACCTAGAAGTGCTCGTAAGTAAGACGGTTTACAGTTATAATGTTGTGTACCTTTTCAAGAAAGCAAAAGAAAGTTCAAGGTCTTATGACCACTCAATGTCGTTTCAAAAATATATTTTTAAAACGAAAGCAAAGTATTATTCTTGTTTATTCAGAATATTTCACAACTATTGTTCAATTGTCGAAGAGAAATGATATGATTGATGATATTGTTGTTATTCAACTGTTATACTTGCTGGGCAATTGAATGCTCATTCTTGTTTTATATTAAACATTGCAGCTAAGTCCGAGCGGGTCGAAGGTTCCGGTAAGGACAAGGGAAAGGGCAAGATGAACGTCTAGATGGCGTCATAGTTTATTTGTATTAGTAATGTTATAATACTAAGACTTATTATGTATTTGGAATGATGTTATGGTAATAGAACCTGGGATTGAGAGTAAGACGTGTTGTAATAATATAGTAATTACATTCATGTCTATTATGTTGTATGGAATGGGATGTACCGTGTAGCACCGGATTCGGGTTTGAGGTACCCGAATTTGGGGGCGTCACAGTTAAGAGGTTATATAAGCCACTAATAACATTAAAGTGGAACAAAAATGGAAGAAATCCGAACCTATGCTTAAGGAGGATGAACTTTGGACAAAAATAGACATTGGACGATTTTGGACCATTTAGACTGTTTTAGAGGACTGTGTAGTCCATTTCCTTATTAGTTTTATTTGTTTGTTGTTATGGTATTGTATTTCCATAGGTTATGAAGATAACCCAATTGGAATGGATTAAAACGGAGTTAAAACGAATCCGTAGTGAAAGATTTAGTAAACCGCGTTTAAAAAAACTGAACACTGCGCGTATAGTGTTCGTAAAACCAATTCTGGTATTGTTGTGTTTCATTAAAAATTCTGAATTTTTGTGTAGTTGTGGTACACTGAGTTAGGAAGCCATAGGCTTTGGAATGAACGCATTTCAACCGCGGATGAGGGAGTTATGACGATTTTAAGAAGAAGTGTCCAAACTGTCAAAACAGGAAAAATCATTTCGGGAGTGGAGCTTCGGGACACAGTTTTGGATAGTTAGAGTTGTTAAAAAATTGTGGGCTTTAGATATGTTTTAGTTTATGTTCCAAGTTTTCCATAGCCTCTGGAACGAACTAATTTCGAGTTCGGACGACCGAGTTATGAAGGTGCGAAATAAGCGCGTCAAAACAGTCCAATCTGGAAAATGAGATTTGGACCAGCCTATTGTAAGAATTTTTTTGGACTTGTTTGTTCAGAATTTGAAAATGGTTAAAGCATAAAAGTTATAGCCCCGAAAGTTAGCGACGCGTGGGCGCAAGAATCGCTCAAAAAGCTTTTGAAACGAATTAGTTATGACTGTTTTAGCGAAGTAGGGTCAATCTGGCCAGTTTTTTTTTGTAGCAATCTGAAGTTATTTGTAATAAGTGAAAATATGTTTTGATAGAAGAAGGGCCTAGAACCATAGCTTAGATGAGATTAAATTAGACTGTATAATCTTTAATTTGACATAAGAATGAACAAAAACGAATGAGTAACAAAGAAGTTATGATTAAACGAATAATAGTGTTCGTTAATGATTAAAATAGTTCACACGAGTTTATAATTCTTTTTAAAACAAAAAATTAAGGATTGATATATTGGGTCATATGATGATTATACGTTGGTTGATGATAAGGGTCGTAACGTTTTCGAACGACACAACGCCGAGGGATGTTTTAGAGTTAATCGCGTTTATTAATCTATAATGCGCGAACAATATGGAATGAGGGTTATTATTATGTAAACCAATATATGAGACCTTTTTAGTGGCTAATTGGTATTTTATTGTAAATAAATTGTGTAGGATATTTGAAGGGCGAGCCATCATATTTTGGCAAGGAACGCTTAAAGGCAAGTTCTTTTAGTAACTTGTTGACTTGTTTAAATGTATTAATGTACATGAGTTGATTGATAAATCTTTCACTGTTATGTGAATTATGTGTGGGCATGATTATAGTGTGCACGTTATGCAACTATGTGATTATATTGTTCTATGTGGAACTTGAGTTATTGTAAACATACAACATGAGATGCATGAGATATGCTATGATAAATATGATGCAAATAAAACTTGCACGTTAAGAGATGTATGATGCATGTGTAGTAGATGCATTGCATAAGATTTATAATGCATGAATAAAATGCAAGTTATATGTTATGTGAAGCATGAAAGGTATAAACTGTTAGTTCTTGTTGAGCCGTGGGCTCATGCTTGCAAAAATAAAACTTTTGCAGATTTTAGATGTGACGAATTATCTTGGTATTGCGATGCTAAGGACTAGAGACGCATGGATACACGAAGGTTGCTAAATGTTTTTCTTTATTGAACTTATTTAGTTGTGATGATGGTACACGATATATGTGAAATAGACTATTCTGTATTGAATTAGAATTAGAAAGTCTCATATTTCGAATCAAGAAGCGACTATATAAGTTACTTTGTACGGTAAAGTAGTACGATAACATTGTTGTATAAGGACATTATATAGCGAATGAACGGCTATTGAATAACTCTACGATTATCCAGGGAACGATTAAATTCAGAAGCTGAACTTTGTGTTTATAGATGGAATTTTGTAAGGATCATGGTATTTACTCAACCTTGATCATAAGAGTAGAAGTTTAATGGTTACGGAACCTGGAATTGAGAAAGTTTGTAATAATAAGTTTAAATTTTCTGCAATTTTTATTGATTATACCATTTATTAATGATGTAAGCTTATAGAGTAAATGTTTATTAACGACCGAAGTCGGGCGCCGAGGTCGCCCCGATTTTCGGATCATTACATTCAATATCCGGCAGTTATGTCATTGTGAGGGCCACCAATGATTGGTTGTTTTGGCGCGGTCTCACTTTACCTAATATTCTCAGATAGAACGAATATTCCCCGACATATTTTTATAATTTGCACATATCATCCTTAACTTGAACATTTTATCAATTTAATATTTTACTATTTAAAACAATAATCATAAAGAAAATTAAAATTTTATTTTATAAAAATCGGGGTCTTACAAGTATCCCCAAATCCAAACCAAAACTCAAATTAAAATAAACCCATAATATTTTTAATCATTAGCCAAGCGGAATAATTAGGTGAGAAGAGAACGACAGAGGTGGTTTGCATTTCAGAGAAGAAGAACAGTTTACTTGCTGCGAATCGATCTGAGTTGCAATCGAAGAAGAAGAACTCGTGGTAATTGAAGGAGAAAAGAGAGAAGATCCGAAATAAGGATGCAATAAGTGGTTTAATTCGAAATTTAGGGCTTCCTTTGCTCCATTTGGGACTGGAATGATGTCATGGGAGGAGGAGAAGAATAAAGTTTAGGATTGCTGGATCGATTGGAGGGAGAAGAGAATGAGCTATTGCGTTATTTTTATTTTTATTTTTATATACACAGGCTCAAAACGACGTCATTTTGACACCGACTTTGTACATTTTCAACTTGCACAGCTGTGCAGCTCCATTTTCGTCGTGTATATATATATATATGGGTCCCCATCCGTGGCAATCGGTTGTTACGGACACTATTCCAGCAACCATATCTTACACCGTCCATCATGATATCTAAAAGCTGAGATTAAATTAGACTTGAACCCTGTCTCTACTCCCTTTAGCAGCATACATATTTTTTCTAGCGGCTTGAGAAATTACTGTAGTGCCCTCCATTTTATTATTCATTGCCGTTAGAATAGATTCATTTGCTTTTTGACAAATCTTGGCCTTTTAAAAATTTAATTTTATTTTCCTAAATGATTTTGTTAAGAATATTTATTTAAATATTGTAAATAAAATATTGGAGTATACAAATTTAAAAAAAAAAGTGCTACAATAATAGAATAGCTCTGCTATAGTAAAGGCTGAAGTCACTCTAAACTCTACGATCTAAGTAATGACTCTACGATTATTAAGTCATTACTCTTCGATTGTTAAGTCATTACTTTACGATTTAAGTCATGACTCTACGATCATTAAGTCATTACTCTATGATCTAAATACTGACTCTACGATCATTAAGTCATTACTCTACGATCTAAGTCATGACTCTATGATCGTTAAGTCATTACTCTACGATCTAAACGCTGATACAGAGTCATGTGTTTTGTGTTAGCTTGTTTTGTGAAAAAGCTCTACAATAGAATCTTATTTTTTGTTATTCTATATCTTTCAATTTTCAACCTGAGCACAACTGAAAATGATTGGCCAGGGCAAATAAAAAACAACATCCAGTTTCTAAAAATAAAAAAAATACCATTGACAACAAACACATGGAACTTCCTGTTGAGTTTGGGGTGTGTACTAATATATATTTTGCCACCATAAGGTATATGTTTTCTCCCTCACCTTCAAACAATTGATTTCTTTAACAACTCATTTGAAGGAAATATTCCTTCTTCTATTGGTCAACTTAGGGAGCTTTAGGAACTGAGTCTAGGAATGAATCATTTGAATTCTAGTATTCCTTCTATTTTATTTTTATTTTTTTGTAAATTTGTATACTCCAAAATTTAAATAAATATTTTTAACAAAAATCATTTAGGGAAATAGAGTTAAATTTTAAAAAGGCCAAGACTTGTCAAAAAGCAAATGAATCTATTTTAGCGACAGTAAATAATTAAATAGAGAGCACTACAGTAATTTCTCAAACCGCTAGAAAAAATATGTCTGCCGCTAGAAAGACTAGCGGCAGGGTCCAAGTCTAATTTAATCTCAGTATTTAAATATCATGATGGAGGCGTAAAATGTGGTTATTGGAATAGTGTCTGTAGCAACTGGTTGTCACGGATGGAGACCCTATATATATATATATATATATATATATATATATATATATATATATATATATATATATATATATATATATATATATATATATATATTAACATTAATTGTTTTAAAACTTTTATTTTTTATAAATAAGTAGGTAAATTTCTAGTCCCATCTAAATTGTCTCCTTCCTCTTCCGATTTATTGCTTTAAAATCAAAACGATTCTTGCTCGAGCATTTGCCATCTGCCATCAAGTGGAGAGATATGTGGTACTATAAAATGTATGCTTAGCCGCTCCTATTCTTATCCCTAACCCTAATCCTGAACTTTCCTCTATCATGCCGCTTATTCTAAATCAAAGAGGCGCTGAAACCAGAGATGATTCAACTAGTGAAGAAGATGATGAAGACGAAAACAGATCATTCTTTAAGGTCAGGCGTCATGTTCTTTAATTCATTTATTTTTTTTCTAGATCCAATTTGCATAATTCAGGGTTTTGTTATAATTAATTGCAGATCTGTTCTTATGATTTTCTGCAGGATATGTTGCATATTGTTTTTAAAGATCAGAAAAAGTTATGTAGTTGTATAAATATTTTCTCTTTGATTAATTTTTTCCTGGATGGAGTAATCAAATAGTCTACTACTCTCTCCGTTCTACAAAATGTGTTCAATATGCAAAATTCTAAAATTTAAATCGATGTGAATTCATTTAATTTAGTTGATGATAGTTAGCTTTGCAAATTACTCAGAAAACACTATCATGTACAAAGTTGTAATTTTAAAGGTGATACTAATTTCATATATGTCACAATTTGAATTTTACGATTTTGCAAATTAACTACAATAAAAGCTAAATAAGAATATTTATATGGAACGGATGGAGTATTAGGTATGCAGATGTAGATCTGCAATCCCGTTAGGGATCTGACTATAGTTCTTGTTATTTAGTTGTATAAACATGTCTCTTTTGTTCAAAGGGTTACCTTTTGATTATGCGTACTAAATCCCAGTTGCTATTTGTTTATGGACAGGCTGGCATTATTAGGTCGATGTTTATGGCATTTCATTTTAGTCTCATGTTCATCAACTGGTTGAGCAGAATACCATATTTCACAGGTAAAATTTCTCTTGCCTTGTGCCTTTCTCAACTTTAAACTTGTAGAGGTAGTATGTATGAGTTTCTGTTCTTGAAACTTCAAGGGATGTTCTTGTATGTAAAAGCTTTTTATTTGCTATTTTAAGTACTAGTTTGTGATAAAAAGAATTGTTCATTTAGTTGAGTTTTTATTTGCTTTTTTCTCATCAACAAATTTTTTTGCAATATCTTCATTCATTCACTTTCAATTTTTCTTTTTATTTCATATCTCCTACTCATTCTTCTAACTTACTAGCTAATTAAATTGGTTTGGATTCGATATTTTAGTGAACTTAATTATTTGGAGCTGTAAAGGTTTATCAATTGCATTATATAAAGTATAAGTATAAACATTTATTTCCTATGATTGCATTTATAGTTTACACCACTTGCTTTCATAGTAATTGTTGATGGTTATTATTGTCATTAGGATATTGAGCCGCAACCTAATCGGCACACTATTCCTCGGGATGCAGATCTTGCCCAGATTTGGTATGCTACTTTTTGCCTAACTAAATATTTATCTCTTTGTAGACTCGTAGTCATTCGCATTCTGAATGTATGCTTGTCTAGTTATGACATAATATATTTTGCTATTGTGAGAAATGAAGAGCTTGTAGCATTTTGTATGTGGTTAATAATTTTATAATATTCAACAAGATAAGTAACACTTAACAAAACAGAGAAAAGTTTGAGAAATTTTATAACATTTAATAAGATAAGTAACACTTGACAAAACAGAGAAAAGTTTGAGAAATTTTATAATATTTAATAAGATAAGTAACACTTAACAAAACAGCTTGTGGCATTTTGTGATTATTGTTTAGCAGTCACTATAATGTTTCTTAGAAAAAAGTTGCCTCCCTTTCCTTGAATATTTTAGAAATAATATTAAATATGACACATCCACATTATTAAACTAAAATTTTGATTGTGATTTTTGAAAGCCAAAATATGTTGAATCTGTACTCGATATCATGTTCGATACCACGAGTGATCTATCATGATATCTTATGCCTCTCCTTGTCATATTGCTCTAGTTTGTGGCGTTATATCATATGTTTAAAATATAATTTTAACTGCAACGGTTGGGCAAAGTGGCAGAGGCCTTGTGGAACTTTCTTCCACGAAACTGAAACCACTTGTAATCATAGCAATCTCCTTCCATATTTTCAATCATTTTCAGTAAATCTTATATAGATATTGTATTTAGTTACTGCTGTTCACAAATCAATCCTCAAATTCCCTTGCAAGAAGCCACTTAAGCCTAGAACTTCTGATAGATATTACTATCTCAAAGCTTCTTGAATATTGTTCTTTTTGAGTTTAACGTTTTGAATATTGTAAAATTTTATACAGTTAATCGTCCAGTAAATATGAGCAATATCAAGTAAGTCTGATATTCGGTGTTATTTGTTTGATTGAGGGATAAGATTCGAATGATAAATACGTGTTTGAATCAAGAAGAAAATAATGAAAGACGTGACATCTGGATGCTCAATGATAACTAAAAGTTATTGTACATAAAAAATGAAAAGAAAGAGTGGAATCGTAGTTTTAATATAAACAAATGATTAATTACCCATTACTTTTGAAATCACAAAAATGTCAATTTTGAGTAATAGGACTGTTCAGATGCACTCTTTATCATAAGATTCAATTTTTTGAATTATTGTATAAGTGGTGTTAAGTCTTTTTGGCTCACAAAAAAGTCTTATTTATTACACTCTGGATAAAATAGCTTAAGATATATTATGTTGTTATTCAAGCAAAAACAAACACCCCGTAGTTGATTTTTATTTTTATTTTAATTTTTTAAGTTTTGTAACTAACTAATGAATCATGTTATCGGTGAACGAAATTAGAGAATTTCCACTTAAGAATATCATATTATTATTTGATATAAATTAAAATCCATAGTTTTCCTAACTCCCACTGGAATGTTCTGAACAATTCACTTTTACTTTGTTAGGACTCACACTTCGGCCCATTAATGTTGTAAGTATCCTTCCAGTAAGTTTCATTAGTCCTATTGACTGTAGCTTGACACTTGATAAATAGTTCCTTATTAATGATGGAATAGGTTCAAATTTATCTTCCATTTAAGGTTTTACATAAAATTCTATTTAATAATGGACTTCACTTGGGTGTCGCAATGGCTATAATGTGATGTTTATTAGTCCTATTGATTGTGCTTGATTTATTTCTTTTGAATAGATAATGTACCATCAGCTGCTGCTGAAGAGATTGGCTACAACAATGACATATTGACAGAGATATTTAGACGCTTGCTCGCAAAATCTCTTCTCAGGTTTAAACAAGTATCCAAAAGTTGTGGCGATCTCATCTCAAGTGCTACTTTGTCTAAACCTTGGGAACCAAAACCTACCTCTGGTCTTTATATGTGCAAATCTGCACGTAGAGATAACCGCAACATCAAATACTATTTCATTCCCCTTGATGGTGGCTATCAATCTAAACCTAGTTCTAAGGCACTCATGAGATCACTCGCATTCATCAAAGACCCTGTTCAAATTTTATAATCTTGCAATGGTTTACTACTCTGTTGTTCTCCGGAGGTGACTATATTCATCGATCAACGAGTATTGTTGGATTATCTGTTCAATCTATATTTGTATTCCTATTATTTCCAACTTTCCAACAAGTATTTGAGGTACTGGAACACAGATAACAGTTTGAGCCTTTCCATTTCTGTGTGTTGTTTTTTTGGCACTAACAGATAGCACATATATATATATATATATATATATATATATATATATATATATATATTGTTTTTCTTGCAGTTTGAACCAAGCCTACTAGGTTGGCTTTTGGGAAATTTGTTATCTTCTTATGTTGGGTTTTTTAGATTATTTTTGGGATACAAGATATCTTTGTTATCCATGGGATATACTCCTTGTGTAGACATGTACTTTGTTATTATTCGTTGTTTATCAACTTAAACTCAATTATCAGAAAAGTTTCTTCTCAATTATATTTGTAGTTTTCGAATATTATACTCCCCAAACTTTAATTGCTTGGGCTGTAATGTGATGTCCACTAGTATCATTTTCCGCCTTCTCATATCATTTTGTTATTTTTTGGCATAAACATATCTTTTGTAGAAAATGATATATATTGTGAATGTTTATATCGATTTTTTAGTCGTTAGTTATGTGAATAAGTATTAATGGTAATTTTTTTAGAGACATGTAATAAGTGGGTAACTCTTTGTATTCAATTTCATGTCACGTATCAATATGTTTCGCAATTGTAACTTGATACAAAATTATCATTATCGTAATACAAAATTATCACAATACATAGTATGAATCATTTTTTTTCTTCCCAAATTGACCGCTGAATCAATTTCTTTTCGTGCTTATTTCACTTTTAATTTCATGGCGTGGTTAGTCCCTCGTGTTCTTCTTCATATTCAATCCTTTGTGGACTTTTCTTCACATAGCCATGAGGTGATAAAAATAGAATCGACAAATATTTACAACTTCAATAAAACAAACAAGGAAAGTCTAGCTTTGAATAGGGAAGAAAGTGTAGGTGTGATACGTACATTAAAAGTCGATAATTTTATAAAGGGAACTGATATTTCCACAACACTTTTTGATATTTCCACAACAAAAGTGTCGCTATAGATGTATAGCGACGGTAAAAACCGTCGCAATAGGATCTATAACGACACTTTTGTTGTGAAAATATCAAAAAGTGTTGTGGAAATATCCATAGCCTTTTATAAAATGCATATGCTTTCAATGAAGTTTTTTTAAAAAGTTTTCCCAAAAATAAAATAAAATAAAAAAAGATTTCAATTTTCATTTTGTAATTTTCTAAAATGTAGTTTTAATTAAAAACAGTTTCTTTTAAGAAAACTGAACATATAAAAACTGATCGGTAATTTATTTTTCACGGTCTGAATTCACAAATAACACCATTACATTATACAAGTCTAGTAAAGTCATTACAACAAAGGTATTGAAAGAAATTCCGAAGTTATATATTACTCAATTTATTTGTATAAGTTACATCTACCTATATAATATATAAATGTAATAACTGAGAGAATTCTCCTTACAAGCTAGAGTCTCGCATAGTCTCTTCTCATAAAATAGAGTCCTCTTATACTCTCCAATATTTTTAAACTTCTTCTAAATCTAATAAATATATGTTCCTTTTTATATAGAGTCTAAGTCTTTTTATAGTTAATCTAATAAATATATGTTCTTTTTTTGAACTTCTTCTCAAACTAAATCTCCTTTTTTTTTAATTACAATTAAATAATATACTACTCACAAAATAGAACACTCTCATACTCTCTAATATTTTTAAACTTCTCCTACCAATAAAAAGGTAAATCTAATATATATATATATATATATATATATATATATATATATTTAAACTTCTTCTCAAACTAAATCTCCTCTTTTTTTTATAATTATAATTAAATAATATACCAAACAAATTTCAACATTAAACTAAATAAATATTGTAAATCCGTACATGTTATTACATACAAAGGTGTGGCAATTCATTAGCCAAAACGTTGACATGCTATCATCACAAAGGGCGTGTGCGCCATGATGTGATATTTTATCTCTTTCCAACAAATTCTTCTTCTTTATCCTTATTAATTATTTCTTTTCCAGATTTATAGACTCGACTTTGATTGTTGATTCATTCTTGCTACCAATCGCTATTAATCTCAGATATGTACCCTTTGATTTTAGGACTTAGTATTCAGAATAGGACTTTGATATTTATGAATGAAATATATTTGTTTGTGTTTTAGTTATAATGTCACTTCGTTGTGATAGTATGGCGTTATTTATCTAACCTAAAATATTCGATCAATATTAATTGTTAAAAACATATGAACAACTTCACACACCTATTATACATCACGAAAAATCTTAAACCCACACTAACCAATAATCATAAAATCAAAATAGGTACACCAATTTTCTCATAATATTGACTAACACAAAATCATTAATTAGAAGTAAATTTATCGTAATATTGTCTCAAAATCATTAATTATAGCAAATTATAAATTACAAAAATTAATGAATACCACAAAAAAATATTAATTTTGTACTATAGTATAAATAATTAAGATATGTATATACAACATAATTGAAACTATATTATACCCTAATATAGGCAATATTTTAATATTTACACATACTAAACCAATAAACTTCTAATAATAAATCGTATGGTTGTAATATACGCATATTATTGTGATTTTAATAATAATAAATGCAAACAAAATAATATACGTATATAGGTAAATTTATACGATATACAATATTAATAAAAACAACAACAACAACAACAATAATAATAATAATAGAAAAACATATATACATAAATTTAATAAACTTCTTTCTTTTCATTCTTAACTTTCATATTATGTAGAGTCCAAAGTCATTAGCATAATATTGATGAGTCTAGATCATAATATTAAAATTCAGAAAAATATCAAAATATTAATATCTTTCCAAATATATTAATTAATCTAATATGAAAAATAAATCCAAATTCATCTATCTTTCTGTATATTAGTATTATGTGTCTAGATCATAATATCAAAATACAGAATAACATGAGAATACTAATATCCTTTTATTAAACTTACTCAAATAATATATGTATTTATATACATTCTGCATATATATTTTACAATAATCAAGAATTACAATATAGACTTTAATAATAATTAATTGTATTTATACTCACAAAATTTGTTACAAGGGTTTCAGAATATTATAATATCTACTACATAAGCCAGATATCCAATGCATCATTTCCTAAGTAGTCTTTTCGCTTCCATCATTGTTATGCAACTAGACTGCCTAGGATTACGATTTTCGTAATATACTACTTTCGACTTGTCAGAAATTCTAAGATTCACAATCTTTCGATGATAGTCAATCATCGCTTCAAGGTTATTCAACCAATCCATCCCCAGTATAACATAGAACTCCCCTAACTAAATTGAAATGAGGTCGGCTAAAGTTTTGTGACCCCTAATTTCTACACATCAATTTCTATGCACTTGATTAATAATAATGATCTCCTTATTTGCAACTTCTATATTCAAGGGATGTTCTAAGTCTTCGGGAAGTAAATTCAAACAATATGCAAAATCGTGCGATATAAATTAATGAGTATCACCTAAATCAAAAAGTATATATGTATTAGTAGAATTTATCGGTATTATACCTGACACCACATCACTTGATACCACTACGTCCTTGACAGTCATGTTGAAAGTTTTGGCCTTTGCTCGACTGGGTGTAGTCGTTCCCGCTATTGAATGTTTGTTATTATTCTTGCTTCCTCCTCCAACATCTATCGCCTTCTTTGGACAGCTTCGTGCCTAGTGATCCCGAGCACCACATACAAAGCACGCATTCTTCCTTAGACTGGTACAGGGAGCAATATGACCCTCTTGCCCACAGTTATAGCATACATTCTTTCCCTTCAAACATGTCCTTATTGTTAGAATAGATGGATCACACACACGCACACGACAGTATAGAATCAACACAGAGATTTACGTGGTTCCCTAAAATTAGGTACGTCCACGGGCGGCTAGTTGTTTATTGATTCTCTTGATTAGGTTACATAGGGCTTTACAATAGATAGTATTTATAGTTACTAATCCTATTCCAACCCTACTTCACATTATGACTCAAATACCCATAATGTCCTTCCAATAAACGAACTAGAAAAACTGAGTTCGCCGAACGACGCGCCCCGCGCCGTTCCTTGGCTTCCACTAGCGCGCCCCGCGCTAGTCCTCCAGAGCCTGAAACCCGCCTGTGGCGCGCCCCGCGCCGCTTCAAGCCTTGCCACGGCGTCGTGCCCCGCGTTACCCATACAGAACACTCACAAGCTCCAAGCGCGCTCCGTTCGGTCGCTTCGCTTCCTTCACTCCGCTCCGCTCCGCTCCGCACTTGGCCTTTTCCGAGAACCTCTTAGTTATGAGCCACAAGTTCTAACACTTATGTAGATTTTTTCATTTTTTTATGTAAAATACAAAAAAGAGTAAAAGATAAATAAATAAAACTGATTCAATTTTTTTTTAAAAAAAAAGAAATTAAAAATAGTTATTATTTATAGGAAAAAAATTAGAATTTTTTTCAATTTTTTTAAAAAAATGAGTAAAGTTTTTTAAAATATAGATTCAAAAAAATTAAACTTTATTTCCAAAAAAAAAAAGTAAACTTTTTAGTTTTTTTAAAAATGAGTAAAATTTCTTAAAATATAGATTCAAAAAACTAAATAAAAAAAACTTTATTTTCATAAAACAAAACTAGAAATATTTATTTTTTAAAGGATGTGTAAATTTTCATAAAAATAATGAAGCATAAAAAATTTTATTTTATTTTTTTTTGAATCTATATTTTATGAAACTTTATTCATTTTTGAAAAAAAATAAAAGTTTCTAATATTTTTTCTTGAAAATAATAATTATTATTAAAAATATTTAAAATAATAATTAATTTTAATATTTTAAAATAAAATATTATTTTTAAAATAATAATTAATGTTAAAATATCAATAATGTTTATAAAAATATTTCAAATAATAATTATTTTTAATATTTGAAAATAAAATAGTATTTTTAAAATAATAATTATTTTAAAAACTTTTTAGTTTTTTTTGAAAAAAATTATTGGTAAAATTGGGTCGGGTTGGGTTGGATCAAAATTTGGTTAAAATGGGTCGGATTGGGGTCAAATAGGGTAAAAAGAACGGAAACAGCAAAAAAAATGTCACTTTAAGGATCTAATTGACGAAAAATGAAATTTTTGGATGACTTTGAAAGTGAGTGGCAACTTGGAGGGATAGATCTGCCATTCAACCAATTTTAATTAGATCTATTCAACCCCCTTCTAGATCTCTTTTGTTCAGTTGGGAATAACACAAAATTTTCACTTTCAGCTCTCTTTGTGCGACGAAGGTTTGTAATGTTCTTCCCTAAATGTTCATGTGTAGGGGAAGGAAACAATCCACGGGAACTTCTTGGGATAGTTAGCTTGAAAAGTTTCTGCTAACTATATGCAAGAAGTTGTAACAGAAGTTTCTGCTAACTATCCGCTACAACTTCTTGCGGATAGCTATTCTCACTTTTTAATCTTGACCGTTCGTAATTAGGTTGAATGGTTATAGATCAGTTGGTTGCGAAATGGTCTATAGCCAGATGTGATTATGGATCACTCTCATATATATATATATATATATATATATATATATATATATATATATATATATATATATATATATATATATTAATGTCAAAAAAGTAAAAGTTTTGAAACAATTAATGTTATAAAGTTCCCGTATGTATAAATATATATACATATGGGAACTTTATAACATTAATTGTTTCAAAACTTTTACTTTTTTAATAAATAAATAGGTAAATATCTAGACTCGTCTAAATTGTCTCTTTCCTCTTCCTATTTATTGCTTTAAAATCAAAACGATTCCTACTCAACAACATTTGACATCTGCCATATATATATATATGTATGTATGTATGGGGGGACTCTATAACATTAATTGTTTCAAAACTTTTACTTTTTTAATAAATAAGTAGGTATATATCTAGACCTATCTAAATTGTCTCTTTCCTCTTCCTATTTATTGCTTTAAAATCAAAAAGATTCCTGCTCAACAACATTTGACATCTGCCATCAATCTTAGGTAAGTAAGAGATATGTGGTACTATAAAATGCATGCTTAGCCGCCCCTATTCTTATCCCTAACCCTAATCCTAAACTTTCTTCTATCATGCCGCTTATTCTAAATCAAAGAGGCGTTGAAACCAGAGATGATTCAACTAGTGAAGAAGACGATGAAGATGAAAACCGATTATCCTTTAAGGTTGGGCATCATGTTCTTTAACTCATCTATTTTTTCTAGATCCAATTTGCATAATTCAGGGATCTGTTATAGGAGTTCTTTTGATCTGTTTGGTATAGTTTCTAAAGAACACAAAAGTTAAGTAGTTTAAAATTTTTCACTTTGATTAATTTATTTTTCTGTTATGAATACAATGTGAGCTTGTCATATGGGGTACGGGATATCAATGTGGAGTTGATATTGGACCTCCCCGCGGTCGATTTCGGTAAGGAAGCATGGTGAAATGTTATGAATATCAATGTGAGCTTGTCATGTGGGGGAAGATCTCGTATGGGATATCAATGTGGGGTTGATATAGGCTTGGACCTCTCCCTTGGATAGCTAGCTTTTAAGGAGGAAATTGGGTTTGAGCCTATATCATAACATTTTCATGTTCCTGGATGGATAATCAAATAGTTTACTACTCCATCCGTTCTACAAAAAGTGTTCGATATGCAAAATTCTAAAATTTAAATTGATGTGAATTCAACTAATTTTAAATATCATGTAAATTACTCAAAAGTGCTATCATGTAAGAAATTGTTATTTTAAAGATGATACTAAATTCATATAAATCACAATTTAAATTTTATTTCACAAATTAATTAGGATCAAAGTTAAATGAGAATATTTCTATGGAATGGAGGGAGTATAAGATATGCAGATGTAGATCTTCAACCGCATTAGGGATCTGACTATAGTTCTTTTGATTATCCACAGGATGCAACAATTATGTAGTTGAATAAAAATGTACATCTCTTCGGTTTAAACTGTCACCCTTTGATTAAACGTACTAAATCCCAGTTGCTATTTGTTTATGGACAGGCTGGCATTATTAGGTCGATGTTTATGGCATTTCATAACAGTCTCATGTTCAGTAACTGGTTGCACAGAATACCATGTTTCACAGGTAAAATTTCTCATCTTAGGCCTAATTTCTCAAGTTTATTGAGTTCATATTAATAATTTTACCCAACTTTAAACTTGTAGGGGTAGTATGTATGAGTTAATGTTCTTGAAACATCAGGGGATGTTCTTGTATTTAAAGGCTTTTTATTTGCTATTTTTCAATACTAGTTTGTGATAAAAAGAATAGTTGATTTAGTTGAGTTTTTATTTGCTTTTTTCACGTCAACGAAAACTTTTGCAATATCTTTGTATTTCATATCTCCATGTGCTCATTCTTCTGTACCATACTATATCTAATTATATTGTTTTTGATTCGTTCTTTTAGTGAACTAAATTGGAGTTGGAAAACTTTATCAAATGCATTTTCGACAATAACTATAATCATTTATTTCCTACGATTACATTCGTAGCATTTATAGTAACGATTGATGGTGACTATTGTCATTAGGATATTCAGCCGCAATCTAATTGGCACTCTATTCCTGGAGATACAGAATCATGTCCAGATTTGGCCTAACTAAATGTTTATCTCTTTGTAGAATCCTAGTCCATCGTATTCTCAATGTATGCTTGTCTAGTTATCACGTAATATATTTTGCGATTGTGAGAAATGAACTACTTGTAGCATTTTGTATGCGATGCCTAGAAAATTTTACGATATTCAATAATTAAGTTAAGTAACACTGAAAAAAACAGAGTAAAGTTTGAGAACAATTTTACTAGTTTGTATGTGCTATTTGGAGCTTGGAAATTCTTACTGTTCTTTCTTTCTTTCTTTCTGTTTTGGAAATATTGCATAATAAGATTGTTGTTCAAGCAATTACTATAATGTTTTTTTTAGAAGGAGATGCCTCCCCCCTCCTTGAATATTTTAGAAATAACATTAAATATCACACATCCCCCTTATTGAACTAAAATTTTGATTGTGATTTTTAAAAGCCATAATATGTTGAGTCTATACTCAATATAATGTTCAATACCACTTCCCATTTATTTGTCATACTTCTTGAGTGTGTGGCACTGTAATATAATTTTAACCACAAGCGGCATAGGGCTTGTCGAACCTTCTTTCATGAAGCTGAAACCACTTGTAATCATAGCAATATATTTTTCTATAACCAACTAATGAATCATGTTGTTGGTGAACAGAATTAAAGAACTTCCATTTAATAATATCATATTAATATCTAATATAAATTAAAACCCACAGTTTTCCCAACTCCACTGGAATGTTGCAACAATCCTTCTAATGAGTTTCATTAGTCCTATTGATTGTAGCTTGACTCTTAACAAATCAATGTAGTTCCTTACTAATTATGGAATAGGTTCAAATTTATCATCCATTTAAAAATCCTAGATTCTATATTTTAAGATTGGGTGTGATAGTAACATTGTAGGTGCAGTTTTGTGCAGTTTCTTTGCGATAGCAACTGCATCTTTCGTCTTGTCATCTTTATGTTTTGCCGCATTGCCGTCGCCACCAGTAGTATTTTTTGGAGCATTATCGGCAGCACCAGTAGTGGACACCTGTTTTGCAGATCCGTTGATGGATACAGACTGGGAAATGCTTCCTTTGGACATATTTCCTTGTCCACATCCGCGACCAGGCCATAGGTAACTTGATGAGGCAGTTGAACGCTCTGGAGAGTTCCTTATATGAAGTCCGTACTTCTATATATTGCATGCAAATGTTTCATTTAAAAAAGTAATAATTAAGAATACGAGGCAATTAATTAATTATCCTGAAAATGGCGTCTAATTGGCACGCTATTCCTGGAGATACAGAATCATGTCCAGATTTGGTATTTTCTCTTTAACAAAAAAATGGAAGTGTTATGATGATAGCGAATGTAGAATAATACAGTCTAGCTTGATCGATGTAAATGGTACAATGGAGAAGTCTATATGATAATTAACCAATTACTGAAAACAAAAAAAATGTTACTAACGCTCAACAAAAAAAATGGAGAAGTTTAACAAAAAAATGGAAGTGTTACTAACGCTTGTTAATGTTTTGCGAATTATGTATGTGCAATTCGGTTATGATAATTAACCAATTACTATATATGTTATGATAATTAACAAATTACTATATCTTTTGCAACGCTCCCAAATCCTTATACTCGCTACCGATTCGGTGTATATATATCTTTCATAATATCTATCAATATTTTTATTGATTTTAACCAGTCTATTACAGACATCATATCACATACCTCGTTCCTAGATGGCAACTTATATATTCTAATTTATCTCATCAATGATACCAACCTGTAGCCTCTACGGTATTCTTTTTCTCTTACTTCCCAACTCCCGATCCTTTTGGTCTATCTTTCCTTTCTTCCTGCAATAATTTATGATTGCAAGGGTGAGCATCAAATATGCTCAGCAAGTATGAAACATAAATAAACAATTTAAGGAATAATTCCAAATCAATCATTCAATGATTTCAAACTGAAAATTTAACAATTAAATATTACTTGGATGGTCATAAAAGACCAATAGTTCTTTCGAATCGTACTGCAGGTGATCAGCCTGGCAGCACTGTCATGACCTGTAACACGTTACTTCACTGTAGTACACAGTGACTTGTCGGAATAAGCTCATCAATGAATAAATATGCTTTGAACCAATGAATAGCTCGTCAATATAAATCTTCAATATTTGAAACTTTAAGAATGTGCAACAACACATATTATTAAGAAGTAGTAAAACTTCAACATCAGAATCTTCATCTTTGAATCGTTACTGAGGGGTCGTAAGGACCATGAACTCTTTACATCATATCGAACGCTAAAAACGTTAAGTCGACACTATATGGCCTAAAAGTGTCCCATAGTTATTTAAATTGCTGACTCTCCATAAGTGTTTAACAGTCACATAGACTGAAAAACTCTCCTTAAATATTCCCTTATATATAAGGTTGTTCATCCTCAGTCTGAATCAGTTTCACAGTGGAGTAGCCGAAACAACTGGCATACTCTATAATTCAATAAATTTAGGAATATCAAGAATGTGCAAATTTAGAAATAACGTTCCGTTCAATGAACTTACCATACATTATGAGTTCAAAAACTTGCCATAATAATATAAGTACAAGAACTCATCATGAACTTACCATAATACTATGGGTTCAAAAACCTACCATAATAATACGAGTTCAAGAACTAGCATATATCTCCAAAACTTGTAGCTCAGCTCAATCATAGGCATTTGTATTGTGATGCCCCCAAATCTGGGTACTTCCAAACCCGCATTTAGTGCTACACGGTGCTATTCATTCAACATACTAACATTATCATAAAAACAATTACTAAATTATTACAATATATTTAACTTGTCAATCTCAAGTTCTCAAACCTTTAAATTCTTCATTACATGATAATAAGATATTATTACAAAGCACCTAACTATTACAGATAGTGGTCTTCAACTACTTGTCCAACTTCCCATTTTCTTTATCTTTGCCAGATACTTCTATACGTTTAGGTTTCACTGAAAACATTTAATTTCAAGCAAATGTGAGCATTTAATTACTCAGCAAGTAATGACAGATAATAAAAACAACATATATCGAAATTAAACATTTTTATTGAAGAATACTTCTACAACGAACAACATTTATGAAGTCATTGAATCAATTCTGAATACAAAGCTTCTCGTTTATTATATTTAAAACGACATACTGACTAATCATGCTGAGCGGTCACAAGACCAAGAACTTTATTTTTCATACTTTTGAAAAGGTCTAACAGTAATTCAACTGTAAATAGCCTAACTTACGGGCACGGTAGGTGATCAGCCCTTTATGCCTTGTATTGATCAACACTACTTACTTATTCTCACTGCCTTTTGGCACAAATAAAAGTTTTCCCAAATAAGAGGTGTTCATCTCAAACTTGAGTCCAAACCAAAACAATTCAGTTGGACAGCTCTATTTATCATCAATAATATTTCAAGACTTGCAATGGAAAATGAAGAATTATTTTCCTCTAGTCTAGCCAAAACAATAGCATAGACTTGTTTCTTAACAGTTCATGTTCAGTATGACTGAAAAATATTTCTTATAGCAAAGCTTATCAACAAATACATCGAATATAATTAGTAAATAGGAAATTTAGAATACTTGCATTCAATGTATAAATCGAATGAAGTTAAAGAATTTTCAAAACTAGTTAGGATACTTGCTTACATAGTCCTATTGCATAATGTAAATGCATAGGTTCGAATACTTGCCTTGTTCGTAGTTTAACAACTATTGCTATCTTTTACTTCACGTACCCTACATGATTTAAATTCACAGATACGTACATGTCAAACATACATTCACTTACTTCCTATACCCGAATAGTTACACATATCATATACACATATATAGCCATACATTTGATGCCCACATATGTCACATTCTTCGTTTTACATTAACTCTTAATATTGTTTTAAATAACCTTTGTTTCCATCTTGAAAACCCTTTGTTTTCATTTAAACTCTTCTAAAATTTTTGCTTGATATAATAATTTTATGTTCAAAATGACTTTAGTAATATCAATGCATTATATATGTTTTTAGTTTACAATGTATTTTAAACCATTCATAACCCATTACATGGACATAGCATGCTTTTGTACTTAAACTCGAGTTTAAGTAGTGTATTCAAAGTATTTATATATATAACTTATAATTAATATATTATTTTATACCTTTGTATTAATTTATTTCTATTTTATTTTTATGAGCTAGCTACCAAAACCATCAAAATCTCAACTAGGCCAAACTGGCTGCTCAAAGGGCTGCCTGGCTGCTGCAGGGTAGCACAGCCAGCAGCGCGCTGCGAGCGGCTACTGCTACCTGCAGCAGCTGCTAGGCTCAGTGCCCACGCTTCATGATGCCTTCTTTGCAATTTAATAATTTCTAAACCACAAATCCGATTACTACGAATTTTTAATATGTTATAGGTGGTATATCCACCTATTTTAAAAAAATATAATTTATACAATTGGCACAATTTAAAAAGACCAAATGAGGATCCAAACCAGCCCGCCCGGCTTGCTGCAGCGCAGCACTGCGCTTGCACGCCTGCTGCTGCTACCTGCAGCAGCTGCTAGTGGCCTGCCCTGCAGCCCCTGCTAACCCAACCCCTTCGCGATTTTATAACTCTTAAACCATAAACTCAGCTGCAACCAAATTTGAGTATGTTGTACACGATATGGTAGACTATTTTTAAAAAATATAACTCATCTACTTTGGACATTTTAGACAGTCTAAACAAAGTCTCGACAATGCTCTGTTACAATTATTTTTTTAACATGATGTTTTCCTTTAAAAAAACAGTCTTTCCCACTTGATTCAATCCATACAAAACATTGAATTTTAATTAGTTACATATGACATGCATATACACAACCTTAATCTTAGCTCCACTAACTTTCAATTTTCTAAGCAAAATAGTCCTAATGGGACTTTTAACAAACAGGTTATGCGCGTTACATTTACGAACAGATTTCTTAAGCTTTTGTTCATGATTTAAACCAAAATTTCCTTCCTTATTACTTTGCACAGAAACAACTAATTGTTCATACACCTTAATGATCTTAATTAGCTGTCAAATATTACAAGAGATGAAGTTTTACCTCAAGCTTACTTAATCCCAATTGAATTTCGAGTCTGCCTTAGTTTCTTCTAAGTTCTTTCCTCTCCTTTAGCCGAACGAAATGGAGTAGAACATAGAGAAGGAACGGATGGAATTTGGAGGGAATGGAACTTTCAGAGTCTGAGAATTGCTTTATGAAGGAAAACGAATTTTTGAAGGTCTGGCTTTGGTTTGAAATAGCTGAATGGCTCCTTGTTCACTACGAATTTTACTTGGTCATACGGATAATAGGAATAAGCCTATGATCCCGGCCTAATGCCAACTCCTGATATTTATTTTACTGACTCAGCTGTGTTTTGCTTGGAGGTTACTCACTTAATATCCCAGCTAGCTTGGTTTAGTATATTTATTATATACCTACTTATTTCCTAGTATATCACATATGGTACATATGTAATATATATAATACATTACACATTCATGTATAAAAAAAATGTAATGCATCACATAATATTTCTCATAAAAAAATGGAAGTTATACATTAAATAAAAATAGTATACATAATGTGATAATTTCTCCATATTAAAATAATTAAATTTCAAAAATTATTTTAATACACTTTATTTCATGTATACAATAAATTTTGTATACTTAAACTAATTTTATTTTCTTTCCGTATTGATTCTAAATAATTTATTTACACGTAATAAATATATATTCGTCACATCACAGATACACACATTACACTGCACGTATACACACAGGCAGTACAATATATATTAAAAGAATTTTTTTTCATTAAATTCTTATTTTAATACTTATTCGGGAATTCGAATTATTACATGTATAACTTACAGAATTTCAATAAATAAATAATTTGTTCAAATAAAGAGATTTCCATGAATTTATAACTTGCACAATTTAAAAATATCAAATAGGTTATGATAATTAACCAATTACTGAAAACATACTACTAACGATTCTTAATGTTTTGCGAATTATGATAATTACCCAATTACAATATATGTTATGATAATTAACCAATTACTGAAAACATATTAGATCGAGTCTGATTGTAGCCACGATCACTGGTAAGATGTGAGATCTGCAACAACTTTTCTTGCTCTCATTCTTTATACTCTTCTCCCATTTCTTAGTCAAAGTTATACCATGAATGGATCAACTAGCGTATTAATGTTGTTAGATGAGTTATCCATTCCAAAAATTAAGATTATTATTTATTTATTTTAAATGAATTTGAAACATTTTTAAACTTAAAATTGACATAAATTCATTTAATTTAGTCATTACAAAGATGAATATTGTCAATTATTTTAAAAGTACTACTAATTAAATATTTATTATTTGGTACTTTTTAATGAATTTTATAAATTTTGAGTTTTGAAAATATTTCAAATTAATTTTTAAAATTCAATAATAATCTTATAATTTAAAAAAGAGTCAGTATTATGTTTCAAATTTAGATAAACTCTAATGCAGGCAACTCATAAATTCCTGTTTCACTTAACAGTCTTGATGGGGAAGGAAAAAACTCATTTCTAATTAACCATACTTCTTTTTTTTTTAAATCTTTTATTGTTCATCTTTATTTTTTATAAAATGCAGATATATATATATATATATATATATATATATATATATATTTGGCTGCAAGATTTTGTTGGGGGATACTTTGTTTTGTTAAATCAAGAGGCCTAATTAATTAGAGGTGTCAAGGATGTGAAGGGGAATGTTCAAAATAATTTGCTTGAACTATTAAATTAGTAACTGGAGTACTTGATACTAAATAATATTTCATGTGGTCAATTTTTAACTACTAGAATACGCTACATTGGTCAATTGTGTAATAACTTATATCATGTGCCGAGATTATTAAATATAAAATCATTGTTAATTTTTTTAAGTCAGTTAAAGATGTTTTTAAACTTAAAATTGAGATGATAAATATTGTAAACTATCTCAAAAGTACTATTTATGGTAAATTAATTTTTATTTTTTTTATAATCTTTAATGAATTATCTCAAATTTGAGTTTGAAAATGTATCAAATTGACTTTCAAAAATCAATAATGATCTTATAATTTGAAATGGAGGGAGAATTTAATTTGAGGGTTTTTTTTTCCATCAGCAAAATAAATTCTATTAATTAAATCCAGAAGTATTACAAATATGACAAATCCAAAAGAATTGGATTATGCCACAAATTGATTACAAAAGTTCTCCAACATAGACCTATACTACGAAAGTCAAGATACCTAGCTATTACAACAAAATATGCACTCAATCATAAAATTGTATTAATCAATGTAGTCTTACTAATGAGGTTCGTTCAAAAGGCAAGAAATTATGCATTTGCTATTAGAATGAAAGTGTTGGAACAGAATAATTTAAATAAAAGAATTAATAATATAAATGAAGCATATAATAATACAACAACAGAAGCAACATAATTTTCAAAATAATAAAACCAAAATACCAATCACCTTAATAGGAAGAGGTTTTTTTTCCCGATCAAACAGACTGAAATATATTAAAATTTTAATTTATTACAAAAAATAAAAGGATTACAAAAAACAAACTCAAATAGTAATTCTTTCAAATAAAATAACAGATACTTAAGAAAAGTAGTCAATCGTAGCAACAATGCTAGTGGACACCAAATAAACTCCTGAAATACAGTCATATCTCCAAAATAATAATAGAATACGTAAATCCAGACCGTTCTTAAGCATAGGCAATAGAAGAACAAGTCGCAATGGAAACGTCACATCCAAATCTGAATAATTCATCTTCAACATTTCATGCACTAAAAAAAGTCTTACGAACAAAAAAAAATCTCCCAAACAGAGAAAACAAAATCTCAAAATATTACAACAAAATATGCAGCAGACCTCAATCATAAAATTGTATTAATCATTGTAGTCTTATTAATGAGGTTCGTTCAAAAGGCAAGAAGTTACAAAGATGTTAAGAAGAAAATTCAATTACTTGACCACGCTTGGGAATTTGGAAGTGTGAAATAATAATAATATTCCCTCCGTCCCAAATTAATTGCATTTCTAGGACTTTTAAAAGTCAAATTGACTATTTTTAAAACTAATCTTTTTACTATTTTTGCTAACATATAGGTGAAGATATTATAACCAAAAGAAAGTATATACAATTTATTACTAATTTCAATTTTTATAATTTTAGAAATATATTTATATATGCTTAATTATTAATTTTAAAAATAGTCAATTTGACTTAAAAAAGTCCTAGAAAAGCAATTAATTTGGGACGGAGGGAGTAATATATATACACCAGAAGTACCAACCATATTGATGGGTTAGTTCCGACTAATTGACCTCCAGCCTAAATTAACTATAAGAGGTATAATCATGCTGATATATCTAGGTATAGTACCAAAAAAGTGAATAAGAAATTCTGTATTTGAAAATAAACTCTTATTGTAAAAATTACTCTTTAAAGTTTAAAATTGAATGATAAAAAAATTGCAAGGTTTAAATTAACATTAATGCTTTATTATTTTATTATTTTTACTGTGTTTTGTAAATAAAGGGAAAAAAATAAGAATTATAAAAGATTCACTTATTTCATTTTTCTTCCCGTCCAAACTCATCCACTTTTGGAATTTGGATAAAAATTATTTGCTTTTCTTTTTTATCAATTAAAAAAACTCACAAACAAAAAAAAATGAATGTTTTTTTTAAAGTCACACTTTTTGGTGAGTACAATATAATATCACTAATTTGATATTTCGTGCCAAGCATAGGATTTATAATTATGTTTTATTTATGAATTATAATCTATATTATTAAATGTACTTTTAATATTAGCTATATAATGGTAGTATGATGTTATAAATAACAGTGAAAAAATAATAACAAAATAAGACCATCATGTGACTTTATGGTTCTAAAATAGAAATATATCTCTAATATTATACTGAGTGAAAAAGAAAATTGTATCCGTAATTTTAAAACAATGCGAGTATTAGCTAAAAATCCTATAAAAAGTGATTTTGAAATGTTATTTTTAGACATTATTTATTAAAATAGTTAGACACACAATCTTATGCAACAATAGTGTTCATATTCGTTTTTAGTGTTTAATAAACCAACTTGGCTCATCAAGACAAAAAAATAAAAATAAAAAAGGAAGAAGAATAATTAAAAGAGGATTCTAAATAAATGTATAATACATTTTAGGTTTCCTACAAAGAAAGGATCGGGATACTATTTGATATTCTATTATGTATTTTATAAATGAGTTGGCTACAAAAAGTGAATAAAAGTAAAAATATCAACTAATTAAATTCAAATATAGTTTCATGAGTTAACTAAATTGAAGACTAATCAAAATATTTCAATTAACTCATACAATAAAATTTTGTTTGTGCTATTACAATAACAAGCTCACCAACCCTGTGCGAAGCACGGACATCATGGATAATGATTTATTATGATACATGGATAATGGTTTATTATGATAATTAATCAAATGAAGGATAAATATTTAATTAAAATTTTGAGAAGATAATGGTAGTTATTAAATTATTAAATATTTATCTAATTAATAAATTGTTGAATTATATAGTATAGGAAGCTAAACATTTTGAATAGAATGTAGATTTATTTAGTTATGATTATGAGAAAGTAATTACTTTAATTTTATTTTGATTTGATGAATTCGTCGAAATTCTAATCCAAATAGAATTATGAAACTTAAGGTTCAATAAATTTAATTTAGTTATGACAATTAGGTAATGAATTCACTATAAGTTTTTAAACTAATTTACAACTATTACTAAAATTTAGATTTATTATTAATACAATTAATCATGTGATTTGATAAAATTTTAAGTTTTAATAAATTTAATTTATTTAGAATATTAATTTAATAATAAAATTCACGACTAATACTAAATAATCGAGTCACATGATTTATTAAGAGATTTCTCAATATCTTAATAAAATTTTAATAATAAAATTATCCTGCATAAAATTTGTTAAAATAGATTATCTTACATAAAATTGTGATAGAAAAAGCTTAATAAAATTGGTAGATATAAAAATAAAAATTCTTTTGAAAGATCCTTTTCCTATTAGAGATATAAAAACAAAACACACTTTCCTTTTTTCTAATAGGTTAGGGTTTTTTTTTTTGAAATCTTTACAAATTCGGAAAGTATTTGATTGTTTCAAATTTAGATAGTACTTATACTAATTTGAATAGAAATAAAAAATTTGAACTAAAAATTTGTGAAACCAAGTTTGTGCTTTTAGTTATACAAGCCCACCAACCGTGTGTAAAGCACGAACAACATGGATAATGGTTAATTATATTAATTATTAACATAATAAATTAAATATAGGATAAATATTTAATTAGGATTTTGAAAAGATAGTTGTAGTTGTACTTATTTGTCTAAATAATAAATTGTTGAATTATATAATAAACGTTCCTGCAATCAATATTATGCTAAACATTTAAATAGTGTGTAAATTTATTTAGTTATTATGATTATGAAAAAATAACTATGTTAATTTTATTTAAGTTTGTAAAAGCATTCAATATTAGTGTTTATATTAACAAAATTTGTTTAAAATTCTTATCCAATAGAATTATGAATCACTATAATTTTTTAATAATTTTTTCTTTATTGTGTTTTAAACAAATTCACACATATTATTAATGTAATTAAATAATTAATCGTGTGATTTGATAAAATTTCAAGTTTTAATGAAATTGGTGAAATAGAGCTTTTTGTTAGGGCTAAATAGAATTTTATTTATACTTAAAATTTGTTCTTGTTAAATTTTAGGGGGTCACTCCAAAAAATTAGGATTGAACGACTACTCCTAAAAAAAGGTTGAATATCGATTTTGTCTTATTATATATATATATATATATATATATATATATATATATATATATATAAACACACACACACACACACACACACACACTAGCCCTTAAACCCGTGCAAGGCACGGATTTGGTGGGCATAAATTACTTACCTTAATTTTTTATTAGGCTTAAATATAAATTACTATCCTAAACTATTGGCCTTATTTCACTTCGGTGATTCATCTTTCAAAATTTTCAAGTAGATGATTGAACTATTAATTTTTTTCAATTGCATTCAATTAAGCCTGCCACGTCAGAAATTACTGATGTGGCTTCCTAGATGGGACTTGCAAGAGCTAATGTGTAAATAAAAAAAATTATTTTAATATCTATTTACACATTTATTCTACATTAAAGGGCAAATTCGTCAAACCACTTTATATATATATATATATATATATATATATATATATATATATGGTAAATTTATAACACTAATTGTTTCAAAACATTTATTTTTTTAATAAATAAGTAGGTAAATATCTAGACCCATCTAAATTGTCTCTTTCCTCTTCCTATTTTATGTTGGTACTATAAAATGCATGCTTAGCCGCCCCTATTCTTATCCCTACCCCTAATCCTAAACTTCCTTCTATCATGCCGCTTATTCTAAATCAAAGAGGCGTTGAAATCAGAGATGATTCAACTAGTGAAGAAGACGATGAAGATGAAAACCGATTATCCTTTTTAAGGTCGGGCATCATGTTCTTTAACTCATTTATTTTTTCTAGATCCATTTTGCATAATTAAGGGATCTGTTATAGGAGTTCTTTTGATCTGTTTGGTATAGTTTCTAAAGCACACAAAAGTTAAGTAGTTGTTTAAATTTTTTCACTTTGATTAATTTATGTTTATGTTATGAATATCAATGTGAGCTTGTCATATGGATAGATCCCACATCAGTATGAGTATGAGATATCAATGTGGGGTTGATATTGGACCTCCCCACAGTGGACATCGGTAAGGAAGTGTGGTGTAATGCTAATGCTATGAATACCAATGTGAGCTTGTGGGGCAGATCCCGTATGGGATATCAACCCCAAAATGTGGGGTTGATATAGGCTTGGACCTCCCTCTTGGATAATTAGTTTTTCAAGGAAATTGGGGTTTGAGCCTATGTCATAACATTTTCATTTTTCTGGATGGAGTAATCAAATAGTCTACTACTCCCTCCATCCTACAAAAACTGTTCGTTATGCAAAATTCTAAAATTTAAATTGATGTGAATTCAATTAATTTTAAATATCATGTAAATTACTCAAAAGTGCTATCATGGAAGAAATTGTTATTTTAAAGATGATATTAAATTCATATAAATCACAATTTAAATTTTAGAATTTCGCAAATTAACTAGGATCAAAACTAAATGATAATATTTCTATGGAATTGAGGACGTATAAGGTATGCAGATGTAGATCTTCAATCGCATTAGGGTTCTTTTGATTTTCCACAGGACGCAACAATTATGTAGTTGAATAAAAATGTACGTCTCTTTGGTTTAAAGTGTTACCATTTGATTAAGCGTACTAAATCCCAGTTGCTATTAATTTGTTTATGGACAGGCTGGCATTATTAGGTCGATGTTTATGGCATTTCATAACAGTCTCATGTTCAGTAACTGGTTGGGCAGAATACCATGTTTCACAGGTAAAATTTCTCTGTCTTATGCCTATTTTCTCAAGTTTATTGAATTCACATTATTAATTTTGTCCAACTTTAAACTTGTACGGGTAGTATGTATGAGTTAATGTTCTTGAAACATCAGGGGATGTTCTTGTATTTAAAGGCTTTTTATTTGCTATTTTTCAATATTAGTTTGTGATACAAAGAATAGTTGATTTAGTTGAGTTTTTATTTGTTTTTTTGACGTCAACCAAAACTTTTGCAATATCTTGATACATTCACTTTCAATCTCTTTGTATTTCATGTCTCCAAGTGCTCATTCTTCTGTACCATACTATAGCTAATTATATTGTTTTGGATTCGATCTTTTAGTGAACTAAATTGGAGTTGGAAAATTTGGTACAGACTCATGTCCAGATTTGGTATGTTACTTTTAGCCTAACTAAATGCTTATCACTTTGTAGATTCCTAGTCCTTCGTATTCTCAATGTGTGCATGTCTGGTTATCACGTAATATATTTTGCTATTGTGAGAAATGAACAACTTGTAGCATTTTGTATGCGATGCCTAGAAAATTTTATGATATTCAATAATTAATTAAGTGAACTAATAGATGGTCTATATTTCCTTTGAATGGCAGCCAATGGCTTGAAGAGACTCCAGGGGGCCCAGAACCTAGTGTTCTAGTACCACATTTTTGGTATTTTCCTCTTCAATGTTACAGCAAGAATTCTATTTAAGGATCATTCGACATGTAAGGTCAAGTAGCTAGTATACGATACCTGAACTTTCATCGCTTGGGCTATAACGTGTAGTAACATTTTGAGCTTTTCCATATCATTGTGTTGTTTTCCAAAACAGATATCATATATGTTTGTTTAATTTGGCTTTTCTTGCCATTTGAACCAAGCCTATTTGGAAATTTGTTATCTTCTTATGTTGGTTTTTTTAGATTATCTTTTGGATACCAGATATCTTTGTTATGCCTGGGTATGTCCCTTGTAGACATGTACTTTATAATTTCTCGGTTGTCTATGAACGTAAACTCAATTATCGAAAAAAATTTCTTATCAATTACATTTTCTAGTTTTTGAATATTATATTCCCCAAACTTTCATTGCTTGGGCTATAATGTGATGTCTATCTAGTAATATTTTTATTTTTGCCATATCATTTTGTTGTTTTCTTTATTGTCTATAAACAAATATCTTTTTTGGTAAATAATATATATTTAGAATGTTTGTGTCGACTTTTTGGTTACCAGTTACGTAAATAAATATTAGTGATAATTTTTCTGGAGAGACATGTAATAGGTGGGATCTTCTTGTAATTTTGCCAATCTCATATATTTATATATTTCACAATTGTAATTTGACATAAACTTGTCGCAATCCATAGCACGACTTATCATTTTTTCCTATATTTCTGACAAAACCAAGTTCTTTTCTAACCTCATATCACTTTTAATTTCATGGCGTCGTTAGTCCCTATGTAGAATTGACAAAAATTTACAACTTCAATTCTAAAACAAGAAAAACAGGTCTAGCTTTTAGTTCGTAGAATAGGGAAGAAAGTGTAGATATGATACGTACATTGCAAGTTGATAATTTTAGAAAATGCCTATGTTTGTAAATTTGATAAAGCAAATGAAAATATGATTTTGGAGAAAATAATATATAACTCAAAAAACGGTTTCAAGTTTTAGAAAACTGAACATATAAAAGCTGATTAGTAATTTAGTTTTGACAAATCACACCATTACATTATATGAGTCTCGTAAAATCATTACAACGAATGTATTAAAAGAAATTTTGAAATAATATATATATAGACTTCTAGTTCATTGTTTTGATCTCTAAAATATCGTTCAAACAAATTACCCAACAATGAACGTGTATAATTTAACAATTTATACTTGTAAATCAGTGCAACTACTATTTAAAGTCAAAATAGGCATTTCCGAGGCTTCTCATTTATTTTGAGTTGGCCTGGCAACGGGTTCGGGACGGGTATGGTCTGGAGACCCTCCCACATACCTGCCCTACCAAATGTAAACTTGATCTCCGAACTTGACCTGACCCACAAACAAGTACCCTATGGCCAATACCCGTCCCCCCACCTCATTTATCCAATATTTTTTGTATAATTATTTTTATTTCAAAATCAAACAATATGTAATATTTTTATTACTAACCATACCTTGTATTACAAACTTTATGAACACTTAATTAAATAAACTAAATAATTACATAATTATACATATACAAAAGTTAATTTTAAAAATATATAAATATATGTATGTATATAATCGGGTCAGGGCATGAGGTATATCTCCTACTTGACCTACCCTATAGAGTTTATAAATTCTGGTCCAAGATCAGGCGGGTCTCGTTGGGGTCGGGGAGAATTGCCATGCCGATTTTTGAGGCTTTTTATTGACATTCGGAGAGACCATAAGAGCAAGAGTTGAGTTTTTCTTCAGAATTCTTATCATAAAAAATCAGCAAAAGGATGAATAAGCCAGGTGGCTCTTCTTAGATATGTAGGAGGGGAAATAATCAACGGCCGCAGCTGAATTTGTTTCGGCAATAACAAGACTCATGAGTTTTCATTTTTTATTTTTATTTATTTTTTTATTTTTTTAAATATCAGTAGAAGCATGAATAAGCAAGTTGAGTTTTGAGCATCTCCAAGGCGTCTCCTTTATTTTGAGGGCTTTTTTTATTGACATTTGGAGAGGCTTGTCAGAGTGTAAAACATCAAATAACCTTTATTACTGTCCTTACAAAGAGCATAAATAGAGGAGTTTGATCCACCCAATCCATCCAAAGAAAATTAAAACACAATAAATGTAACACCCCCTTCCCAAAATAGGAAAGGGAGGTCACGGGCAAAGCACAACAAATCTCAAAATTAATAATCAGAGCACTAATAACTTCAAAATATATAATAATGATACACCATCAATGATGAACTGAATACCATTCTCCAAAAGAAGACAAAATAATCAAAACCTAAAATCAAATGAGCCTAGATGGTCAAAGGCAACTCTCTCATCACACTAGCCCTGAATCACTCCTGCAAACCTGCCAGAAGAAAAATACAGCATGAGTCAAATGCCCAGTACGGATATAGATATACAAAAATGTACAACTGAAATACGGAAACAACTGAGACAAACTACTGAACAAGGTTGACAAAAAAAATATAATCTCCAAAGATCTGAATAAAATATATCTGAATCAACAGAATTAACGAAACAAACAGAAGAGTACAGAAATAATGAACTCAAATATCTAACTCAATTAAGTGAACTGAACAGAATCGAACAAAAATATCACCATGAATTAATAGGCTGAATCAAATGGTTGAGTGTTATTTCATACCGAACTCAGAACAAATCAGAAATATGCCTTGCCACAAAGGCAAGTCAAATAATGCCACATAGGCAATCAAATAATGTCACACAGGAAAATCACACATTGGACGGCGAATCCAAATGCATGCAAATCGAATAGGTGTATTTAGCACAACATCACCAATCCGCATAACAGAAACTAGGGTTAACCCATAAGCCTTCCACAACAAAACACCTAGTTGCTCACTTCCTCCGGAGCCCAAAAATGGAGACGCCGTGGACTGATCACACCGCCACGGAAAGTGTCATGTCTCTCATGCCAAGACGACATGCCTGTGGTACCCCCACAAATGGTTATAGCTTAGTTATACCCTACGGTATATTCTAACAAAGATACAATGCCACAACACATGCGATGTAATACCCGGTTTAAAAAAAAGATAATAATAATAATAATATAATTAGATAATAAAAGTGTAACTAATAATTATTTATACATATCTAAATCCTATAAGGATAAGATAAGCCAATGAAGTTATAACAACCTATTAAATTTTTAAAAGGACTCTTTTACCTGGTAACCTATTCTGTAAAGGAATTAGATATATTTAAAGATAAAGAGAGAAAAGAACGTAAACAATTATTTGGCTTTAGAATTACTGCAAAGCAGAGAAGAAGAAAAGAAGAAAACTCAAAGGTAAACCTAAACCCTTCTTTTTCAATTATGAAATGATACTTGTCTTACATGGATATGATTAAATTTAAAGCCATGATTATAAAAATAGAGTTATGTATGTATTTTTAATATAAATAAAAGAAATTAGTATGTCGTTTTTGTTTAAAAACAGTATATGTATACTTATATTTCAGTACATATGTTTACTAATTTTATCAACAGAGTGTATAGATTTGTAATTATATTACGGTATGCACTATTTAGTATAGATATATGGAAGCAATTAAAGGTTAATTATATATATATATATATGTATTATATGTTCTGGAATCATGAGAAACCATGTTACTGGTTGTAGTCACGTGTATATATGTATTAGTAATTTGCATGCAATGGGTATGTAATATATTAACTAAATGAATCTTATACTAATAATAGAAAATAATTATTTTAATTTTAAAGTTATAATATCTAAGTTAGTATAATTTCAGGTATATTAACTAAATACAAATTGAATAAAAAAAATAAATAAATAATAAGTATTAGTGTGTGTAAGATATGAAGTAAAAATGCGTTTGAGGTAGGATATTTTATCCTAATAATTTTTATTTGTTCTAAATTTATATTTAGGATTTGTTCGGCTAATATTTTCGTATTTCGCATCGAGGTAAGTGGCTTTCCGAACTATTTAGTGTTTTTAAAATTATGGTTTGCTTATATGTATGCCTTAGAAATTATTCGGATGCCTAAATGTACTGTTTCAAAATTCGTTATGTTTATTTAAGGCTTCCATTTAAATTAAATGTTATGTTCTTTTGTTTCAAAATTCGGATCAAGTATTTATTTTTGAACTGTGAAATGAGATTATATGATTTTGAACTATGGAAAAGTATTGTTTAGAATATCGATAATATTGAGAAAAGATTTTTGAAATTCTTAGTCCGACTATGTATAGAACCCGTTATTGTTTACGTTTAGTTCCGGAGCTAATATAGGACCTACTAAGGCGCACACCTTTTAGATGCCCTTCGGGGAGCGTGCATTTTTATAGATACCTTAGTAGGGTGCGTGAACATTGACACTATCGAACTTTTGGGCCGTGTTACAGGGCTATTGTAACCTTAGTCGCTAGGACTGTGGATTAAAAGATATATTGTATACATTGAAATTATTTTTGAATTGTTTTAGTTTTGAAAGCATATATACTATTGTTATTGAACAAAAAGATATTTTGAAAAAGTATTTTTTTTTTTTTGTAAATTGTACTTGATTCGGCTAGATAGGTAGGATTGCTACTTGCTGAGCTTCATCGCTCACCCCTTACATAAATTTTTACAGGTCTCATTGTTGATAGCGAAACACTTGTTTGATATGCTTTGGATGGTTGGAGCTAGTTTAAGATATTTTCTTCTTTTGTCGTTGAAATTGTAATAAGACTCTTATTTTCGGGGAGCTGCGTCTCCATTTTCGATTTTGATATTTGGTGGTTTTTCATTTGAAAATGGATTTAAAAGATGTTTATTGTTGGATTTAATTTAGGATTATTGTTGAATTATTTTGTTTGGGCTGCGCTATTGATATTGTTGCCTTGCTGGCCTTTGGGCTTGCGGCGTGTAGCACTTCGGGCCTGTAGCGGGTTCGGGGTGTTACAGAGAGCTCTGATACCATATGAAACAACCCGGGTCAAATCCCGAGTCTGGAACAAATCTTGGGTCAAATCCCAAGTCCGAATCGAATCAAATCCATCCAAACAAAGCCTTAAATTACTGGCCCAATAGTATCTTCTTGGGTCATCTTAGCCCACCACAGGCTCACCCAAAAGGTCATGACTTGAAGGTACTATTGATAGTAACTCAATTCCTTATATACAGACAAACTTTTCCCTTATCTTTCGATGTGGGACAGGGGTGTTACATGCGACACAATGTTAACACAAGGGTTCTAATATGTACATGTTAAACTGAACGAATCATTAACACGAAGTTTCTCAAAAAGATTAACATGTATATTACTATACACATCAAAATAATATTAAACACGATGCACTAGTCTAAAGAGTACAAATATGAATATCAATGCCAAAATGAATTATCATAATACATTTCACATGAAACAATTATGTGAAACATTAACCAATTCCGAAACGGAGAACAAAATGAACTAATTAAAATTAAAATAGTCTCGCTGAAAGAGTACGGAATCCGTACCTGGAGTAAGCAATGTAATACCCAAAATTATATCCAAATATGACTCGTTTAGACTCCCTCCGTCCGAACTAATTAAAAGAATAAATTAATTAATTATAAGTTTAATGAGGTTATAACATTACATTAATAGTCATTAACTTGTATAATTCTATTAATCATCAATATCTTCACATTATATAGTTATTACTGGCATGTTTCAATTAACCACTTATATTACCTTATTATTATATCTTATTATTTTACTATTCATGCAGGTCACTTATTATTGTACAAACGATTCACCCAAATTAAATTATGTTAACTAAATTATTAGAACAATATGCTAGTATATAATTTTTTTTAATATTAACTCTAATCTCTGTACCAGTTATTACATAGCATGCATACATAATTGTCAATATATATATATATATATATATATATATATATATATATATAAAACAACTCCAAGATGTAGCCTTTCCAAATTCTTTATTGCATGTTCATAATTTTATTCATTGAACCATTATATATATATATATATATATATATGCATATATATATATATATGTGTGTGTGTGTGTGTGTGTGTATGTATATATGCAAAACTAGTCCAATGACCTCCGTTCCAAACCAGGCAATCTGACAAAATCTATACATAACCTTTAATATTATACATACATACACACACACACACACACACACACACACACACACACACACACACACATATATATATATATATATATATATATATCCTGTTATCCAGTCATATACATACATAAATCCAAATCAATTCCTTACTGTCAAATCAATTCAATCATGTACACTTTCTCAATTCTAAATTATGAACTAAAAGAAATTAAAAACATAATAAGCAATGATATACAAAAAAAAAACGAAAAGCAAACAAACCTGATGAAACGCGACTTCTCTCACAAATACAATAAGAGACGGCTTTTCCCTTCTTTCTTTTTATCAGATGAATAATGGTTTAAGTACACTATAGGGTTTGTGTTTTAACTATTTATTATCAACATATATTATTATAGACATATAAATTAAATCTAATTAGTTTTAGGCCCAATTTTATTAAATTAATATCCATCACTTATTAATATTTATTAGCCCATATAAATTAAATGACTAATTTGACCCAAATAAAAGACAAAGTTCAAACAATATGTTTTAAAAAAAAAAAATTAATTTTATTTATTATTATTATTATTAAAAAAAATTGGGTTATTACATTACCTCCCCCTTACAAAGGATTCCGTACTCGGAATCAAATGAGAAACAAGGATTTACCTAATATCAAAGAGGTGAGGATACTCTTGTTGAATAGTCTTCTCCGCCTCCCAAGTAACTTCGCGCTCCGGATGATTATTTTTTAATGGGTTGTTGAGCGTATAAATATTCTACTCGTGAATTCAACCAATCAAATTATAATAGGATTACACCTCCACTCGTTAAATATAAATAGAAATCAATATAGGAGTTATCAAAACCCTAATAGACTCCTTAATTTTAATTTAATCAATTATTTAATTATTTACTAAAAGGATTTAACTTTCTAAACAAAACAAGAAAGAAAGGAAAAAAATTAGTAACTTACCTTTACCTTTTTACAATTCAAATACACTTATATAAAATAAAATCAATTAATATTTAATTATTAACAAAAAAAATCTGGATTATTACATTCTTCCCCTCTTAAAAGAATTTCGTCCTCGGAATTCAAATAAGCTACATAAAGTTTTATTTTTATTTAAATTGCATAATTATTCATAAACTTTAATTAAGATGTAGCATCGCCCTTATAATGATCCAGGCTAGTAAGTTCATCGGTCCACGAAATTATCTATGTACTTGTAGAAGATTCGCCACCTATCGCATCAAATCCTAGTAAGGTTTTTCGTCTTGTATCGAATTAAATCATGCGCTCCACTGATTGTGTGGCGCCCCCAAATCCGGGTACTTAAAACCCGTACTTGGTGCTACACTATACCATTTATATAAATTGCTTATCATAAAAGATAATAATAATTATTACATCAGAGTTATCTATCCCAAGTACGAAGACCTTTAGTATCTTTATTACATGATAGATATTGTATTTATAAAACAAAAGACTATCTATTACAACAGCCATCTATAACTACTCCTGTAGCTTTCCCTTGCCTTTATCCTTTCCAGACCCTTCTATGCGTTCTGGCTTAGCTGAAAACATTTATATTCAAAGCAAGAATGAGCATTTGATTGCTCATCAAGTAATAATAATTGATAAACACGCATGTCAAGAAATAAATGTTCTCTCTGAGATATGCTTTGATAGCAGAATAAATATAGTAAAGCAACTGAACGATTCTTAAATGACAGTATGACTCATTTATATTCTTGAAATGATATGCTAAATTCTGATACTGAGTGGTCACAAGACCATGAACAATTATTTTTCTTTTCTTGAAAAGGTTCTATCAGAAATCCATCTGTGAACCGTCTGGTCTTACGGGCACGGTGGGTGATCAGCTCGTTATGCCCTGTATTGATCAATATTATCTAATAGAACAACATTTGTGTTCATCGTCACCGTCCCCAGGACGCAATATAAAATTTCCCAAGTTAGGGATGTTTTACTCAGTCTGAAGTTCAACCCAAATAAAAACAAAAGGGATGAACAACTTTATCAATTCTGAAAATATTTCAAGACTTAATGCGAAAGAATTGAAATAATCAAATCTTGTGTCTAGCCGAAACAAAAGGCTTAGACCTTCATTGAACTGTAAATGTATACCGAATTTCATCAAGTACACATGATCTTACCTTTATCATTTTTTGAAGCTGATTGGAATAAAATTAGATAACCTTGTATTAAAAAATGGCAAAACATTTGCTCAAGGTAAGTGAACTTGTTTAAAAGTAAAGGAGTTTGAGATACTTGCCTTGTGTGTCGATTAGCAAGTTATGACTCTAGCTTAATTTTGCTTCACAAATCCTACACATTTATATCCATGTATAGGCACACATTAGTTTATTAACTCGATGTATTTTTACGCCAAATAGTTGCACACACTCGGTCATATAAGTCAAGTAATCATGTACAGACATTCATTCAATTCACTGTACAACATGCTTTTACTTTCCTTCGAAATTTCACAAATTCTATTCAAGAACGTTCTTTTGTTTTTTGAAGTTCTTTTAAGATCTTGGCTTTATTCATAGTAAAGCTTACGTGGTCCTAGTACATAAGTTCACATATATCCGCATTCTTGTTTCATTCGTTTTTCTCTTTCATTTCAAAAGTCCTTTTTTAAAAATTTCTTTTTGAATCTTTTGAAATTTTAGCTTGAACACTACTCACATGTTTTGACATTTGATCATAGCATTCCAGTGTCTACACACCATATATTTAGCTTAGTTAAGGTAAACGCTTAAGCGATATGTTCGACATTCACTTGATATTTCATTCTTGAAAGTTTATCCTTAAACTTCACGTTCATCTTACTAACACTAGTCGATTATTCATAAATAACTCTCAAATTGGCTTAAACATCACGTATATAGGTTAGTTTTGAACCCCCGTAAGGTTAGCATATCATGTCATGAAAGTTGTTACATCAATTGCATAACAGTTTCCTCTCTTTTATTATTATTATTATTATTATGTTTTTTTAACAGTTCTTGAGCTTCTGCAGCAGCGGCTGCTGGTTCGCTGGGTGCTGCTGGGGGCACGCTGCTGCACACGGTGCTGCTGCTGCTGGGCCACGCTGCTGCACACTATTGTGCACGCAGCTGCTGCACAGGCAGCAGGCTCCTTTGCCACGTAGCTAGTTTACACAATTATAACTTTTAACACGCACGTCCGATAAAAATTAAGTTCGAATATATTATAGCCACCATAGTAAACTATTTTTAGAAAATTCTAACCATCCATTTCAGACATTTTTGACAGCCTAAATTAAGCCTCAAAAGTGTGTGCTCGTAACTGTTTCTAGCATTTCGTTTAGTTCCAAATTCGCTTTCAAACGTGCTGTGGTTAATCTAAATTATTTAGGTAACCTTATAACACCCATTCAAATACATTCCAGTTCAAAGTTTTAGTTAATTATTGATTTTCAAGCTTTGAATTTTATTTGGGCATTTTATCGAATATGTTGTGTGCATTCTTCAATTTTTCAGATTTCTTAGATTTTGGTTTGAGGTTTAGGTAGGATTCACAATGGAATCCCCCATCCTTGTTTCTCCTCACAGCAACAACTAGTCACCCATGTTTTAGGTTCAATTTATAAGCATTTTCATCTAATTCTTGCATAACCCAACTATACACTATAACAATTTAGATAAACAAAGGAAGAAAAGGAATTTATGGATGAAATAAATTTTGATTCTTACCTGGTTTGCTCGGTATTATGGTAGATTTTTTTTTACTTCAATTCCTTCTCTCAATTACACTTCATCTTTAACTTGCAAGTATAAGAGTTGGAGAAATTTGTTTGTGAGAGATGGGAAAGTGGACGGAAATAGAGAGGAGAGAGTAGACTAATTATGGTGAGTCTGATAATTCCTCCTAGCTTTCTTACTTGGATACCACTCTCTATACTTGGTTCTTACGCATAAAACTTGCCGACTCTGTTATCTGTTCTAACGAAGGCCAGCTCCTGCTTCTTACATTTCATGACTCAGCTCATTTGGTCTAGTATACTTGGGGGTTACCTTTATATAAACTTAATACATAGAATAGCTTTTATTGTATACCTTACATATGTACGCAATATACATAAAATAGATATACCTAAATTACATATAATACACAGTTTTTTATACCTTGTGCATTTATTGCGTAACACGTACATGTATTTTATATCAACATAAAATACATTAAATATTATAACGAATATACCAAAAATCTTTTCCATAAAAATGGAAACTATTTATTAAATAAAAATATTTTATTTAATAAATAAATTTACTATATTAAAATAATTTATTTATAAAAAAATCATTTTAATATCCACACAAATAACTTTACCACATTATAACCTACTTCAAGAAATTATTTATGTAATAAATATATTTTTAATATATTTATCACATTACATTCCATACATACATTATACCACAAGTATTCATATAAGCAGTACAATAAATTAATAAAATAATAATTTTATTGCTTTCACATAATAAATCGCGTATAACAATTTATTAAATATAATAAATATAAACTATTATATTTATCATATTTTAAATACACTTTATTTAATATATACAATAAAATTTGCATAAGTACATAATTCCTATTTTCTTTTTACCTAGAAATTTATTTCAAACAACTAAATACGTGAAATAAATATATACATATATTTATCACTTTGCAATCATATACTTCTCATACTGCACATGTACACAGACCACCAATAATAATAATAAAAACAAATTATTCACTAAATTCTTATTTTATTATTACCGGGAAAATTCAAGTTATTACAGATTGTGCGGGTCCTTATCAATTTTCTTGATTTTCATTCGTGTCACGTACTCTTCGGAACATTATTCAAAGCACATAATTTTCTCTACATCGAGCTCGCATACCCAAAAATATTCAAAATTATCTTTAATTTGAAAAGAAAAAAAAAACTCATGTTCTGCACATGATTAGGATCTAACAATTTATTTTATATATATAAAAAAAAATACATGCAAAACTCCAATAACATTAGATAAACAAAATAACTCTACAAATTATATCACCAACTCTTCCTAAGTTCTTCAAAAGCCTTAATCCAAATTAATTCTCAAATATTATTACACCAAAAATATATTACTAAGACCTCTTCATCGCCATATCAAATTCTAAGTCACATTTTATTATCAGTATAAGCAAACTATAGATGTTCAAGATCTCTCAAAATTAATTGGATTCACCACTAATCATATATATCAATCATTTAATAAATCATCATTCTCTTAGTGTAAACCTTAACCCAACATATCCAAAGATCTCCTCATACTATCATACATAAAACTTCACACAACATAACTCCAATATATATTCTACTAGATATAACCGCAACATTGATCATTAACTCCAAATGATTAATCTAATCACCTCGAATATCAACAACTCAAATTTATAAGAGATCATCTATACTTAATAGTTTTCGATTTATCATATTATCCCATCAATACGAATACCTCAAATTATCCACAAACTTAACAAAATCAAAGCATAACCCAAATCAAGTCCTTAATTCTAAGATCATAATAATAATTTGTTACCTAAAATAATTCTAATAAATAATTCTCCCATATCAAATATTCGCTGATATAAATACTCATATCATAATCGTATTACACATATGATCATTTCTTAACTATACAAAGTATAACTTTATTCTCATTAATGATCCAATCATAATTCTTAACTAATATTATTACTTCATCGCATAACAATAATAACCTTGACAAATTATTCACTTTCCTCAAATCAACTACAAATCGAAAAGAGATCGACAGTTGGTCAAAATTAATACCAACCAAACAGAAAATCAACGAAACAAACTCCTATGTCTACCCAGTGGTTTACACATAACTCACAGGTCAAGCCTAAAAGCAATCTACAAAATCATAACCTTGCTTTGATACTATTTTTGTAACACCCCCTTCCCGAAATAGGAAAGGGAGGTCACGGACAAACCACAACAAACCTCAAAATTAATAATCAGAGCACTAATAACTTCAAAATATATAATAATGATACACCATCAATGATGAACTAAATACCATTCTGCAAAAGAAGACAAAATAATCAAAACCTAAAATCAAATGAGCCTAGATGGTCAAAGGCAACTCTCTCATCACACTAGCCCTGAATCACTACTACAAACCTGCCGGAAGAAAAATACAGCATTAGCCAAATGCCCAGTACTGATCTAGATATACAAAAAATGTACAACTGAAATACGGAAACAACTGAGACAAACAACTGAACAAGGTTGACAAAAAAAATATAATCTCCAAAGATCTGAATAGAATATATCTGAATCAACAGAATTAACGAAACAAGCAGAAGAGTACAGAAATAATGAACTCAAATATGTAACTGAATTAAGTGAACTGAACAGAATCGAACAAAAATATCACCATGAATTAATAGGCTGAATCAAATGGTTGAGTGTTATTTCATACCGAACTCAGAACAAATCAGAAATATGCCTTGCCATAAAGGCAAGTCAAATAATGCCACACAGGCAATCAAATAATGCCACACAGGCAAATCACACATTGAACCGCGAATCCAAATGCATGCAAATCAGATAGGTGTGTTTGGCACAACATCACCAATTCGTAAAACAGAAACTAGGGTTAACCCATACGCCTCCCACAACAAAACACCAAGTTGCTCACTTCCTCCGGAGCCCAAAAATGGAGACGTCGTGGACTGATCACACCGCCATTGAAAGTGTCATGTCTCTCGTGTCGAGACGACATGCCTGTGGTACCCCCACAGGTGGTTATAGCTCAGTTATACCCTACGGTATATTCTAACAAAGATACAATGCCACAACACATGCAACACAATATCAACACAAGGGTTCTAATATGTACATGTTAAACTGAACAAATCATTAACACGAAGTTTCTCAAAAAGATTAACATGTACATTACTACACACATCAAAATAATATTAAACATGATGCACTAGTCTAAAGAGTACAAATATGAATATCAAAGCCAAAATGAATTATAATAATACATTTCACATGAAACAATTATGTGAAACATTAACCAATTCCGAAACGGAGAACAAAACGAACTAATTAAAATTAAAATAGTCTCGCTGAAAGAGTGCGGAATCTGTACCTGTAGTAAGCAATGTAATACCCAAAATTATATCCAAATATGACTCGTTTAGACTCCCTCCGTCCGAACTAATTAAAAGAATAAATTAATTAATTATAAGTTTAATGAGGTTATAACATTACATTAATAGTCATTAACTTGTATAATTCTATTAATCATCAATATCTTCACATTTTATAGTTATTACTGGCATGTTTCAATTAACCACTTCTATTACCTTTTTATTATATCTTATTATTATACTATTCAAGTTGGTCACTTATTATTGTACAAGCGATTCACCCAAATTAAATTATGTTAACTAAATTATTAGAACACTATGCTAGTATATAATGTTTTTTAATATTAACTCTAATCTCTATACTAATTATTACATAGCATGCATAAATAATTGTCAATATATATATAAAAAAACAACTCCAAGATGTAGCCTTTCCAAATTCTTTATTGCAGGTTCATAATTTCATGCACTGAACCATTATATATATATATATATATATAGAAGACCTGTTATCCAGTCATATATATACATAAATTCAAATCAATTCCTTACTGTCAAATCAATTTAATCATGTACACTTTCTCAATTCTTAATTGTGAACTAAAAGAAACTAAAAACACAATAAGCAATGATATACAAAAAAAACAAAACGAAAAGCAAACAAACCTGATGAAACGTGACTTCTCTCACAAATACAATAAGAGGCGGCTTTTCCCTTCTTTCTCTTTATCAGATGAATAATGGTTTGAGTACACTATATGTAACGACCCGGAAAACGGGGCGACCTCGGCTCCCGACTTCGGTCGTTAATAAACATTCACTCTCTAAGCTTACATCATTGATAGAAAATGTAATCAATAAAAAAAATGCGGAAAATTTAAACTTTATAAAAATCTTTCATATTCTGAAATCCCATTACAATACCATCCTAATCATGCGGTATAAATCAGTCTACATCAATATAAGTATTAAAACTTAGTATTACAAACTTTTCTCAATACCAGGTTCCGTAACTATTAAACTTCTACACTTATGATCAAGGTTGAATAAATACCATGATCCTTACAAAATTTCATCTATGAACACAAAGTTCAGCTTCTGAATTTAATCGTTCCCTGAATATTCGTAAAGTTATTCAATAACTATACATTCGTTATAAAGTGTCCTTTATACAACATCATCATCCTTCTAGTTTACTATAATAAGTAATTGACATAATCACATCTTAACAACCATAATGGATAACTCCATTTCTAACTCAAGGTTTACATAATCTAATTCACATACATCGTATACCGTTATCGCGGCTAAATAATTACAATAAAGAAACATTTAGCAACCTTCCTGTTTCCATGCGTCTCTAATCCTTATCGTCATGATATCAAGATAATTGCATTACATCGTAAATCTGCAAAAGTTTTATTTTTGCAAGAATGAGAACAACGGCTCAACAAGAACTAACAGTTTACACCTTACATGCTTCACATAACATATATTTTGCCTTCTACTCATGCATCATCATTTGCATACTATGTATCTTAATCATGCATTTTAAGTCTTATGTAATGCATCTACACATGCATCATACATCTCTTAACGTGCAAGTTTTATTTGCATCATATATCTATAGCATACCTCATGCATGTCATATTGTATGTTTACAATAACTCAAGTTCCACATAGAACAATATAATCACATAGTTGCACAACGTGCACACTTTAATCATGCTCGCATATAATTACATACCAATGAAAGATTTAAACAATCAACTCATGTACATCAATATATTTAAACAAGTCAACAAGTTACTGAAAGAACTTGCCTTAAGCGTTCCTTGCCAAATTATGATGGCTCGTACTTCAAATATCCTACAATTATTTAACAATAAAATACTAATTAGCCACTAAAAAGGCTTCATATATTGGTTAATATTATAATAATTCTTATCTCATATTGTTCGCGTATTATAGATTAATAAACGCGACTAATTCTAAAACATCTCACTCCGAGTTATATAACTCGTTTTTTGCACTTTTTCTTTAACAAAATATTGTTTTTGTTTTTATCCTAACTCATTCAGTACTCATTCGTTTTCGTTCATTCTTACGTCAAATTAAAGCTTATACAATCTACTTTAACACTATCTAGGCCATGGTTTCAGCCCCTTCATTAAACGGAACAGATTTCCACTTTTTACAACCAAGGTCAGATTAAAAAAAATCTGGCCAGCTTTACCCTCTCTCACTAAAACAGTCATAACTAATTCGTTTTTAAACTTTTTTGAGCGATTCTTACGCCCACGCGAAGATAACTTCCGGGGCTATAACTTTATGCTTTAACCATTTTTAAATTCGGAACATACAAGTCCAGAAAATTCTAACAATAGGCTGGTCCGAATCTGGTTTTCCAGATTGGACAGTTTTGACGCGCCTACTTCGCACCTTCATAACTCGGTCGTCCGAACTCGAAATTAGTTCGTTCCAGAGGCCATGAAAGCTTGGAACATAAGCTACAACATATCTAAAGTCCACAATTTTTTTGTAACTCTAACTAGACAAAATTGTGTCCCGAAACTCCACTCCCGAACTCATTTTCTTCTGTTTGACAGTTTGGACACTTCTTCTCCCAAACGCCATAACTCCCTCATCCGAGGTCGAAATGCATTCGTTCCAAAGCCCATGACTTCCTAAATCCGTGTACTACAACTACACAAAAATTCAAAATTTTTCATCTAACCCAACAATACCAGAATTTGACACAATGACCACCGATCATCCAGTTTTCATGTTCTTGACATGTTTTACTAAAGTCTTTACCATGGATTCGTTTTAAAAGCTTTTTAGTCCATTCCAATTGGGTGATGATCCTAACTTACCAGAGTACATCATAACACCCTCAAACATAACATCTAGCTTCAGAGATTGACGCAGATTTTTGGTCCAAACAGTCCGTAATGTCCAAAAAAATGTCCATTTCTTCCTTTTTCTTTCTCCTTATGCATAGGTTCGAATTTCATTCATCATTGTTCCACTTTCTTGCCTTTAATGGCTTATTAACTCACTGAACAACATTCTCAGGGTGTCCTTAACCCATAAAACTCAACAACAACAATATCCATCAAAGATATCAAACTTAAGAAATGGAAGTTCAAGGGTTTTAAGAACTTACTTCTTGGCTTCTTCCTCTTGAATGCTAGAACTCCTCTAGAGCTTGGCAAGGCTTCCTTATCTTCCTCCATGGATGCTCCCATACCCTTACTTCAACCTTTACTCACCTCTTTGGTTCTTTAGAGACTTGGGTGAGATTTAGATGTATAAGAATAGAGGTAGGATGAGTGTAGGCATAGTTTTCTCTCCTTTTTCTCATGCCATGTTCGAGCTCTTCTTCCCCTCTTTGCTATTTCTCTCAACTCAGCTCTCCTTCCTCTTGCAATGAACTGAAGTTTGGACTAAGGAATGAAGGAAATCGGATGAATGTTTGGAAGGGAGGAGTTGGTTTACCCGAGCTCCTTGAAATGATTTTTGAGGAGGGATGTTTGCCACATTTGGCTTCTCAATGCATGGTGCTTAGCATTTGACTAGTATGCCGGCTACTTCCTCTCCTCTCCTTAATTCTTATTGGCCCTTCATGCTTGGTGGTTCCCTCTTAGATAGACAACCAATATTTTCTTCACTCAATTGGTTTTCTCTCTCTCTAACTCACCCGAATACTTCTTCTTTTAATTCCTACATGCAAATCTTCTTTCTCTATTAAATCCCCACATGGGTCATGCAACATGGGTTGGGTCATGGGTAAAAATAATGGGTTTTAGGTTGGGCCATTAATTTGGGCCACCCTTGTAAAGTATTTGGACTACTAATTAAATCTCGAAGGAGTTCAAATAAAAATTCTAAAGCTTGGAAAATTATTTCTTAGCGTACACGCTTTAACAAAATTAATGAAATCGAAAAAGACGTAAAAATAATTGGCGGGAATAGTGCCGTGAATAGTACCTTGGGAAGCATGTCCAGTGAATAGTAAGTTTACGATTTTTCGCGAATTCAATTTATTTACTCCTACGAGACACAACACTTAAAATTCATACTTTCACAACATCCAGGTTATAAAATAACCTTAAAATACATCACATAAAAATAAAATTTAATCAATCTCGTAATATCAATAAACTCTAATTACAAGGGTATTCGCTATTTGCGATCGTTATTCTTCTAAATTAACTTCCCATAATTATGTACATAATGTACATACGTCCCTCCTATATTTGGGTAACATTTTTACACCACTCATTCCATAATAATCTCCATCAAACTATTTATTTAATCCAATAAATAACATGTTTGGGCGTATATAGTGCCCACGTGAATAACAATTCAACGATATTTCTCAAAATCACCGTCTTCACTTAAACGAAAACTTTCACTTACTAACCATTATATACGCATAATCTAGGTTATAACACAACCTTTAAATGCTTAATAAATAATATTATTAATAAAACTCTATTTTATTTAATAATATTTGTCAGCTCGAATTATCAAGCTACCCATTACACCATATAATAAGAATTTCGTTATTAAATTCTTAATATAACAGTTCCTGAAATCTGGGTTGTTACACTATAGGGTTTGTGTTTTAACTATTTATTATCAATATATATTATTATAGACATATAAATTAAATCTAATTAGTTTTAAGGCCCAATTTTATTAAATTAAATCTGACCCAAATAAAAGATAAAGTTCAAACAATATATTTAAAAAAATTTTTTATTTTATTTAGTATTATTATTAAAAAAAATTGGGTTATTGCAATAAAAGTTTGGTTACAATGTAGATAGGCTAAACATACATATTTAATGTAAAATTGTATAGACTATAGAACAATTATACCGTCTAGTTCAAAGCCTTTGGAAGGACCTATTGTGTGAAAACTGTCCGCTGCTCAAAACAAGCCGAGCAAGTGTCTAACGAACTATGTATTTATCTTATTATTTTCATACTATGTACTTCACTTTCATTGTTTGTTCCTGAAAACTTTTGGTTGCGACTTCCACTTTAAAGTTGCACAATGATTGTAGGATCAAAAAGTAAGTATCAAAAGTTCAGGATTGATCTCATCAACAATAGAGTAGGAGGACAAGCACACCACGGTTGACAAATTCATCGTTGGAGAACGCCAATGCTGAACTTCTTTCGAAATTTTTATTTTTTATATATTATAATATAATAAAGTTAACTTTATATATATTATTATATATTATATAAAATTTTCTGTTTTATATAAAAAGTTTTATGTTTTATTACTATTATTATAATATTATATTATAATAATATAACATTAAAATAAAACTTCGCAGGATAAAAGAAACTTGGGCACGCCAAGTTTAAAATTTTGTAGGATAATATTGATTGTGGGTCCAAGAAGAATTTAATAAAGTTGTGGGTCCCATGAAAAAAAAGTCAAACTTACAACAAACGTCTCATGCTAAACCACTCCATTTTGAACAAATATCTACCACGCATTACTTATCATACTTATCTTTAATCAACACTATTTATTCATCAATTATTTACACATTTTCAATCTTTCGATAATTATTCACAATTAATATTATAGACCCACAATACTGACAACCAGATCGCTCTCAAGAAAGAGGGGGCCTTCCGTTGAAATGGCGCGCAATTAAATGTTCTAAACATTGTCAATAATGCTAATTGGTCTAATAATATCATATCAAATAATATGAGTTATTGTGTTGTGACAATTATTGATTTAATAATATGAAATACTGTGCAGATGTTACTGTAACAATTATTGAGCAATAATATGAAATATTGTGCAGATGTTACTGTAACATTTATTGAGCAATAATATGAAATACTATGAAGTTGCTACTGTAATAATTATTTAACAATAATATAAAATACTTTGTCATATCTTGTGATACTGTAGGGTACCGCGTGCTACTGTAGAATACTGCGTGCTATTGTAGAGCATTGTGTGCTACTGTACTTTTATCAGCGGATAGTTTAACAGTTGCAAGAGATAGTACCGTAAACGATTTTTATTAAAAAAAGTTATTTCTGTAGTTTTCAATGTGACAGCCCAGATTTTTGGGAACTGTTATAATAAGAATTTAATAACGAAATTCTTATTATGAGACGTAATGGGTAGCTTGATAATTCAAGCTGGCGAATATTATTGAATAAAATTGATTTTTATTAATAATACTACGACTTAAGCATTTAAAGGTTATATTACAACCTATAATATGAGTATGCGATGATAAGTAAGTGTGAGAGTTTTCGTTTAAGCGAATACGGTGATTTCGAGAAATATCGTTGAATTGTTATTCACGCGGGCACTATATATGCCTAAATATGCTATTTATAGACCAAATATAGGTGGGATATATGTACATTGATGTACAAGATTATGGGAAGTTAATCGGGAAGAGTAGCGATCGTGAATCGTGAATACCCTTATAAACTGGGCTTATTAATATTATTAAAAGGATTAAATATTATTTTCATGAGATGTATTGTAAGGTTATTTTATAACCTGGATTATGTGTATGTGTTGGTTTTAAGTGTTGTTGTCACGTGGGAGCGAATAAATTGATTTGCAAAAAATCGCTAAATCACTATTCACATGGCACGTTTCCTGAGGTACTATTCATGCCAAAAAAAAAATTATGTCTTTTTCGATCTTGAATAATTTCGTTAAGACGCGTGTGCGAAGGAATAATTTTTTCAAGCGTTAAAATTTTTATTTGAGCCCATTCGGGATTTAATTAGTATCCGAAATGTTTGATATGGGTGGCCCTAATAAATGGCCCAACCTAAGACCCATTGTTTTACCCATGACCCAACCCATATTGCATGACTCATGTTGGGATCTATTAAAGAAAGAAAATCAGTATTTTGGTGCAAAGGTGGTACTATACGGGTAGTGGCCTAGTGGGAGGAGAGAGAGACCAAATGGGTGTATTAATATTTGCATGTTACTTAGTAAGGGTGCAAGCAATTGCCATGAGCCAATAAGAATTAAGGAAGAGACATTTGAACCAATGAGAATTTAATAAAGGAGGGAGTGTCGGCCAATGGTGGAATTGTGCTAAGCACAATGCATAGAAAATCTCTACTGCCTAACATTCCTTCTCAAAGACTAAACCCACACACTTGGGTGCTCAACCTATTCTCCTCCCCGAAGCCACCATTCCATTTTCAATTCTTCCATTTCAAAATCCCTCCAAGTTCAGTTTGCCAGAAAGGAAGGAGGAAGCTAGCTTCATTATAGTAAGGAAGAAGAAGGAGTTCGGGTACCTAGCAAAGGAGAAGAAAGAGACAAGGGTTCTAGAGAGAGAATGAGTGAAAGAGAGAAGTTTCAAAGAAGAGGAAGTGTACGGGTAAGCTTAAGGAAGAAGAAAGGACTTCAAGATAAGCCCTAGTTACTCTCCTTAGCATCTAGAATCGATTTTCAGAGGTAATCATCTCATCTAAATCCATTTCCATTTGATTTTTACTAAAATTTCCAAGCTTTTATGGTTTTTAAGCTATTTTGCTTGGTGATTGGTTTTGTTGCGCTTTTTGTTGTTGTTGATGGTTATGGATGATTAATAATGTTGTTAATGTAACGATCGCGGATCGCGGGTAGCTTTGTAACACGAGCCTATGAATTTTATTGAATAAATTGAACTTTTATTTATATTATTCCGTGTTATGTGTGTGAATATTTTATTACTACATATGATGTGTATGTGATAATTTTTGATTGTTATTATTTTTATTGGAGTTGATTAAATCATTAGAGAAATAGCACTAAAACGTTATTTACGCCAAGATGCCTTTTCGATTTTATGACTTTTCATAATTTCGTCAAAGCGTTAATGAGAGGGGTTAATAATCCAAATGTGGGATTTTATTTGAGCCCAATTGGATTTTTATTAGAAGCCCAATTGGTATTAAATTTGGAGTCTAAGAGAAGCCCAAAAGGTTATTAAGTGAAGCCCAAAACCCATGGACCTAGTCCATGAACCAAACCCACCATCCATGACCCACAACCCATGACCCATGAGGGAAATGGGTTATGTATTCAGCTGAACCATTTGTAGAAGGAAGAAGAGTACGGGAGAAGGAAGAGAGGGAGAAGAAATGAAGAACGTGATGCATTTGGGGAGAAGCAATTTCTTGCATTTGGTAGAGGAAAAGGAAGGAGGAACAATTGGGGAGAAGGGAGGGGGATTACCCGGGCATGGAGAGGAGCAAAGCTCACTCTCCCAGCCATGGGGAGCTGATGCGGGAGAGCATGCTCAGCTCCTCCCACCTCCAAGAACATCTGATCACTTCCTCTATATATACTCTCCCATTGCTTAACCTCCATTCCTTTCACTTGTTGCTTGGTAAGATAGCTGAAAATTGAGAGAGTGTAGGAATTGAGTGTGAACGAGTGAATTGAGGAAGAAGGAGTGTGGTAGCAGCTGCTATTTGATTCATTAACACCTTAGAACAAGCTCAAGAGGTATGCAATATAGAGCTTAGCTCATTTCCACATTCTTTCCAAGTTTCTAGTTTTGCTATGATTGCTTGTTGGAGTAATGTTGCTGAAATTGCTTGGTTGTTCATGAACGTGTGTATATGTTATTAGCTCTGTATAAAGCTTGTTAATAATGTGTAAAAGTGGAACAATGAATGAGAATCAAACCTTTGCATAAGGAATCAAGAAATGGACTGAAATGGACATTAGTGGACTGTTATTCATATTTTGTTAATAATGAAGTTGTAATCATCTTGGTTTGGTTATGTGCATTGGTTGTGTACTGTTTGTATATGTCCAGAAGCTATGGGAATTGATTTCATATGTGAAGTCAATGGTAACCATGTAATGATAGGCTATGAGTTATGAACTCTAAAGCCAAGCCCACCAACTATTTGGTTTAATGTCCATGAGAATGATTTCTCTAAGGAACATGAGAATTAGGAATGGTTAATTGATTAAATGATGTTATGATGCATAGCTCAGTTGTAAAAGAATGTTTTAAGTCATATAGACTTGTTGTATAATGGCTAAGAAGCAAAAGGGACGGAATCAAGAGTTTGGATTTTTGGGTTCTGCAGTAGCAGAACTTGAAAGTCCCTGGATGCAGAGTGGCGCAGCTGCGCCACTCCCAAGCATAGCACCTGCGCAGCTGCGCTGGGTTGCAGAGCTGGAAGTCCCTGGATTAGAGTGGCGCAGCTGCGCCACTCCCAAGTACAAGACCTGCGCAGCTGCGCCGGTCTGCAGAGCTGTATTGCTGTGCTGTTTCGTGTTGTTGATTTGATGCATGTTTACATAGGCCTAACATGTTATAAATACCCCAAAGCATATGTATGATATGTTAGTGTAATAGTTGAGCGAGACCCCCGTTTGGGTAGTCGTAGTGGCAATCAATGTTCGTAATGATTATAATGTCTTGATTAATGTAAGCCAATGTTTGGTGTCTATTGTGAGACTAATTGGTATGTGAATATATGTTTAAATGCGTAGGACATATTTGAAGGACGATTAACGTCAACTAGTAGCAAGCGCTTAAGGCAAGTTTCCTAAACCTTTGTCTAACCCTTGTGTTGGGCAAGTTCTCTAGCTTCATTCATTTTCTGTATTGAATGCTAGTTTCGTATCTTATACAAGAGACATATATTGTGCAAGTTTATTTGATTCATTTGATTATATTCTCTTGACTCTCATGCGATGTTTGAAGTTTCGATTTACGCAATACATATATGGTTGTGTGAATTCCTTACTTATGTAAATCTTTTAGTATTTACACAAGTATTCGAGCTATGTTATGACATAAATTGTTGAAGCTTTCAAGTTCACATATATATGAACTGTTATAGAGAACGTCGATGCCATTTGTTTCGGCTAGACAGATATTGAAATGTTTTATTGATTTGATAATAAATCCTTGAAATGTTATTGATGATTAAGTAGAGTTATCCAACCGAATTGTTTTGGTTAGGATTCCGAGGCATGAATGAGATGAACAACCCTAATATTAGGGGTAGTTTTTAGTCAGTTATTCTGACAAGGCATCGAGCGCCTAAAACAAACGCATATAGTCGTTTCCAGCTAGAGTGTTGATCAACATAGAGTACAATAGGCTGATCACCTAGAAGTGCTCGTAAGTAAGACGGTTTGCAGTTATAATGTTGTGTACCTTTTCAAGAAAGCAAAAGAAAGTTCAAGGTCTTATGACCACTCAATGTCGTTTCAAAAATATATTTTTAAAAACGGAAAGCAAAGTATTATTCTTGTTTATTTCAGAATATTTCACAAACTATTGTTCAGTTGTCGAAGAGAAATGATATGATTGATGATATTGTTGTTATTCAACTGTTATACTTGCTGGGCAATTGAATGCTCATTCTTGTTTTATATTAAACATTGCAGCTAAGTCCGAGCGAGTCGAAGGTTCCGGTAAGGACAAGGGAAAGGGCAAGATGAACGTCTAGATGGCGTCATAGTTTATTTGTATTAGTAATGTTGTAATACTAAGACTTATTATGTATTTGGAATGATGTTATGGTAATAGAACCTGGAATTGAGAGTAAGACGTGTTGTAATAATATAGTAATTACATTCATGTCTATTATGTTGTATGGAATAGGATGTACCGTGTAGCACCGGATTCGGGTTTGAGGTACCCGGATTTGGGGGCGTCACAGGTTGGTATCAAAGCCGATAGGTTTTAAACCTTAGGTTGGGGGAAAACCTTAGGAATATGACCGTAGAGAGAATAGTAGAGTTAGTAAATGAACTCAAATAGAGTTGTTAAGGGTGGATTGAGGAAATTCATCACTAAGAGTGTACTTAGAATAAACTATATTTGTTAAGTGTTATTATATTAATTGTTATTGTTATGTACTAATTGAGTTAGTATATTGGTTTGTAGATGTTTGGAGAAGAACCCGAGTATAGAGATATCCATGTAGTAAGCGAGGAACTGATCGCTCCACCCGAGCCAACACCCGAGCCAGTAGCAGATACTGAGGCTCAGATAGAAAGTGACCCGGAGGAAGATCCGGAGGAGGAACCGGAGATGGACCTTTCACTTGATGAGGATCCGTCCGAGCATGAGGAGGAAGCAGATGATATATTATCTGATGTTGTGCCTTCTGAAGAGGAGGAAGTGGCACCATCAGACATGAATAATCTGTTTGAAGTGGTACTTGACAGGAATGTAGCACTAAGAGGTAGAGTTCAAGCCTTAGAGGCGAGGGTTCAAGAACTCTTGCAAGAGAGACATGAGTTAGAGGTCTACTGGGAGGCAGAGATCGATGATAGGATCAGGGCCGAAGATCGGGCCGATGACCTGGAAGAAGAGGCAAGGATCAAGAGGGTGAGGACCGATAGGTCTAACTATGCGTTCAGGTCGTCACATGGGCGATTTCAGCGTAGGGTGACCCATTACCCAGCTGAGGAGGGCCAGACCAGGCACACCATTAGTAGGGATCTGGTGATGGCCATAGCAGATGACGAGTATGCAGACGCCATTAGGCGTGGTCTAGTTCAGTGATTAGACGAGGTCTAGATGTGTACCTTGTAAGGATGTAAATCCTAAATTTTGTATATGTAATAGATTATCTGGTGTAAATCCCATCTTTTTAGTAATAGAGGGATATATTGTATGCGAATAGCAGAAGCTATGTGTTACAAGATGTATGAAGTAAGAAGCATGTTAATATAAGTATGCTTATTTTAATGTGCCTTGTGATGAGTATGTTTATCCTAATGTGCCTTGCGATTAGTACGTGTACGTCTTAGTATTTACTATAATGCGCAAGGATGAATAGTAGATTAATAGTGGCATAATCTGTTTAGCAGAAAAATGCCGCCGAGATGGAGAGGAAGAGGAAGACAGGGAACACGGAGGAATGAGGATAGAGAATCCGATAATGAGGATAGAGAATCCGATAATTCTTCGTTTTACATTAACTCTTAATATTGTTTTAAATAACCTTTGTTTCCATCTTGAAAACCCTTTGTTTTCATTTAAACTCTTCTAAAATTTTTGCTTGATATAATAATTTTATGTTCAAAATGACTTTAGTAATATCAATGCATTATGTTTTTAGTTTACAATGTATTTTAAACCATTCATAACCCATTACATGGACATAGCATGCTTTTGTACTTAAACTCGAGTTTAAGTAGCGTATTCAATGTATTTATATATATAACTTATAATTAATATATTATTTTATACCTTTGTATTAATTTATTTCTATTTTATTTTTATGAGCTAGCTACCAAAACCATCAAAATCTCAACTACGCCAAACTGGCTGCTCAAAGGGCTGCCTGGCTGCTGCAGGGTAGCACAGCCAGCAGCGCGCTGCGAGCGGCTACTGCTACCTGCAGCAGCTGCTAGGCTCAGTGCCCATGCTTCATGACGCCTTCTTTGCAATTTAATAATTTCTAAACCACAAATCCGATTACTACGAATTTTTAACATGTTATAGGTGGTATATCCACCTATTTTTAAAAAATATAATTTATACAATTGGCACAATTTAAACAGACCAAATGAGGATCCAAACCAGCCCGCCCGCCCGGCTTGCTGCAGCGCAGCACTGCGCTTGCACGCCTGCTGCTGCTACCTGCAGCAGCTGCTAGTGGCCTGCCCTGCAGCCCCTGCTAACCCAACCCCTTTGCGATTTTATAACTCTTAAACCATAAACTCAGCTGCAACCAAATTTGAGTATGTTGTACACGATATGGTAGACTATTTTTAAAAAATATAAATCATCTACTTTGGACATTTTAGACAGTCTAAACAAAGTCTCGAAAATGCTCTGTTACAATTATTTTTTTAACATGATGTTTTCCTTTAAAAAAAAAGTCTTTCCCACTTGATTCAATCCATACAAAACATTTAATTTTAATTAGTTACATATGACATGCATATACACAACCTTAATCTTAGCTCCACTAACTTTCAATTTTCTAAGCAAAATAGTCCTAATGGGACTTTTAACAAACAGGTTATGCGCGTTACATTTACGAACAGATTTCTTAAGCTTTTGTTCATGATTTAAACCAAAATTTCCTTCCTTATTACTTCGCACAGCAACAACTAAGCTCCATCTAATCACACAACCAAATTATCATAACTCAATAATTACGTACATCAATTCAATTCTTTTAGTTTTCAAGACTTTAGAAAAAACATATATCTCATGGGCATTACATTAGGAGCTCAATTTCCATAGCTTGTTCAATACATATGAACCCAATTACCCAAATAATTATAATACATGCTAAACGAAATTTCCTTCCATGCTTTATAGCTACTTGAATATATTTAAACCAAGTTTCAATAGAAATCGTTTCTCTTATTACTTACTAATAAAACCCAGTAATTTCATACCACCAAACCAATTATTCATACACCTTAATGATCTTAATTAGCTGTCAAATATTACAAGAGATGAAGTTTTACCTCAAGCTTACTTAATCCCAATTGAATTTCGAGTCTGCCTTAGTTTCTTCTAAGTTCTTTCCTCTCCTTTAGCCGAACGAAATGGAGTAGAACATAGAGAAGGAACGGATGGAATTTGGAGGGCATGGAACTTTCAGAGTCTGAGAATTGCTTTATGAAGGAAAACGAATTTTTGAAGGTCTAGCTTTGGTTTGATATAGCTGAATGGCTCCTTGTTCACTACGAATTTTACTTGGTCATACGGATAATAGGAATAAGCCTATGATCCCGGCCTAATGCCAACTCCTGATATTTATTTTACTGACTCAGCTGTGTTTTGCTTGGAGGTTACTCACTTAATATCCCAGCTAGCTTGGTTTAGTATATTTATTATATACCTACTTATTTCCTAGTATATCACATATGGTACATATGTGATATATATAATACATTACACGTTCATGTATAAAAAAAATGTAATGCATCCCATAATATGTCTCATAAAAAAATGGAAGTTATACATTAAATAAAAATAGTATACATAATGTGATAATTTCTCCATATTAAAATAATTAAATTCCAAAAATTATTTTAATACACTTTATTTCATGTATACAATAAATTTTGTATACTTAAACTAATTTTATTTTCTTTCCGTACTATAAATTGATTCTAAATAATTTATTTACACGTAATAAATATATATTCGTATATTCGTCACATCACAGATACACACATTACACTGCACGTATACACACAGGCAGTACAATATATATTAAAAGAATTTTTTTTCATTAAATTCTTATTTTAATATTTATTCGGGAATTCGAATTATTACATGTATAACTTACAGAATTTCAATAAATAAAGAATTTGTTCAAATAAAGAGATTTCCATGAATTTACAACTTGCACAATTTAAAAATATCAAATAGGTTATGATAATTAACCAATTACTGAAAACATACTACTAACGATTCTTAATGTTTTGCGAATTATGATAATTACCCAATTACAATATATGTTATGATAATTAACCAATTACTGAAAACATATTAGATCGAGTCTGATTGTAGCCACGATCAGAGGCGGAACTAGGGGGGGTCGAGGGGGGGCATATGACCCCCCTAAGTTGGAATCTCCGGCAGCAGCCTTGGCTGTCGGCGGCGGAACCAAGAAGGGGCGAGGAGAAGTGACCCTGGTATTCTAAGTTTGTGAGAAAGAAAGATTTACAGAGGTAAAATATATGAGTCTATGTAGAGAGAAGGGGTTATATAATACTTAGAACTGGTGAGAGAGAGAGATGTTGGGTGGAGTTTACTCAAAACTCTTCTTTCCGTCTGCTACTTCATTTTCTTCTTCCCACATGACCATGTCTGCAGCTTTGTTCATTTCCTATTTTCTTCCTTGAAAGTGTCAAATTGGACCCCACATACATAGATATATAGGAGTATTATATATTTATCTTATTCAATCTTTTAGTTAACTCATGGCTACAAAATTAGACATAATTGTACTTATTTTATTTTTTGTTTTATCGGGAATTTACTTAATATAAATAATACTCTTTTTATTTTACAAGAAAAATTTTATTTATTAACTTTTTATTCTATAAAAAAAATTCTTTATATTAATAGTGGTATAATATAATATACTGTACATTTATCGTCGTATTATATTATTGAAATAATATATATTATTTTTAGCCATTACTATATGCTCTTGATATTTATAAATTTTATAAATTAAATACATACACAATGAGTGCAATCGGTCGCAAAAAATTTTTTATTCATATATTTTGACCCCCCTCCTAAGAGGCTCTGGTTCCGCCACTGGCCACGATCACTGGTAAGATGTGAGATCTGCAACAACTTTTCTTGCTCTCATTCTTTATACTCTTTTCCCATTTCTTAGTCAAAGTTATACCATGAATGGATCAACTAGCGTATTAATGTTGTTAGATGAGTTATCCATTCCAAAAATTAAGATTATTATTTATTTATTTTAAATGAATTTGAAACATTTTTAAACTTAAAATTGACATAAATTCATTTAATTTAGTCATTACAAAGATGAATATTGTCAATTATTTTAAAAGTACTACTAATTAAATATTTATTATTATTTGGTACTTTTTAATGAATTTTATAAATTTTGAGTTTTGAAAATATTTTGAGTCAGTATTATGTTTCAAATTTAGATAAACTCTAATTAATGCAGGCAACTCATAAATTCCTGTTTCACTTGACAGTCTTGATGGGGAAGGAAAAAACTCATTTCTAATTATGCATACTTCTTTTTTTTTTTTTTAAATTCTGTATTTGAAAATAAACTGTTATTGTAAAAATTACTCTTTAAATTTTAAAATTGAATGATAAAAAAATTGCAAGGTTTAAATTAACATTAATGCTTTATTATTTTATTATTTTTACTGTGTTTTGTAAATAAAGGGGAAAAAAATAAGGATTATAAAAGATTCACTTATTTCATTTTTCTTCCCATCCAAACTCATCCACTTTTGGAATTTGGATAAAAATTATTTGCTTTTCTTTTTTATCAATTAAAAAAACTCACAAACCAAAAAAAATGTTTTTAAAAAAAAAATGTTTTTTTAAACTCACACTTTTTGGAAAGTACAATATAATATCACTAACTTGATATCTCGTGCCAAGCATAGGATTTACAATTATGTTTTATTTATGAATTATAATCTATATTATTAAATGTACTTTTAATATTAGCTAAATAATGGTAGTATGATGTTATAAATAATAGTGAAAAAATAATAACAAAATAAGACCATCACGTGACTTTATTGTTCTAAAATAGAAATATATCTCTAATATTATACTGAGTGAAAAAGAAAATTGTATCCGTAATTTTAAAACAGTGCGAGTATTAGCTAAAAATCCTATCAAAAGTGATTTTAAAATGTTATTTTTAGACATTATTTATAAAATAGTTAGACATACAATCTTATGCAACAATAGTATTCATATTCGTTTTTAGTGTTTAATAAACCAACTTGGCTCATCAAGACAAAAAAAATAAAAAATAAAAATAAAAAAGGAAGAAGAATAATTAAAAGAGGATTCTAAATAAATGTATAATACATTTTAGGTTTCCTACAAAGAAAGGATCGGGATACTATTTGATATTCTATTATATAATTTATAAATGAGTTGCCTACAAAAAGTGAATAAAAGTAAAAATATCAACTAATTAAATTCAAATATAGTTTCATGAGTTAACTAAATTGAAGACTAATCAAAATATTTTAGTTAACTCATACAATAAACTTTTGTTTGTGCTGTTATAATAACAAGCTCACCAGCCATGTGCGAAGCACGGGCATCATGGATAATGATTTATTATGATACATGGATAATGGTTTATTATGATAATTAATTAAATGAAGGATAAATATTTAATTAAAATTTTGAGAAGATAATGGTAGTTATTAAATTATTAAATATTTATCTAATTAATAAATTGTTGAATTATATAGTATAGGTTCCTTCGATCAGTTACTAAGCTAAACATTTTGAATAGAATGTAAATTTATTTAGTTATGATTATGAGAAAGTAATTACTTTAATTTTATTTAGATTAGATGAATTCGTCGAAATTCTAATCCAAATAGAATTATGAAACTTAAGGTTTAATAAATTTAATTTATTATGACAATTAAGTAATTAATTCACTACAAGTTTTTAAACTAATTTACAACTATTACTAAAATTTAAATTTATTATTAATACAATTAATCATGTGATTTGATAAAATTTTATGTTTTAATAAATTTAATTTATTTATTATATTAATTTAATAATAAAATTCACGACTAATACTAAATAATCGAGTCACATGATTTATTAAGAGATTTCTCAATATCTTAATAAAATTTTAATAATAAAATTATCCTGCATAAAATTTGTTAAAATATATTATCTTACATAAAATTGTGATAGAAAAAGCTTATAATAAAATTGGTAGATATAAAAATAAAAATTCTTTTGAAAGATCCTTTTCCTATTAGAGATATAAAAACAAAATACACTTTCCTTTTTCCTAATAGGTTAGGGTTTTTTTTTTTGAATTCTTTACAAATTTGGAAAGTATTTGATTGTTTCAAATTTAGATAGTACTTATACTAATTTGAATAGAAAAAAAAAATTTTGAACCAAAAATTTGTGAAACGAAGTTTGTGCTTTTAGTTATACAAGCTCACCAACCCCGTGTGAAGTACGAACGACATGGATAATGGTTAATTATATTAATTATTAACATAATAAATTAAATATAGGATAAATATTTAATTAGGATTTTGAAAGATAGTTGTAGTTGTACTTATTTGTCTAAATAATAAATTGTTGAATTATATAATAAACGTTCCTGCGATCAATATTATGCTAAACATTTAAATAGTGTGTAAATTTATTTAGTTATTATGATTATGATAAAATAATTATGTTAATTTTATTTAAGTTTGTAAAAGCATTCTATATTAGTGTTTATATTAACAAAATTTGTTTAAAATTCTTATCCGAATAGAACTATGAATCACTATAATTTTTTAATAATTTTTTCTTTATTGTGTTTTAAACAAATTCACACATATTATTAATGAAATTAAATAATTAATTGTGTGATTTGAGTCTGCCACGTCAGAAATTACTGATGTGGCTTCCTGGATGGGACTTGCAATAGCTGATGTGTAAATAAAAAAAATTATTTTAATATCTATTTACACATTTATTCTACATTAAAGGGCAAATTCGTCAAACCACTTTATATTAAACATTAAAACTAAACAAAAACAATAAACCATCAGATTAAAACCATCAGATCAGAAGAAATCGATCAAAGCTCTATAAATGGATTTGTAGAAAGGGAAAAACTGTTCGTTCGTTTGTTCTCAGTTTTTCTTTAAATCAACACTCTCATATTTGTTTTCTTATTAATAATAATAATACTAACTATACGATTACATTTATTTATTATCGTGTTGGTATTCAAACCATCAGATCAGAAGAAATCGATCAAAGCTCTATAAATGGATTTGTATAAAGGGAAAAATTGTTCGTTCGTTTGTTCTCAGTTTTTCTTTAAATCAACACTCTCATATTTTTTTTCTTATTAATAATAATAATACTAACTATACGATTACATTTATTTATTATTGTGTTGGTATTCTTTTTCAAATCAAAATCAAAAACAAAAGAACAAAATGAAATTGAAAAATTAGTAATTGCTTGAAATAGAGAATAGAAAGCTTAAGAATCGCAGGTAAGATTTGAAATGGTTTGTTGTTTTTGTTTAGTTTTAAAGTTTAATATAAAGTGGTTTGACGAATTTGCCCTTTACTGTATAATAAATGTGTAAATAGATATTAAAATAATCTTTTTTATTTACACATCAGCTCTTGCAAACCCCACCCAAACAGCCACGTCAGCAATTTCTTACGTGGCAGGCTCAATTGAATGCAATTGGAAAAAAATTAATAGTTCAATCATTTAATTGAAAAAATTGAAATGTGGATCACCAAAGTGGAATATGGCCTATAGTTTAGAGTAGTAAATTATATTTAAGCCTTTTTATTATTATATAATTCTATATAGTAAAATAAAAATATGTTTGTTCATATAGTTTTTCTTTTTGAAGGATAATAAGTGACTAATCCATGTCAAATTGTTTATCATTTGCATTTCTTATTGTACACATAGAGAAATACACTTATTCAATATTAGATCAATTGTAAGTTTTAAAGTTTTTTTTATATATTTAAACTTGATGCAATTCATATATTATTTATAAACAATAAATTTTGTACATGTAACCATATATTATTTAAGTATGTGTGGTTTAATACTCATCATCACTTGATTTGATCAATAAATAGATATCATATATACTAATCGTAACTTCTTGTAATAATGTTTATCAAAAAAATTTATTGCAAATCTAATTATTTTCCTCTATAAATATTTATTTCAGCCTTAATAGACTCACAAAACCAAACCAAACCAACAATTTCCTTCATTTTGTCTCTATATGTATTGTTATTATTATAGACCATTAACTATTTATAAACAATAAATTTTAAAAATATAACCTCCTATTATTAAGTGTGTGCGCTTTAATACTCATCATGATTCATGACTAACAATCCGCAGGAAGTTCCTGTAGATAGTTTCCTTCCCTCATATAATTTTGAACAACATTTCGGATATTCTTATCAATAAAACCTACATTGCCCCTCCCTCCACTAATTTTACCAAGGACATTCATCATCATATATACTTGCACCAACACCAAATTTATTCAATATTTTCAATTAATTGTCGTGGTTATATTTCTCTGTGCCTAGATGAGATTTACCTTACTCGGACTAATTAATTCATGATTATGATTCCATTTCAGGGTAGAAATAACCCAATTATTTTCTTTTTTTGGATAGATAGCAAACATTTTATGTTGACACAAAGTACGACCTATATAGGCTGTTTGTCTCTTTCCCTTACTATCATAAACCCGAAATTTTTAGTTTCTAGTTTTTCGGCTTTACGACATTGATATAACCTATAACAAATATCATTCAAATTCACATGTTTTATAGTTGTCTTAATTTTAATTTCAAAACCATTTTATTTGGCATAAACTATATAAAAATCTTCAATATCGTCAACTGTGGAAAAACTTTGACTAACATAGTGAATTATCTCATTACAATTGAATAAATCCTGAATATGAACACTTTCATCTAGAATTTGCATAATAGATGATGAAAAAGAAGTATTAGAAATTAAATTAAACATATTATCAGCCATTATAGAAATCTTACCAAGAATTGTTAATGATTCAATAAAATTTTAAAAATGTTAGTACTTGCATTTATGTGGTCCCTTATTTAATTTAATGATGACTGAAATTAATGTATATTTGTAATGCCAAGTAGTTTTTGTAAAGTCCTTTGTGAAAGTAATGATGTAAAAGGACTTAGTTAAGGATCAAATTTAATTTGTTAGGTTGATCCAAATTGTAAAACAATTCCTTGTAATAGCTTAGTTGTCCCTGGCTAGAGGACTTTTCGCAAATCTAAAGAAAAACTACTATAAGATCGCAGAGTAAGCTGAAGATTATTAAAGATCGTAGAGTAGAAGTTAGATCGTAAAGCCAAAATCGCAGAGCTACTCGATTTCGTAAAGTAGACAGACAAGCTACTCTACGATATCACTCTACCATAACTAAAATCGTAGAGATTATGTCAATGCATGGTCATTAACCTTAAACACACAACCCTCAAGGATGATCTTCATTTGTACTTGTGATAAGAACAAGACATTTTTAAATTTCTATCTAATAGCTATATGAACAAGGACATAGGACACGTGCCTGCTGCTGCACTGTTCACAGTGTTAAGGAAAGCGACCTAAGGTGGTCTAAGCAGACACCAATTCAAATCAAACAATTAGATATAAAAAAGTGTCTTGAACTGAATGAAGCAACGCTAAATTCCCAAAGGGAAGATCCTAAGAAGAACTCTATAAAAGGACGACAACGTCAAGCATTACCAACTAAGAAATTCTACTAAGTCGAATTGCTGACACTCTGAGTTCAAAAAGCTTCACTCTACAATTCTTAACTAGTTAACTGCTGCTAAGACATATTGAAGAAGCACTCAACGTCACTTAGCAACAACTCTAAACCACATTCTTTTCTTTTCTGATTTGATCTTTGTAATCTTGTGTAATTCCAAGTCTGTGTGACTTGAACGATTATTTGTGAATCATTGTTGTAACAGTTCTGTGTGATCTAAAATCTTAGTGATTTTCCTTCCTTAGTAGAATATCCATACTCTTGGAGTAGAAGAGAGTACGTACTAGGAGACTTTTGGGCTCCGAACCTCTTAAAAATCCGTGTTATTTATCTTTCTGCACATTTACATTTTATGTCACTCTACGTTTTAATACTGTGATGTAATTCCACATTGCTCACTAATTTTAGAACTATGAGTTCTCAAATAATCTTTGAAGGGGTTTTTCAAAATTATATTATGTTGTGCATAACTTAATTAATTAATTTGTTTAACTTGGTAAACAATCTTGAAAAAAAAAATACTAATTAGATCTATTCAACCCCCTTTTTAGATCATTTTGTGCATTTGGGAATAACACAAAATTTTCACTTTCAGTTCTCTTTGCGCGGCGAGGGATTGTAATGTTCTCCCCCAAATGTTCATTTGCAGGTATATTATATAGGGGAAGCAAACAATCCGCAGGAACTTCTTGGGATAGTTAGCTTGAAAAGTTTTTGCTAACTATCTGCAGGAAGTTGTTATGGATATGATGTTTTTTTAGGGGCAAAGTTGAAAATTCACTGAGAATAAATATCCGAAAGAAGTTGTTGAGGATACTAATTAATTAGTATATGCAATTAGTATCCGCAACAACTTCTTGCGGATAGTTATTCTCACCTTTTAATTTTGACCGTCCGTAATTAGGTTGAATGGTTATAGATCTGCTGGTTGAAAAATGATTCATAGCTATGGATCACTCCCTTGTATATATATATATGGGAAATTTATAACATTAATTGTTTCAAAACTTTATTTTTTTAATAAATAAGTAGGTAAATATCTAGACCCATCTAAATTGTCTCTTTCCTCTCCTATTTATTGCTTTAAAATCAAAAAGATTCCTGCTTAACAGCATTTGACACCTGCCATCAATCTTAGGTATGTAGAGAGATATGTGGTACTATAAAATGCATGCTTAGCCGCCCCTATTCTTATCCCTAACCCTAATCCTAAACTTCCTTCTATCATGCCGCTTATTCTAAATCAAAGAGGCGTTGAAATCAGAGATGATTCAACTAATGAAGAAGACGATGAAGATGAAAACCGATTATCCTTTAAGGTCGGGCATCATGTTCTTTAACTCATTTATTTTTTCTAGATCCATTTTGCATAATTAAGGGATCTGTTATAGGAGTTCTTTTGATCTGTTTGGTATAGTTTCTAAAGCACACAAAAGTTAAGTAGTTAAAAATTTTTCACTTTGATTAATTTATTTTTCTGTTATGAATACCAATGTGAGCTTATCATATATATGGGATAGATCCCACATCAGTATGAGTATGAGATATCAATGTGGGGTTGATATTGGACCTCCCCACAGTGGACATCGGTAAGGAAGTGTGGTGTAATGCTATGAATACCAATGTGAGCTTGGCATATGCATGTGGGGCAGATCCCGTATGGGATATCAACCCCAAAACGTGGGGTTGATATAGGCTTGGACCTCCCTCTTGGATAACTAGTTTTTTAAGGAAATTGGGGTTTGAGCCTATGTCATAACATTTTCATTTTCCTGGATGGAGTAATCAAATAGTCTACTACTCCCTCCGTCCTACAAAAACTGTTTGTTATGCAAAATTCTAAAATTTAAATTGGTGTGAATTCAATTAATTTTAAATATCATGTAAATTACTCAAAAGTGCTATCATGGAAGAAATTGTTATTTTAAAGATGATATTAAATTCATATAACTCACAATTTAAATTTTAGGATTTCGCAAATTAACTAGGATCAAAACTAAATGATAATATTTCTATGGAATTGAGGAAGTATAAGGTATGCAGATGTAGATCTTCAATCGCATTAGGGTTCTTTTGATTTTCCACAGGTCGCAACAATTATGTAGTTGAATAAAAATGTACGTCTCTTTGGTTTAAAGTGTTAGCATTTGATTAAGCGTACTAAATCCCAGTTGCTATTAATTTGTTTATGGACAGGCTGGCATTATTAGGTCGATGTTTATGGCATTTCATAACAGTCTCATGTTCAGTAACTGGTTGGGCAGAATACCATGTTTCACAGGTAAAATTTCTCTGTCTTATGCCTATTTTCTCAAGTTTATTGAATTCATATTATTAATTTTGTCCAACTTTAAACTTGTACGGGTAGTACGTATGAGTTAATGTTCTTGAAACATCAGGGGATGTTCTTGTATTTAAAGGCTTTTTATTTGCTATTTTTCAATACTAGTTTGTGATACAAAGAATAGTTGATTTAGTTGAGTTTTTATTTGCTTTTTTCACGTCAACCAAAACTTTTGCAATATCTTGATACATGCACTTTCAATCTCGTTGTATTTCATATCTCCAAGTGCTCATTCTTCTGTACCATACTATAGCTAATTATATTGTTTTGGATTCGATCTTTTAGTGAACTTAATTGGAGCTGGAAAAGTTTATGCTGTTCAAACAAAACAAACACCCCGTAGTTGATAATTTTTTTTTTTCTATAACTAACTAATGAATCATGTTGTTGGTGAACAGAATTAGAGAACTTCCATTTAATAATATCATATTAATATCTAATACAAATTAAAATCCACAGTTTTCCTAACTCCACTGGAATGTTGCAACAATCCTTCTAATGAGTTTCATTAGTCCTATTGATTGTAGCTTGACTCTTAACAAATCAATGTAGTTCCTTATTAATTATGGAATAGGTTCAAATTTATCATCCATTTAAGGTTTTGCACAAAATTCTACTTTATAATGGACTTCACTTGCGTGCTGTAATGAAAAATCCTAGATTCTATATTTTAAGATTGGGTGTGATAGTAACATTGTAGGTGCAGTTTTGCGCAGTTTCTTTGAGATAGCAACTGCATCTTTGGTCTTGTCATCTTTATTTTTTGCCGCATTGCCGTCGCCACCAGTAGTATTTTTTGGAGCATTATCGGCAGCACCGTAGTGGACACCTGTTTTGCAGATCCGTTGATGGATACAGACTGGGAAGTGCTTCCTTTGGACATATTTCCATGTCGACATCCGCGACCAGGCCATATGTAAATTGATGAGGCAGTTGAACGATCTGGAGAGTTCCTTATAAGAAGTCTGTACTTCTGTATATTGCATGTAAATGTTTCATTTAAAAAAGTAATAATTAAGAATACGAGGCAATTCATTAATTATCCTGAAACTGGCGCCTAATTGGCACACTATTCCTGGAGATACAGACTCATGTCCAGATTTGGTATGTTACTTTTAGCCTAACTAAATGCTTTTCACTTTGTAGAATCCTAGTCCTTCGTATTTTCAATGTATGCTTGTCTGGTTATGACACAGCGGAAGACGGTAAAGAGAATAGAAACAATCACAAGAATTGAATCTATGTACTTTGCAATCACAGGAATTCACAAAGTAGGATAAATTGACTAGAAATAGTCACGAAGTTTATAAAAGTTGGATAATAAGAGAGTTAACCCTAAACAAATGAAAACATCCTTTAAATACTAAACAATAAGCTGAGAAACCTAATTATGCAAGAAATAATGAAATTACAAAAATATCCAAATAAACCCAAAGTTAAGTTCAAAACAATATCAACCCTTCTTGAACTTGAATTTCCTTCCTTTTCCTACTTGGACTCCAACTTGGACCGTGTCATTCCCCTCCACTTGAAAAAAACTCGTCTCTGAGTTGTGACTCGGCACCACAATGGGGTCTTCGTACAACGGACCATCAGTAGCATGGAAAGGATAAAGATCAGCCACATTAAACGTCCGCGAAATTCCCATACTGGCAGGCAAGTCGACAACATAAGCATTATCATTAATCTTCAGCAGAATAGTATAAGGACCATATTTCTTTTGTTGCAGCTTGCCGTATGTACCAACAGGAAACCGCTCCTTGCGTAAGAACACCATCACCTGATCCCCTTTTTCAAAAGTCAGCTTCCGATGATGTTTATCAGCAAGCGTCTTGTAACGCGCATTGGCCTGCTCAATCTTTTGTTTCACCGCCGCATGCGTAGCTTTGAATTTCATCCGCCATATTGGCAGCAGTTATGCTCATGCCAGGACCCTTAGGTAAACTGACCAAATCAAGAGTATGACGGGGACAGTTAGTATAAACAATAGAAAATGGAGACTTCCCTGTAGCGCTATGTGCGGCACTGTTATAAGCAAATTTTGCCTATGCTAAAGCCAAATCCCAATTTCGAGGCTTCTCTCTACATATACAACGAATCAAATTTCCCAAAGTACGGTTCAACGATTCAGTCTGTCCGTCAGTTTGAGGATGGGATGTACTACTAAAATTCAAAGAAGAATCGAACCGCTTCCATAAAGTCTTCCAAAAATAACTCAAAACTTAGTATTGCGATCCGAAGTGATGGACTTGGGCACACCATGCAACCTGACAATCTCCCTAAAGAATAACTTTGCTACCGCAGGAGCATCTGAAGTTTTCTTACAAGGTATAAAATGTGCCATCTTAGAAAACCGGTCAACAACCACAAAGACAGAATCAGCACCCCTTTGAGTTCTCGGTAAACCAACCACAAAATCCATCGACAAATCTTCCCAAATATTTTCAGGAACCGGTAAAGGTGTATAAAGACCCGCATTGGAGGATTTCCCTTTACCCGTCTGACACACATAACACTGTCCCACCAATTTCTCCACATCACGCCGCAACTTAGGCCAATAATATCGTTTCTGTACAGCAGATAAGGTCTTATCGCATCCCAAGTGTCCAGCAAGACCACCGCCATGCAAGTCACGAATTACCTTCTCCCGTAAAGATGAAACTAGAATACATAATTGATTCTCTCGCATCAAAAACCCATCCTGCAAGTAGAATCCCGACACAGGTACTCCAAATACACACTGTCGCCAAATTTCAGAAAAATCAGGATCATGCTCGTACAACTCCTTCAAGTACTCAAAGCCAATTATTTCATGACTAAGAGTAACGAGTAACGATACACGACGACTCAAAGCATCTGCCACCTTATTTTGCACCCCCGACTTATACACCAAACGGAAAGGAAACTTCTGAATGAAAGTACACCATCGAGCATGCATGTCTGAGGTAATCCGTTTCTGACTACCCAGATACTTTAAAGCTTCATGGTCGGAATACAACACAAATTCTTTCCCGATCAGGTAGTGCTCCCAATGTTTCAGAGTTCGAACAACTGCAAAAAATTCTTTGTCATAAGTTGACCATTTTTGCCGAGCCGTACACAATTTCTCACTGAAAAATGCTATAGGCCTCTTTTCTTGTGATAAAACAGCACCAATACCCACTCCACTAGCATCACAATGTACTTCAAACAGCTTATCAAAGTTCGGTAACGGAAGTACAGGGGCAGTACTTAATTTCTCCTTTATCATTGCGAAACTATTATTTGCTGCCTCATCCCAATTAAACTTCCCTTTCTTCAAACACTCTGTAATAGGCGCTGTAATGCTACTGAAATTCCTGATGAACCGCCTATAAAAAGTTGCTAGCCCGTGGAAACTACGGACTTCACTAACTGTCTTTGGGACAGGCCAATCTCGAATTGCCCTCACTTTCTCTTCATCCACCTGTATCCCATCGGAGCTAACTATGAAACCCAGAAAGAGCAACTTATTTGTCATAAAGCTGCACTTCTTAAGGTTCACAAATAATTTATTCTGCTGCAAGACTGTTAGTACCTCACGCAAATGCAAAAGATGTTCCTCTTCGGATTTACTGTAAATCAGGATATCATCAAAGTAAACAACAACAAATCGTCCAATAAATGGTCTCAATACCTGATTCATAACACGCATGAAGGTGCTGGGTGCATTGCTTAAACCGAACGGCATAACCAACCATTCAAACAACCCATCCCTAGTCTTGAAAGTTGTTTTCCACTCATCACCTGGCCGTATACGGATTTGATGGTACCCACTGCGTAAATCAATTTTGGAGAAAACCAATGAACCATGCAACTGATCGAGCATGTCATCCAACCTCGGAATTGGAAACTTGTACCCCACTGTAATTTTGTTGATCGCCCTGTTGTCCACACACATACGCCAACTACCGTTAGCCTTAGGTACCAATAAAGCAGGAACTGCACATGGACTCATGCTCTCCTGTATATGCCCCTTCTTCAGTAACTCGTCCACCTTTTCTCGCAGTATCTCATTCTCCTTCGGGCTCATCCTGTAATGAGGCAAATTTGGCAAACTAGCTCCAGGAATTAAATCTATCTGGTGTTGTATGTCTCTCATTGGAGGAAGTTCATCCGGCAGTTCATCTGGCATAAGATCACTGAATTCAGCCAACATAAGCTTAACTGCATTAGGTACGACAGATTCTTTCGACTTCCCCTTCATCACGTCTTTCACAACCATACAAAATAAGTTTCCCGTCTCCTTCAAATCTGCTAAAAATTCCTTGCGGGTGTGTGCTATTGTTAGGAATGTCTTCCCCTCCACTTTAGAAGCTTTGGGTTGGGTATTTTTTTCAACGGCAACAAAGTATACCGTACATCATCTTTCTCAATTCGATAAATATTTTCTCTTCCTGAATGCTGTACATTAGTGTCGTACTGCCATGGCCGCCCAAATAAAATATGACAAGCATCCATATCTATGATATCACAATAAACAGTATCTACATACTTGCCAATTGAAAATGGGACCTTACAGCGTTCAGTTACTTTAACTTCGCCAACAGATTTAATCCAACCGATCGAGTAAGGACTAGGATGTTTCTCCACAGGTAAGTGTAGCTTCTCAACGACCTCTCTACCAATAATATTTTCGTGGCTACCACTATCAATAATCAAATCAAAAGTCTTACCAAAAATGGCACATCTAGTCTAGAACAGTTTGTGGCGTTGGTTTTCTTCTGCCGGTTTTGGAGATAAAAATAATTTCCTTAATACATACACTTGTTCTTCTGCCTCATACTCGTCATCTTCACCTTCAGCTTCACAAATGTTTTCATACTCCTCATTATCCTCATCATAGTTTACGATGTTCACAGTACGCCTCCGACAATCTGCCGATGTATGTCCTGACCCGCCGCACTTATTACACTTATCCCCATAATTTTTGGCATAGGGGTTAGGTGCTTTCTCCTGCACCATCGGCTATTTTCCTTGGGCCTTTTCAGTCATAGCCCGATCACCACGTTAAAACTGCCGTCCTTGGTAATTCTGCAAAGTTTGGAAAATAGGGTTCTGTCGATTGTTCCACCCACGAGTCTTATCCCCAGAATTTTGTCCTCCTTCTGAATAATTTCTGCGAACAGGTTCGGGACGAGGTCTCTCCTGCAAAATAATTTCAGCCTTCAAGGCCAAATTCCTAGCGTCTTCAACACTAAGTACGGTCTGTACTCCGATTTTCTCTCTAACCTCACGTTTCAGGCCTTCAAAATACCTAGAAGCTTTCAGAACTTCTGACTCCTGTAATCCGGTACGTTCCGTTAACCTTTGAAACTCTGTTGTGTACTCATGTACGGATTTATTGCCCTGACGACACTTCTGTAATTTTTGAAACATGACCTGTTCATAATCCAATGGCAAGAACCGTTCTCTCAGCATCCTTTTCATCCGACTCCATGATATCACCGGTGTTTTCCCTTGCCTTCTACGAGTGGACTGCACGTTCTCCCACCAGATACCAGCAGCTCCCTTTAGCTTGTACGCCACCAATTTCACTTGTTTTTCCTGTGGGGTTGAAGCAAAATCAAAGAACCTCTCTACTTCGTATAGCCAGTCCAAAAACGACTCAATATCAAGAGTCCCATCAAAAGTGGGAAGATCCACTTTAATTCGAAAATCCTGATTTTGGCCCCTCAGATCGTCTCTAGCCCGGAACTGGTTACCACGCACCATAGCCCTATTATCAGGCTCCTCATATGCACTAAAATCCTCCTCCTCATCATCATCAGAATCCTCTCTCCTACGTTCCTGTCCATGCCCCCGACGGTTGATACGTAGTCTGTGATCTCCGCCAGTACTACGATCATCATCTTGACGCATGTCGACCCTAACAGCTCCCATCCTTGCGTTTAGCTCGTTGATTGCTACTGCTAGATCTCCAGTAACAACGTCTAGCTAGCCTATTGATTCTACCAATTAGGGTCCCAATTGTGGCCTCTAGATTCTGCAACGCAGTCCAGATGACTGTCGTCCCTTCGTCGTTACAAGGAGGTGGGTTGTCTTTCACACGTTCAACAGCCATCAATTCACAGGCTAGAATCCTTGCTCTGATGTCAACTGACACAGGGGAAGACGGTAAAGAGAATAGAAACAATCACAGGAATTGAATCTATGTACTTTGCAATCACAGGAATTCACAAAGTAGGATAAATTGACTAGAAATAGTCACGAAGTTTATAAAAGTTGGATAATAAGAGATTTAACCCTAAACAAATGAAAACATCCTTTAAATACTAAACAATAAGCTGAGAAACCTAATTATGCAAGAAATAATGAAATTACGAAAATATCCAAATAAACCCAAAGTTAAGTTCAAAACAATATCAACCCTTCTTGAACTTGGATTTCCTTCCTTTTCCTACTTGGACTCCAACTTGGACCGTGTCAGGTTATCACGTAATTATATATTTTTCTATTGTGAGAAATGAACAACTTGTAGCATTTTGTAAGCGATGCCTAGAAAATTTTATGATATTCAATAATTAATTAAGTGAACTAATAGATGGTCTATATTTCCTTTGAATGGCAGCCAATGGCTTGAAGAGACTCCAGGGTCCCAGAACCTAGTGTTCTAGTACCACATTTTTGGTATTTTCCTCTTCAATGTTACAGCAAGAATTCTATTTAAGGATCATTCGACATGTAAGGTCAAGTAGCTAGTATACGATACCTGAACTTTCATTGCTTGGGCTATAATGTGTAGTAACATTTTGAGCTTTTCCATATCATTGTGTTGTTTTCCAAGACAGATATCATATATGTTTGTTTAATTTGGCTTTTCTTGCCATTTGAACCAAGCCTATTTTGAAATTTGTTATCTTCTTATGTTGGTTTTTTTAGATTATCTTTTGGATACGAGATATCTTTGTTATGCCTGGGGTATGTCCTTGTAAACATGTACTTTATAATTTCTCGGTTGTCTATGAACTTAAACTCAATTATCGAAAAAAATTTCTTATCAATTAAATTTTGTAGTTTTTGAATATTATATTCCCTAAACTTTCATTGCTTGGGCTATAATGTGATGTCTATCTAGTAATCCATATCATTTTGTTGTTTTCTTTTTTGTCTATAAGCAAATATCTTTTTTGGTAAATAATATATATTGAGAATGTTTGTGTCGACTTTTTGGTTACCAGTTACGTGAAAAAATATTAATGATAATTTTTCTGGAGAGACATGTAACAGGTGGGATCTTCTTGTAATTTTGTCCAATCTCATATATTTATATATTTCACAATTGTAATTTGACATAAACTTGTCGCAATACATAGCACGACTTATCATTTTTTCCTATATTGTTGACAAAACCAAGCTCTTTTCTAACCTCATATCACTTTTAATTTCATGGCGTCGTTAGTCCCTATGTAGAATTGACAAAAATTTACAACTTCAATTCTAAAACAAGAAAAACAGGTCTAGCTTTTAGTACGTAGAATAGGGAAGAAAGTGTAAATATGATACGTACATTACAAGTTGATAATTTTAGAAAATGCCTATGTTTGTAAATTTCATAAAGCAAATGAAAATATGATTTTGGAGAAAATAATATATAACTCAAAAAACGGTATCAAGTTTTACAAAACTGAACATATAAAAGCTGATTAGTAATTTAGTTTTGACAAATAACACCATTACATTATACGAGTCTCGTAAAATCATTACAACAAATGTATTAAAAGAAATTTTGAAATAATATAGACTTCTAGTTCATTGTTTTGATCTCTAAAATATCGTTCAAACAAATTACCCAACAATGAACGTGTATAATTTTACAATTTATACTTGTAAATCAGTGCAACTACTATTTAAAGTCACAATAGGCATTTCCGAGGCTTCTCATTTATTTTGAGTTGGCCTGGCAACGGGTTCGGGGCGGGTATGGTCTGGAGACCCTCCCACATACCTGCCCTACCAAATGTAAACTTTACCTCCGAACTTGACCTGACCCACAAACAAGTACCCCATGGCCAATACCCGTCCCCCCACCTCATTTATCAAAATTCCCTCTTTTCCAAATTAAATTATTTTGATTTTTTAATAGTATTTTTTTTATAATTATTTTTATTTCAAAATCAAACAATATGTAATATTTCTATTACTAACAATACCTTGTATTACAAACTTTATGAACATTTAATTAAATAAAGTAAATAATTACATAATTATACATATACAAAAGTTAATTTTAAAAGTATATAAATATATGAATGTATATAATCGGGTCGGGGCAGGAGGTATATCTCATACTTGATCTACCCTATAGAGTTTATAAATTTTGGTCCAAGATCAGGCGGGTCTCGTTGGGGTCGGGGAGAATTGCCATGCCGATTTTTGAGGCTTTTTATTGACACTCGGAGAGACCATAAGAGCACAAGTTGAGTTTTTCTTCAGAATTCTTATCATAAAAAATCAGCAAAAGGATGAATAAGCCAGGTGGCTCTTCTTAGATATGTAGGGGGGGGGGGATTAGTCAACGGCCGCAGCTGAATTTGTTTCGGCAATAACAAGACTTATGAGTTTTCATTTTTTATTTTTTATTTTTTTTGTTTTTTTATTTTTTTTCTTTTTTAAATATCAGCAGGAGCATGAATAAGTTGTTGAAAAATAAACTTGTCTCAAAAGTAATTAAGTATTTTTATTTAATTAATATACATGTACTTATTGGTTCATGTAACTAGTTGAAAAGGTGCCTATGGAGTTGGTTTTTCATTAAGTGCTCATTCATGTATTTAGGTTTATACATGCTAGGAGATTCCTATAAATACCTATGTATTCAACTCATTTGGAGCAAGCAAGAAATATAAAACTTCTTTGTGATAACATCTTCTCCATTTTCTCTAGTGTGTGTGAGTTCATTATATTTTCAACAAATTGGTATCAAGAGCTAAGTTGCTAGTAACACCCACTAGAAAATGGCAAATGGATCAGTCCAATTCCAAGTTCCTCAATTAAAGAAGGATAACTATGAGAGTTGGTGGTATTCGCATGAAGGCGATTTTTGGTTCACAAGATCTATGGGACATTGTGACCAAAGGCTATGAAGAGCCCGAAAATGAAGATTCGCTACCACAAGCACAAAAGAAAGCTTTGAGTTCGACAAGGAAGAAAGATCAAAAAGCGGTCACTATCATTCATCAATGTTTGGATGATGCAATGTTGCAAAAAGTTGCTCTTGCCACCACTACCAAGCAAGCATGGGAAATTCTCCAAAATTCATTCAAGGGAGTCGCCAAAGTGAAGAAGGTTCGTCTTTAAACCTTGAGAAGTGACTTCGAAGGTTTGCGTATGGAGTCCGAATCAATTTCGAATTATTTTTCTAGAATTTTGGCACTTGTCAATCAAATGAAAAGTAATGGTGAGGAAATTAGTGATGTTCGAGTAAATGAAAAAAATCCTTCGTTCTTTAAGTCCCAAGTATGAGTATATTATTCTAGCCATTGAGGAGTCAAAAGACTTGGAAACCATGACCGTTGACGAACTTATGGGTTCATTGCAAATCCATGAAGAGAGGCTTAAAAAGCAAAAGAAGGGGCCTATTGAGCAAGTGCTCCAAGCGAAGCTTTCTTTCAAGGAGAGAGAAGAAAAGTATGTAAATAGTCAACAAGGTCGAGGTCGTGGCCAAGCACGCAGCCGTGGAAGAGGTGAAAAAGGAAGTCACTACTCTCCTCACAAAGAAAAAAAGGGTCAAGAGTCTCACCACACAAGAGGACGTGGAAGAGGAAATTATTCACGACTGTATCAAAGGAGGTATGATAAATCTCGAGTTCAATGTTACAATTGTCATGATTATGGGCACTATGCTTCGGAGTGTAAGAATGATTAAAAGATGTTGAAGGAAAGTCAAATTATGTGGAGAAAAATGTTGAAGAAGTGGAGCCCACTTTACTGTTGACATGCAAAGGAAAGATGAGTGAAGATGACAATACATGGTTTCTTGACACGGGTGCAAACAATCATATGTGTGGAAGGAAAAATATGTTCGTTGAGCTTGATGAATTTGTATGCGGCAATGTCACTTTTGGAGACTCGTCAAAAATTCCGGTTAAAGGAAAAGGTAAAATTTTGATTCGCTTAAAGGATGGAAGGCACCAATTTATTTCAAATGTTTATTATGTGCCAAATATGAAGAACAATCTTTTGAGCTTGGGGCAACTCTTAGAGAAAGGTTATGATATTTTGATGAAAGATTTTAATCTTTCAATAAGAGATCAATCCGAAAATTTACTAGTGAGGGTGCCTATGACAAGAAATTGAATGTTCTTATTGAATATTTAAAATGATATGGCAAAATGTTTAAAAGCTTGTTTCAAAGATCGCCACAATAAAATGGGGTGGCGGAGAGAAACAATAGAAGCATCTTTAACATGTCTCGAAGTATGTTGAAGAGCAAGCAAATGCCAAGAGAATTTTGGGCCGAAGCTATTGATTGCGACATCTATTTGTCAAATCGTTGCCCGACTAGAAGTGTTGAAGACATGACACCACAAGAAGCATGGAATGGGAGAAAGCCAAGTGTTTCTCATTTGCTTGTTTTTGGGAGTATTGCTTATGTGCATGTACCGAATGAGAAGAGGTCGAAGCTAGATGATAAAAGTGAAAAACATACTTTCATCGGCTATGATGCAAGATCCAAAGGCTACAAATTGTACAATCCAAGCAATGGCAAAATTGTGATAAGTAGAGATGTGAAATTTGATGAAGAAAGCTTGTGGGATTGGAACATTGCAGAGAAAAATTATAATTCTTTCCTTTCATTGACGAGGAAGCACAAGAAAGAGAGCCAGACTCAGGGAATCCTATTTCTCCACCTCCATCTCCACCATCATCTAATGGACAATCTAGTCCATCTTCATCTCAATTAAGTTCAAGTGAGCGACCTCAAAAGATGAGAAGTGTGCAAGAAATTCTTGATAGTACCGAGGAGGTAAATATTGATAATTTGAATTTATTTTGTCTTTTTGCAGATTGTGAACCTATGGGGTTTGAAGAAGCATCCAAAGACAAGAAATGGAGGAGTGCCATTAATGAAGAAATCAAATCCATTGTGAAGAATGAGACATTGGAGCTTACTACACTTCCAAAAGGTCAAAAGCCAATTGGGGTGAAATGGGTGTACAAGATAAAGAAGAATGCAAAGGGTGAAGTGGAGAAATACAATGCAAGATTAGTAGCCAAAGGCTACAATCAAAGACCTGGTATTGACTATGATGAAGTATTTGCCCTCGTTGCTCTCTTGGAAACTATAAAATTGCTTGTATCATTGGCGGCTCAAAATGATTGGTCAATTTACCAAATGGATGTGAAGTCTGCATTTTTAAATAGATTTCTTGAAGAAGAGGTGTACATGGAACAACCACTTAGCTATATTATCAAAGGAGAAGAAGATAAAGTTTTAAGATTGAAGAAGGCATTATACGGATTGAAACAGGCGCCAAGAGCTTGGAATAGCCGAATTGATAAATATTTCCAAGACCATAATTTCCAAAGATGCCCGTATGAACATGCCGTTTATTCAAAGGTTGGAAAAAATGGCGATATTTTATTTGTGTGCTTGTATGTTGATGATTTGATTTTTACGGGAAGTAATCTAAGCATGTTTGAAGAATTTAAGAGGGCTATGGCGCATGAATTCGAGATGACGGATATGAGTCTCATGACTTACTACCTTGGCTATGGAGTAAAGCAAAGCAAAGAATGGATTTTTATCGAGAAAGAATTTACAATCGCTCAAGTAGCGGAAGAGCAGAAGACGACTTTTGCTACATAATGATGAAAGGCGAAGCTAACTTTTGGTGGGAGGCGAACCTAAACAGGGTTGGAGCAGGAATAATACCGTGGGAGAGATTCAAGAAAGTATTCTTTGAGAATTACTTTCCTACAAGCATGCAGAGTCGCATGGAAATACGATTTCTGGAACTAAAGCAAGGGGATATGACTGTACCTCAATACGCTGCAAAATTTAACGAACTGGCGAGGTTTGCACCTCATCAGGTTGATACAGAAGAAAGGAAAACTAGGAGGTTTGAGCAGGGTCTTAAACTGTGGTTGTATAATAGGCTATCAGTGCTGCAGATAAACAGTTTCGCTACCCTTTTGGAAAAAGCCATAATTGTTGAGGGAGGAAGCGAGGTTCTGATGAAGTTCAACAAAGAACAGAAGAAGCGCAAGAATGAAGAAGTGCACAGAGGTGAAGGAAGTAGTGGAGGTACTAACAAAAGAAAATGGAATAACAATAAGCCAGGAAATTCTGAAAATAAACCGAGAGATTCAAAGAAGAAGATAGATACTTGTAAGGAGTGCAGGAAGAACCATTCGGGCGCATGTCTGAAGGGTAAGAATGTGTGTTTCAATTGCGAGCAAGAGGGACACATTTTTCCTAATTGTCCCGTCCCGAAAAAGAATGGGTGTTTTACTTGTGGAGCATTAGACCATCAGGCGAGGAACTATCCGAGAAAAGGGACAGGTGGAGGAAATGGGAACAAGGGGAGCAACAATGACAAACAGACAATGACTAGTCCAGCCCCACTTAATTGACCAACCGTAAGGACTTTCAACATGACTGTGCAAGATGCAGTGGCGTCCAAGGATGTGGTGTCAGGTATCATTCCGATCAATGATATAAATGCATATGTATTATTTGATTCGGGTGCTACATGTTCATTTGTATCATGTGATTTTGCGCAATGATTAAAATTACCACAAGAAGAATTAGAGTATCCTCTGAACATAGAAGTTGCAAATAAGGAAGTAATTTCCGTTAGGCATATTCACATGAATTGTTGCATAACTATAGGAGGGCATGAGTTGTATGTGGATTTAATTCCAATTCAACTTGGCGAGTTTGATGTAATCTTAGGAATGGATTGGTTGTATAACCATGGGGCAATGATAGATTGCTATAAGAAGATAGTGAACTTTCAGACTTTAGGTCAGACTAAAGTAGTGTTCTATGGTAATAAATCACCTAGACACTCTTGTTATTTGACGATGATGCAAGCTAGGAAGCTGTTAAGAAAAGGATGTGCAGGTTATCTGGCTCACGTTGTTGATACCCAGAGGATGGGAGCAGAGATAGGACAGATACATGTGGTGAGAGAGTTTATAGATGTATTTTCGGCAGATCTGCCAGGTCTTCCGCCTGATAGAGAAATTGAGTTTGTTATAGATGTATTACCATGAAAAATACCTGTTTCGAAAGCTCCATATAGAATGGCACAGGTAGAGATGAAAGAATTGATGGTTCAATTACAAGAGTTGTTGGATAATAAATATATTCAACTGAGTGTGTCTCCCTGGGAGCACCAGTTTTATTTGTCAAGAAGAAAGACAGATCGTTAAGACTTTGTATCGACTACTGGGAGTTGAACAATGTGACGATCAAGAACAAGTACCCATTGCCTAGAATCGATGATCTGTTCGATCCGTTGAAGGGAGCAAAATATTTCTCTAAAATAGATTTGAGATCTGGATATCACCAGTTAAAAGTGAAGAAGGAGGATGTACCGAAGACAGCATTCAGGACTCGTTATGGCCACTATGAGTTCTTGGTGATGTCTTTTGGGTTGACGAATGCTCCAATAGCATTTATGGATTTGATGAACTGTGTATTCAAGCAGTACTTAGATAAATTCGTAGTTGTGTTCATAGATGACATCCTGGTCTACTCTAAGATGCAGGAGGATCATGCTGAACATTTGAGATTGGTGTTAGAAACACTAAGAATGGAAAAATTGTACGCAAAATTTTCTAAGTGTGAGTTTTGGTTGGAAAGAGTTCAATTTTTGGGACACGTGATTGATAAAAACGGAATCTTAGTAGACCCAGCAAAAGTGGAAGCAATGATTAACTGGGAGCAGCCGAAGACACTAACAAAAGTGCGGAGTTTCTTAGGATTGGCAGGTTATTACAGGAGATTCATTCAAGATTTTTCGAAAATAGCAGGAACTCTAACTAATTTAACAAAGAAGTCAGTGAAATTCGAATGGACAGAAAAATGCGAGAAAAGCTTTCTAGAGTTGAAGAAAAGATTGAGCGAGGCGCCGTTGTTATGTTTACCAGATAATACAGGAGGATTTGTGGTGTACAGTGATGCGTGGCACAAAGGACTCGGTTGTGTGCTTATGCAACATGGTAAAGTTATTGCGTATGCGTCACGACAGTTGAAGGATTATGAGAAGGGATATCCTACCCATGACCTAGAATTGGCAGCGGTAGTATTTGCCCTAAAAATATAGAGGCACTATTTATATAGTGAGAAATGTGAGATATATACGGACCACAAGAGTCTAAAGTATATCTTCACATAGAAGAAGCTTAACATGAGGCAGAGGAGATAGTTGGAATTGATAAAAGATTATGATTGTGAAATCTTATATCACCCGGGGAAGGCTAATGTGGTTGCCGATGCCTTAAGCAGAAAGAATAAAGAGAAATTGTTAATGTTAACAACTCGAGAAGAGCTAATCAAAGAGATGGCCAGGATGGAAATAAAAATCAAATTTCCGAACGAGTTGGAAGAGAAATTGTTTGCAATGGAGGCTCGCCCAATTTTATTAGACAGAGTAAAAAAAGCACAAAGCAATGATGGATAATGAAGGATTGTTGAGATTTGAAGATAGAATTTGGGTACCGTTAGTACCTGAATTACGAGAAGAAATTTTACAAGGGGCTCATAGCTCGAACTATTCAATTCACCTGGGGAGTACAAAGATGTACCAAGACCTTCGTCAATATTTTTGGTGGCCAGATATGAAGAGGGAAGTTACAGAATGCGTCAGTAGATGCTTAACGTGTCAAAAAGTTAAGGCTGAACAACAGAGACCAAGTGGTTTACTTCAACCCTTAGAAATTCCAGAATGGAAGTGGGAGCATATCACGATGGACTTCGTGGTAGGGCTTCCAACTACTCAGAAGGGATATGATGCAATATGGGTGATCGTGGATCGTTTAACTAAATCAGTGCATTTCTTGCCAATTAAGGTAAGGTTCAAGCTAGACTAGTGCGCCAAACTTTATGTCAAGGAAATAGTTTCTAGACATGGAGTGCCAATATCGATTGTATCAGATCGTGATCCGCGATTCACAGCAAATTTTTGGAGAAGTTTCTAAGAACACATGGGAACACAGTTGAGGTTGAGCATGACGTATCATCCTCAGACAGACAGTTAAAGTGAAAGAACGATTCAGACACTAGAAGACATGTTAAGAGCATACGTTATGGATTTTAAAGGAAATTGGGATGACCACCTACCGTTAGTAGAATTTGCATATAACAACAGTTATCATGCGAGTATCGGCATGCCACCTTATGAAGCACTGTATGGGAGACAATGCAGGACACCACTGTGTTGGGATGAGGTAGGGAAACATCGACTACTTGGATCGGAACTGGTTCAGCAGACTGCAGAGGTTGTCAAGAAGATAAGAACAAGGTTAGTGTCGGCTCAAGATCGACAGAAGAAGTATGCAGATCAGCATAGGCAACAATGAGAGTTTGATGTCAGAAGTTATGTGTTTCTAAAGGTATCTCCCTGGAAAGGGAAGATAAGGTTTGGAAAGAGAGGTAAGTTGAGTTCGAGATTTATAGAACCATTCGAAGTGCTAAAGAGAGTAGGTGAGGTGGCTTATAAAGTAGCTTTACCTCCTGAGCTGGGACATATTCATAATGTGTTTCATGTGTCAGTTTTACGACCATATAAGCAAGACTACAAGCACGTGATAGAGTATGAGCCTATTCAAGTTGAAAAAGACCTAACATATGAAGAAATTCCTACTCAGATAATTGATAGGAAAGAGCAAGTTTTAAGAAATAAGATAATATCTTCGGTAAAGGTAGTTTGGAGAAACCATAATGCCGAAGAGGCTACGTGGGAGCTCGAAGAAAATATGAAGAAAAATTATTCTCATCTTTTTATTTAATCTTATAATAGTGATTCCGGGGACGGAATCCTTATAAGGGAGGAAGAATGTAATAACCGAAAAAATCATGTAGCATTGTAAATAAGGTTATGTATAGTTATTAATGAAATGAAGTTTGTTTAAATTTTTATGCAAATGTTATAAATGAATAAATATATGTGTAATATATTTATTTAAGTGATGAGAGATGTAAGTTAATAGTTAGACAAGACTAATTAATTTAATTAGTTTGAACTAACTAAGGAATAAAAAAAAAGAAATAATTTAATCAAGTTGATTAAGTGTTAAGAGAATTAAAGCTTAGGTTATTAACTAACAAAGCTTGGTTACTAGCCTTGTATGACAATGTAAGAGAGCCCAAATTAATTATGCAAGTAAGTTACTAATGGGGCAAAATAGTTAAGGAATTAAACCTAGTTGACAAGCCCAAGTTAAATGTTAATTGGGAGAGTCCAAGAAAGAATTAAAATAGCATAAGCATGAGTTCAATACAAGCCCTAATAAATCTTGCAAGGAGCCCAAAAAGCCAAGCCTAAGTCCTTGATCCAACTTCTAAAAGTGGTGATGCATTAATGATGTAATAAATGAGTTAAAAAAAAGAGAAAAGAAAAAGAGATGGTGGGAGACATAGTGGGGAACAAAGAGGGAAACAAAGAGGGAAACATGGAAGAAAATAAAGAGGAAAATGAGGATCATGGTTCCCTAGTTTGACTACCCTAAATCCTAGCTTAATTGATTGGATGACTAGGGTAAATAGTTAAGACAAATGAGAGGAGATGAAAAGATGAGGGAGTGTACCATAAATGAAAACTAAGAAAGGAGGATCTACTTGCAATTCTTTCATTTGGGCCTATAAATAGCAAACACCAAGAATACTTGCATTATATTACTTCATTTTCAGAAAACTAAGTTAGACATAAGAGAAAGAGAGAGTTTAAGAGCTTGGGGGAAAGCTTAGGAGCAAGAGGAGGAAGTTTTACCAACTAAGTGAAGATAATACCTAAAACCTTCCTATATTCAATTTTCTTGTAAAGGTCTTGGATATATACATATAAATATGTATCATACTCATATATATGTAAATATGTTAGATATTGATGTTAAATAACTTAGACGATGAAAAATAGTTGAAGAACCAAAGTTGCAATAAAGAAGATAAAATCTGTTTTTCCTAAAAACAGAAACTGAAATTTGAACAACCATAACTTTCATTATATTTCAAAATTTTGAGTGTGGTCAACTTGTGGTGATAGATATATGAGTTCCCTAACCCCTCCAACTGGAATTTCCAGAAAATACCTTGTAAGTTATTTATGATGGAATTTCTAGTAAAACAGGCAAAACTAGAAAATCGGTAAAAACTTGCTGCCCATTTTTTTTCGTGGACAGTTTTGTCCACCTAACTCGTGAGAAAAATTAATCCCTTTTAAGTAATGAAACTATATGGTATAACAAATCTCCTGTCCAAAGATGAACGTAATCCGACTTCGGATGAGTGAGATATGACCAATTTAATATTAGGGTTTTCTCGACGAAAATTGCTATAACTCTAGTTCTATAACTCAGATGGTTATGACATTTTAAGTGAAAGTATACTTTAATATGATTAAGATACTGACTAAATTTGGGAATTTTTGGGATTAAGTTCGTTATAGCAAAATTGATAAGTTTTGAACCGAAATGACACCTTTTAAAAATACTTAATAAAGTTAAAAAATTATAATAAAATTATTTTTACATGGAATATTTCTAAGTATGTGTGGCCAGGAGGAAGAAAAATAATAAAATGGTTAACTACGTTTAATAAAGAAAATTGATTTATGTGATGACCTTAATAATATGTGTGGTCTTTTGAAGGACAAATTAATAACGTTATATTTAGACGACATATCAGGCAAGTATCCTAACTTCATTCGAATTCTATATTGAATGTAAGTTTCCTAACTTGTGCAATTATTATTCCGCACAAGTTCTTATGATGATGATGTTATAACTTACACAAGTTTACATATTGTGCAAGTCTCCTTTATTGTTGAATTATAAATTATTCAATTGATGGTACTTATGTACATTAAAAGCATTGTTTCGTTATCGAATTTCTTATGTTATTAAAGTTTTTAATATTCATGAACTGTTGAATAGATGCGTCGAAGCCAATTGTTCCGGCTAGACAATATTGATGTGCGATGATATATTGTTGAATTCGTTCAAATCATAGATGTTATTTAAAGTCAAACCAATCCAAATTGCTTTGGTGCGGACTCGTGGTATAAAACTGAGATGAACAACCCTGAAAAAGGGATAACAAATGTCGGGCATATAGTCTCATTTACGCTTAGGTGTTAAAAATTTATATATGTGCGCAATATATGGTACGATAGGTTGATCCCCGAAAGTACCTGCGGAGGATGTTTGTCGGTCTTTGTGGTTGATATTCGTCCTGATGGTTTTATTTGTTCAAGGTATTTATTACCGCTCAGTACGATGGTAACAACTTGAAATCTCATTATTTCTTGTTATTCAAATACTTCTCAAGTTTATTCCAATTGTTGAAGCTCAGATGTAGATGATCCCTTTTCTTGATGTTCGATGTTAAACTCTCATATTACTTGCTGGGCAATTTATGCTCATTCTTGCTTAAACCTAATATTTGCAGCTAAACATGAAAAAGCCGAAGGATCGGGCAAGGATAAAGGGAAAGGAAAGATGGATGAATAGGAAGCATGTTATGCAATAATTAAATATTTATAATATTTGTAATGAATTTGAAGGATTTTATATATGTGTGTATTTGTAAAGGTTATAAGAACCTTGGACTAGACGGAGATGTTTGAAATAAACTATCTAAGTTATGTTTAGTTAAATGTGTGAATTCTTAATTTAGATTTAGCATTATTGACAATGTCTAGAATGTTCTGTCAAGGAAAGGGGTTATTTGATTGCGCGCCGTTTATGCGGAAAGGCCCCTCTTTTCTGGGAACTGCCTGGTTATCAATAGTGTGAGTCTAAACTTTATATACTCAGAAGAAGTTTAGGTTGAATAGTGAGCACCAGTCCACTGTAGCTAGTACATGGATTTGGGGGTGTCACAACAAGACTTGTCAAAAAGCAAACGAATCTATTCTAGCGACAATAAATAATTAAATAGAGAGCACTACAGTAGTTTCTCGAACTGCTAGAAAAAATATGTCTGCCGCTAGAAAGAGTAGCGGCAGGGTCCAAGTCTAATTTAATCTCTGGATTTGAATATCATGGAGGCGTAAAATGTGGCTATTGGAATAGTGTCTGTAGCAACTGGTTGTCACGGATGGAGACCCTATATATATATATATATATATTTTAACATTAACTTTCAAATTATAACATTAATTGTTTTAAAACTTTTATTTTTTATAAATAAGTAGGTAAATTTCTAGACCCACCTAAATTGTCTCCTTCCTCTTCCGATTTATTGCTTTAAAATCAAAAAGATTCCTACTCGAGCATTTGCCATCTGCCATAAAGTGGAGAGATATGTGGTACTATAAAATGCATGCTTAGCCGCTCCTATTCTTATCCCTAACCCTAATCCTGAACTTTCCTCTATCATGCCGCTTATTCTAAATCAAAGAGGCGCTGAAACCAGAGATGATTCAACTAGTGAAGAAGATGATGAAGACGAAAACAGATCATTCTTTAAGGTCAGGCGACATGTTCTTTAATTCATTTATTTTTTTTCTAGATCCAATTTGCATAATTCAGGGATCTGTTATAATTAATTGCAGATCTGTTCTTATGATTTTCTGCAGGATATGTTGCATATTGTTTTTAAAGATAAAAAAAAGTTATGTAGTTGTATAAATATTTTCTCTTTGATTAATTTTTTCCTGGATGGAGTAATCAAATAGTCTACTACTCCCTCCGTTCTACAAAATGTGTTCAATATGTAAAATTCTAAAATTTAAATCGATGTGAATTCATTTAATTTAATTGATGATAGTTAGCTTTGCAAATTACTCAAAAAACACTATCATGTACAAAGTTGTAATTTTAAAGGTGATACAAATTTCATATATGTCACAATTTGAATTTTAGGATTTTGCAAATTAACTACAATAAAAGAATATTTGTATGGAACGGATGGAGTATTAGGTATGCAGATGTAGATCTGCAATCGCGTTAGGGATCTGACTATAGTTCTTGTTATTTAGTTGTATAAACATGTCTCTTTTGTTCAAAGGGTTACCTTTTGATTATGCGTACTAAATCCCAGTTGCTATTTGTTTATGGACAGGCTGGCATTATTAGGTCGATGTTTATGGCATTTCATTTTAGTCTCATGTTCATCAACTGGTTGTGCAGAATATTATATTTCACAGGTAAAATTTCTCTTGCCTTGTGCCTTTCTCAACTTTAAACTTGTAGAGGTTGTATGTATGAGTTACTGTTGTTGAAACTTCAAGGGATGTTCTTGTATTTAAAAGCTTTTTATTTGCTATTTTAAGTACTAGTTTGTGATAAAAAGAATTGTTCATTTAGTTGAGTTTTTATTTGCTTTTTTCTCATCAACAAATTTTTTTTGCAATATCTTCATTCATTCACTTTCAATTTTTCTTTGTATTTCATATCTCCTACTCATTCTTCTAACTTACTAGCTAATTAAATTGGTTTGGATTCAATATTTTAGTGAACTTAATTATTTGGAGCTGTAAAGGTTTATCAATTGCATTATATAAAGTATAAGTATAAACATTTATTTCCTATGATTGCATTTATAGTTTACACCACTTGCTTTCATAGTAATGATTGATGGTTATTATTGTCATTAGGATATTGAGCCGCAACCTAATCGGCAAAGTGGCAGAGGCCTTGTGGAACTTTCTTCCACGAAGCTGAAACCACTTGTAATCATAGCAATCTCCTTCCATATTTTCAATCATTTTCAGTAAATCTTATATAGATATTGTATTTAGTTACTGCTGTTCACAAATCAATCCTCAAATTCCCTTGCAATATTGTTCTGATAGATATTACTATCTCAAAGCTTCTTGAATATTGTTCTTTTCGAGTTTAACATTTTGAATATTGTAAAATTTTATACAGTTGATTGTCCAGTAAATATGAGCAATATCATGTAAGTCTGATATTCGGTGTTATTTGTTTGATTGAGGGATAAGATTCGAATGCTAAATACGTGTTTGAATCAAGAAGTAAATAATGAAAGACGTGACATCTGGATGCTCAATGATAACTAAAAGTTATTATACATAAAAAATGGAAAGAAAGAGTGGAATTGTAGTTTTAATATAAACAAATGTTAATTACCCATTACTTTTGAAATCACAAAAATGTCGATTTTGAGTAATAGGACCGTTCAGATGCACTTTTTATTATAAGATTCAATTTTTTGACTTATTGTATAAGTGGTGTTAAGTCTTTTTGTCTCACAAAAAAGTCTTATTTATTACACTTTGGATGAAATAGCTTAAGATATATTATGTTGTTATTCAAGCAAAAACAAACACCCCGTAGTTGATTTTTTTTTAATTTTTTTATTTTTGTAACTAGCTAATGAATAATGTTATTGGTGAACGAAATTAGAGAATATCCACTTAAGAATATTGTGGGCCCATGTGCAAATTAGGGTTCATGTGACCTAATTAAATGTTCAAATTATGGTTTACAAAAACCTAATTAAATGCGTTAGACCCGGGGAAGTCTCCACGTGTTCCAAGGTAGAAGACTCGTGGATGCGACCTATTTTGGGAATTGATTGAGGGATTGGATTGGTGGCTAGATGAACAGGGCAATTTGGGCATTACTTTGATGATTAAAGGACATTTCTGGAATTTTCCCTTTAAAACATGACTAAAGGGTATTTCTGGAATTTTTCTTAAAACATGTGTCTGGCATGTGACTATTTCTCAGGCAAGCTCTATAAATAGTCCCTCTATTCTAAGAAAAGGAGATGGCTCTCAAGACATTGTACTTAGACTCTTGGAAGCTTTTTACACTTGGGACTCTCTCACAACTCGAAGACTCAAGAAGGCTCTTGGAATCCCTGCTACCCTAACCCGGTTTCCAGATTCTAGGAGTTCTGCCACGTGTCATTGGAGTAATTGTCCACCTGTTCTTCTCCCCTCTTCAATCAATCGATCAATTCCGTACTCTTCGTGGATTTCTCTCCTCTCCAGCCAACACGAAACCCTAACCCTAACAAGGTGTAATTTCCTTGCCCACATTTATTTGGCGACTCTGCTGGGGAGGTGTAGAATTCGTGAAGGGTATGCCCACAACTCGAAGTGGGAGAATTACAGGAAGAGTTTCACCGACAACAAGCATCACTTCACCTGACCCGATTTCAAGGCAAGCAAATCCTGTGTTCCAAAGCGCGAATCTGGATCTTGATCAACCCATTTTAGAAGACGTTTCGGAAGGAAGTTCAACATCACCGCAAATGGCTGATCAACAACAAACCAGTGCTAGACGGACAAACACGGGAAGGCAAGGTGAGGAAGTAACTGGAGCACAGACAACTGCGAATGCTGTGCAGATGGAGATGCTCAAGGCATTAAAGGAGGCACGAGAAGGCCAAGGGATGATGATGACCATGATGCTGGAAATGCAGAGGAAGCAGGAAGAGATGGGGAATTTCCGCCAGCAGTTGATGCAAATCTCCACTTTCAAGGCTATGTTCCGAGGAAGTTCGCAGGGAGAACGAGCAGAAGTGGAGGACAACAGCAATAACAAAGAGAATCCGACTGTGCTTCCAACAACGGAGAGTCAGCCGATTCCAATCATCAACTTGGAACCCCAAAACAGCGGTGATGTGCCACAACTCAGATTGGAAGCAAGTCAGCCTCAGCCCAACATCGTCCTGCTCACTCTCCCAGCATTTTCCCACGTGCAGATACCGACTATCCCGAGCCACATCCAACGAACAAGCCAACAAGCATCACCGATACAAATTGTGAAGGATGCAAGTATACACTAGCCAATTTCCCTACCATACACACCACCTATGCATCAATACATCACAGCCCCTCAGAGAGTCCATACCACGAGTCAGTATGTGACGAAGGATGATATGATCGATATGATCAATTAACTTCGTAAGCAGACATCCCGACCTTCAGAGTTGGACTTTACTCCACCCTACCCGACATATGTACGGAGACAACCTTATCTGGCAAGGTATATTGAGCATCCCCCACAATTCCCAAAGTATAACGGGGAGAAAGGGAATGCCAGGGAGCATATTGCCAGGTTCGTGGAATGGATGTCTCCATGGTTGAGTTATGATGAGGTGAATAACCACAATCTGTTGATGAGAAAATTTAACAAGACCTTGACGGATAGTGCCTTCAGTTGGTACTACAACTTAGAGAAGGGATCAGTCCATGATTGGGATGATCAAAAATTCCAATTTTTTAAGAAATTTTTCTATGTGCAGAAACAGGTAACTATTGTAGAGCTGATGCGATTCAAGCAAAAGCCGAATGAGGAGCTGTCAGATTATGTGGATAGATTCAGGGCCCAAGCAGAGAAGTGTGTCGAGCCAATTGAGGAGAAGAACTTGGTTAGTATATGTAACAATGGTGCTCTAGACTCCTTCAAGCCCCATCTCGTTACAAAGGCATGTGATTCATTTGCAACCCTCTCATCCTTCGCACAAGATTTGGGAGGAATCGTGACGGTGCCCATCAGCCATGCGATGGTTACATGGAAGGGAAAGAGAACAGCAACTGTGGTTTTGGCTGATTCTCAGTCAAAACCACAAGGGGGCAAGAGGGAGAAAAACGAGCGAAATTTTGAACGAAGTAAAAGAAAACATGAGGACAAGGATACCAGGATGCTAGTTCTAGAGGCTATCACATGCAGTGAGAAGGCATTCATGGGCCTGTACGAACAATGGGTCAAGCACGGAGTGGTGAAACCTCCAAGGCCTAGATTTGTGGTGACGGAAGAGATGAAAAGAAGACCGGACTTCTGTGTGTACCACCAGTACGCAGGACATTCCACTTTGGACTGTTACAGTCTGCGGAGGATATACCATGAGAAGCTGGCAACCGGAGAAATCGAACTGTGAAAAGAAAAGCACCGTGTGTGAAAAGCCACTTCCAAATCACAAAGGAAAAAAAGCATGCAACATTATTACTCAGGGTGTAGCCCAAGAAGTCGAAAGGATGGAAAAAAAAATAACTCGAAGGTTCACCATCGAAAGATCTCAGAACTGTAAAGATGAGAATATCAAAAATTCACCCAATATGGTGGTCCACTAGAAAATGGTGGTTGAAGTACTCAAGAGTATCCCTTGCCAAGAAATTGGATGACCAAGGGAGGAGACACAAGAATTGACGAATTAAAAATCCACCCAAGATGGTGGTCCACTCTAAATGGTGGCTAAGTCCTCGTAGATTGCACTTGCCAAGAAATTGGATGACCAAGTGACGAGGCATGCAACTTAAGCCCTTATGAAACCCTATAGGCCAAACAATTGGCACGACGTACCAAGGGATAAGGCACAAGTTATACTTTTAACTTCAAAAGTAACCGAGGAACCTGACTTTACAGCCTTTGGAACTGAAAAGTTATACTTTCAACTTTAAAAGTAATCGAGGCACCTGATTATAAGTCCTCAAAGTTATACTTTCAACTTTAAAAGTAATCGAGGCACCTGACTATAAGTCCTCAAAGTTATACTTTCAACTTTAAAAGTAATCGAGGCACCTGACTATAAGTCCTCAAAGTTATACTTTCAACTCTAAAAGTAAGCGAGGCACCTGACTATAAGCCCTCAAACCCGAGAAAGTTACACTTTATCTCTAAAAGTGGTGAACGTTATGCTTTATCCGACAAAAGCAAAATCTATTATTATTATCTTTATGAAAATTTTTGAAACATTGTGCTTTTCGTTAAAAGCAATATGATTATTAATAAAAATGTCAAACTTTCACTTATACTTGAATATTCTTCGGTTTTAAAAGTATGGATTCAAGTGTTAGTTTGCGAGAAATCAAAAAAAAACATGTTAATTAAAAAAAAAATTTGCATGTTTACTATCACTATTATGAATATTGTTGTCTTAGAGTATTAATAACTTATGATTCAATGCTAAACATTGGGTCTTAAGGAAAAATTCAAGTTAAAGGCAATCAATAATGCTAAGGAAACTCTATTATGATAAATGACATATAAATGAGTTCTTTGATACAGGAAATAACAAAAAGCTACAAAAAGCCATACCTAGAAGTAAGGAGATCCAGCCCAGCACGAAAAGATATTCATCGGGAGAGGGGCTGCACAAATCATGGGCTTAGAGAATGCCTATAGCTCCACGACATCTTTGTTGTTGGGTGGATAGCCGAGGTCACTAAAAGGCGAGGTGGCAGAATCAAGATGAAGAAGGTCAAATAAGGCGAGCTCCTCAACGGGCAAAGAAAGTAAAACATCGATACCCCCGCCCAAAGAACTAGCAACTGTACCCTCCCTTTCAGGTGAAACCTCGGGAGAATCCTTCTGGAGGATGGAAATCAACAATAGGTTTCAAAGGATTCCCCCCCGGGGGAGGAGGATTAAATACCATAATAGTCTCAGCATCAACATGGGTGTCAGCGGTACCCTCCAAGCTGTCATGAGAAGACGTTATATGTGGGCATTAAGATGGAACTGTACTAACCACAGCAGGACCTAAGCCTACATCAGACATGAAATCGTCTACATTAAGGCTGACACGATCATCATGCGGTGAGGAGGACTCGACAACAATCATGTTATGTCAGGGAGGCTCGCAAGTAGTGGAGGTCGCCACCTCATTTGTCGTGCCCATAAGAAATCCAATGGGAACCTCATCATCATCATTATCATCATCATCATCATTATCATTATCATCATCATCATCATTTTCGGCAAACTAAAAATAAGGATCCTCGGCTTTACTCTAGAGCAAGTAACTCTCATCTCCCCGACAGTAGAGGATCCTGGGGGAGGAACTCGAGGAAGTACCTGAGACGAAGTCTCAAAGGATTGTGTCACCATAAAATTATGAAGTATAATTGTCAGCCCGCCTGAATGCCTCTATCAAGTATGCAATGCACTTGGTATCCCTAGGAGACAGTCTGGATGGGCTACAAGAATCCGAAACAACAACAGGAAGACTACAGGATATATATATAATTTAGAATAAGAACGTAATTTGAAAAAAGAAAAGGAAGCAGACATACTCTAGAGTAACGACTGTGCATGTAGAAAAGCACCCGCGGGAAATCAACACAATAAGGGCGTCATGATACGTAGATCCCTACATAGTTGAATGCCCTACATGGTTGAATGCCCTACATAGCTGAATGCCCTACTTGGTTGAATGCCCTACATGGTTGAATGCCCTACATAGCTGAATGCCCTACATAGCTGAACATTCCCGAGGATTTCGTCAGTCCAATGTACTCAACATTCCCGAGAATTTTGTCAGTCCAATGTTGCCATCCTTGAAGACGGCTAGATGAGTCAGACAGGAAGCGAAAGGAACTGAAAGGATATTCTTGTTTCTCTATGCACATGCGGGGAATGCGACCGGAATGAGGGAAGTCGTCCCAACCTCCGCAAGCCGCGACATAAAGAAAAAAGCCTTCTTTCTCTGGTAAAGGAAAAGTTGTGCGATCGTAAGTCTTCAGAGCATCCCGTAGACGAGGCCTGCAAGTAAGTAAGACTCCACATAAGGGTACTAAGGATGTCAAGTAAAGCATATGAACTTGAGTAGGCTTACCATGACAAGGGGAGAATCTGAGATTTTCACTTGAGAATACCTAAAAAGAAGAAGAAATGAAGTCATAGAAGGATCAAAATCACAATTATGAAAGAAAAACAAGATTTGAAATTTTTCCAAAAAACTTCGGACAGCCAAAATACATCATTCGGAGCCATTTTTTGGGTTATTTTGATATGTGTCTTGGCCGTTGGCGATGATTTTTGAAGTACTCGTCGATACGGTCGTTTTGATATATTATGGGCTCCGAGACTCCAACCGGAACAAAAGTTATTGTCAAAACAGCAATCACGATTCTCAATGTTCAAATTTTGGTGATTTTTTCTTCAGGGTTCGGCCCCCCTAGGGTTCGCCCTCCTAAGGATCAGCCTCCTACAAAAAAAAAATTGCTTGGTAGGGTTCGGCCCCCTAGGGTTCGGCCCCCTAGGGTTCGGCCTCCTAGGGTTCGCCCCCCCTAGGGTTCGGCCAGGCCAAAAAAAAAAATTGCTTGGCTCAATTTGCCCTATAGGGTTCGACCACCTATAGGGTTCGACCCCCTAGGGGGATTTCTATTGTGTACCTTGAAAATTCGGACGCTCCACAAATCAATGTTTTCGGAACGAATGCTTCTTTGTCACAATAAATATTGTGTTTTTTCTTTATTATCCGAGGGAACCCTACCGAGATATAATCCAAGTAACGGGGCTCGGAAGACAAAAGAAAAGCTACAATGACCTGAGAAGAAACGTAGGAGAAGCAAGTCAAGATGAAGTTCGGAAGAAAGTACTCAAATAAACTAAAAACTTGAAACAAAAAAAAGAAGAAAGAATGATCCTATAGGGTTCAACCCTTAGGATTTGGCCTTATAGGGGTGGAATTATTTTTTTACCTCTTTTCCAAGATGAGGAACGATTGCTTGACGACTTCTTGGTGACCTTCGGACTTGAAGGAGGAGAGAAACAACCTTTATTTTCCTCTTAAGGAAGATTTTGAAATATAAAGATAAGTTTATTTGAGCTTATTTTTTAAATAAACATATATATTTTCGAAAATTTGTTTGGATTTTGTATTCTAATAGAATTTCAAAATATATATATATATATATATATATATATATATATATATTGCTTGACGACTTTTTGGTGACCTTCGGACTTGAAGGAGGAGAGAAGCAACCTTTATTTTCCTCTTAAGGAAGATTTTGAAATATAAAGATAAGTTTATTTGAGCTTATTTTTTAAATAAACATATATATTTTCGAAAATTTGTTTGGATTTGGTATTCTAATAGAATTTCGAAATATATATATATATATATATATATATATATATATATTGAATGTTTGATTTTCTTAAGGAAAAAGATCTTGCTTTATAAAATTTTAATAAAGGAAGATTTTGTTTCTAAATAATAAAATACGATTTGATTATTGGATTTTATTTAGTGATATCTGATGATCTTCCTTGTTTTAATTCTCAGAAAATAAGGAAATAAATATTGAGCAAAATGAGGAAGCTTTCAGATGATCTACCAAGAGGTTCAAGGAAGAGCCCTTCTAGGTCTTGCCTCCTTAGGGTTTAACCCTAATGGTTTGGCCCCTAGGGGTTCCCTCTTCTAGAACTCTTATGTTCAAGACTTAAACAATGGGAGTCACACAAAATCATTCGAAAGCTTGTAGTATTTTGCACGAGCGTCTCTCAGGAATCGTGACTCTCGCGCAGGGGGCAAATGTGGGCCCATGTGCAAATTAGGGTTCATGTGACCTAATTAAATGTTCAAATTATGGTTTACAAAAACCTAATTAAATGCGTTAGACCCGGGGAAGTCTCCACGTGTTCCAAGGCAGAAGACTCGTGGATGCGACCTATTTTAGGAATTGATTGAGGGATTGGATTGGTGGCTAGAAGAACAAGGCAATTTGGGCACTACTTTGATGATTAAAGGACATTTCTGAAATTTTCCCTTTAAAACATGACTAAAGGGTATTTCTAGAATTTTCCTTAAAACATGTGCCTGACATATGACTATTTCTCAGGCAAGCTCTATAAATAGTCCCTCTATTCTAAGAAAAGGGGATGGCTCTCAAGACATTGTACTTAGACTCTTGGAAGCTCATTACACTTGGGACTCTCTCACAACTCGAAGACTCAAGAAGGCTCTTGGAATCCCTGCTACCCTAACCCGGTTTCCGGATTCTAGGAGTTCTGCCACGTGTCATTGGAGTAATTGTCCACCTGTTCTTCTCCCCTCTTCAATCAATCAATCAATTCCGTACTCTTCGTGGATTTCTCTACTCTCCAGCCAACACGAAACCCTAACCCTAACAAGGTATAATTTCCTTGCCCACAAATATCATATTAATATTTGATATAAATTAAAATCCATAGTTTTCCTAACTCCCACTGGAATGTTCTGAATAGTTCACTTTTACTTTGTTAGGACTCACACTTCGGCCCATTAATGCTGTAAGTATCCTTCCAGTAAGTTTCATTAGTCCTATTGACTGTAGCTTGACACTTGATAAATCATTAAAGTTCCTTATTAATGATGGAATAGGTTCAAAGTTATCTTCCATTTAAGGTTTTACATAAAATTCTATTTAATAATGGACTTCACTTGCTTGCCGCAATGGCTATAATGTGATGTTTATTAGTCCTATTGATTGTGCTTGATTTATTTCTTTTGAATAGATAATGTACCATCAGCTGCTGATGAAGAGATTGGCTACAACAATGACATCTTGACAGAGATATTTAGACGCTCGCTCGCAAAATCTCTTTTCAGGTTTAAACAAGTATCCAAAAGTTGTGGCGATCTCATATCAAGTGCTACTTTGTCTAAACCTTGGGAACCAAAACCTACCTCTGGTCTTTATACGTAGAGATAACCGCAACATCAAATACTATTTCATTCCCCTTGATGGTGACTATCAATCTAAACCTAGTTCTAAGGCACTCATGAGATTACTCGCATTCATCAAAGACCCTGTTCAAATTTTATAATCTTGCAATGGTTTACTACTCTGTTGTTCTCCGGAGGTGACTATATTCATCGATCAACGAGTATTGTTGGATTATCTGTTCAATCTATATTTGTATTCCTATTATTTCCAACTTTCCAACAAGTATTGAGGTACAAGAACACAGATAACAGTTTGAGCCTTTCCATTTCTGTGTGTTGTTTTTTTGGCACTAACAGATAGCATATATATATATATATATATATGTATATATATATATATGTGTATATATATATATATATATATATATATGTTTATATGTGTATATATATATATATATATGTATATATTTTGCTTTTCTTGCAGTTTGAACCAAGCCTACTAGGTTGGCTTTTGGGAAATTTGTTATCTTCATATGTTGGGTTTTTTAGATTATTTTTGAGATACAAGATATCTTTGTTATCCATGGGATATACTCCTTGTGTAGACATGTACTTTGTTATTATTCGTTGTTTATCAACTTAAACTCAATTATCATAGAAGTTTCTTCTCAATTATATTTGTAGTTTTCGAATATTATACTCCCCAAACTTTAATTGCTTGGGCTGTAATGTGATGTCTACCTAGTATCATTTTCAGCTTTTTCATATCATTTTGTTATTTTTTGGCATAAACATATCTTTAGTAGAAAATGATATATATTGTGAATATTTATATCGATTTTTTTGTCGTTAGTTATGTGAATAAGTATTAATGGCAATTTTTTAGAGACATGTAATAGGTGGGTAACTCTTTGTATTCAATTTCATGTCATGTATTAATATGTTTCGCAATTGTAACTTGATACAAAATTATCATTATCGTAATACAAAATTATCGCAATACAAAGTATGACTCATTTTTTTTCTTCCTAAATTGACCGCTGAATCAATTTCTTTTCGTGCTTATTTCACTTTTAATTTCATGGCGTGGTTAGTCCCTCGTGTTCTTCTTCATATTCAATCCTTTGTGGACTTTTCTTCACATAGCCATGAGGTGATAAAAATAGAATCGACAAATATTTACAACTTCAATAAAACAAACAAGGAAAGTCTAGCTTTGAATAGGGAAGAAAGTGTAGGTATGATACGTACATTAAAAGTCGATAATTTTATAAAATGCATATGTTTTCAATGAAGTTTTTTTTTAAAGTTTTCCCAAAAATAAAATAAAATAAAAAAAGATTTCAATTTTCATTTTGTAATTTTCTAAAATGTAGTTTTAATTAAAAACAGTTTCTTTTAAGAAAACTGAACGTATAAAAACTGATCGGTAATTTATTTTTCACGGTCTGAATTCACAAATAACACCATTACATAATACAAGTCTAGTAAAGTCATTACAACAAAGGTATTGAAAGAAATTCCGAAGTTATATATTACTCAATTTATTTGTATAAGTTACATCTACCTATATAATATATAAATGTAATAACTGAGAGAATTCTCCTTACAAGCTAGAGTCTCGCATAGTCTCTTCTCATAAAATAGAGTCCTCTCATACTCTCTAATATTTTTAAACTTCTTATAAATCTAATAAATATATGTTCCTTTTTATATAGAGTCTAAGTCTTTTTATAGTAAATCTAATAAATATATGTTCTTTTTTTAAACTTCTTCTCAAACTAAATCTCCATTTTTTTAATTACAATTAAATAATATACTACTCACAAAATAAAACACTCTCATATTCTCCAATATTTTTAAACTTCTCCTACCAATAAAAAGGTAAATCTAATATATATATATATATATATATATATATATATATATATTTTAAACTTCTTCTCAAACTAAATCTCCTCTTTTTTTTATAATTATAATTAAATAATATACCAAACAAATTTTAACATTAAACTAAATAAATATTGTAAATCCGTACATGGGATTACATACAAAGGTGTGGCAATTCATTAGCCAAAACGTTGACATGCTATCATCACAAAGGGCGTGTGCGCCATGATGTGATAATTTATCTCTTTCCAACAAATTCTTCTTCTTTATCCTAATTAATTATTTCTTTTCCAGATTTACAGACTCGACTTTGATTGTTGATTCATTCTTGCTACCAATCGCTATTAATCTCAGATATGTACCCTTTGATTTTAGCACTTAGTATTTGGAATTGGACTTCGATATTTATGAATGAAATATATTTGTTTGTGTTTTAATTATAATGTCACTTAGTTGTGATAGTATGGCGTTATTGATCTAACCTAAAATATTTGATCAATATTAATTGTTAAAAACATATGAACAACTTCACACACCTATTATACATCACGGAAAATCTTAAACCCACACTAACCAATAATCATAAAATCAAAATAGGTACACCAATTTTCTCATAATATTGACTAACACAAAATTATTAATATAAGTAAATTTATCGTAATATTGTCTCAAAATCATTAATTATAGCAAATTATAAATTACAAAAATTAATGAATACCACAAAAAAATATTAATTTTGTACTATAGTATTAATAATTAATATATGTATATACAACATAATTGAAACTATATTATACCCTAATATAGGCAATGTTTTAATATCTACACATACTAAACCAATAAACTTCTAATAATAACTCGTATGGTTATAATATACGCATATTATTGTGATTTTAATAATAATAATAAATGGAAACAAAATAATATACGTATATAGGTAAACTTATACGATATACAATATTAATAAAAACAACAACAACAACAACAACAATAATAATAATAGAAAAACATATATACATAAATTTAATAAACTTCGTTCTTTTCATTCTTAACTTTCATATTATGTAGAGTCTAAAGTCATTAGCATAATATTGATGAGTCTAGATCATAATATTAAAATTCAGAAAAATATCGAAATATTAATATCTTTCCAAATATATTAATTAATCTAATATGAAAAATAAATCCAAATTCATCTATCTTTCTGTATATTAGTATTATGTGTCTAGATCATAATATCAAAATACAAAATAACATGAGAATACTAATATCCTTTTATTAAACTTACTCAAATAATATATGTATTTATATACATTCTGCATATATATTTTACAATAATCAAGAATTACAATATAGACTTTAATAATAATTGTATTTATACTCACAAAATTTGTTACAAGGGTTTCGGAATATTATAATATCTACTACATAAGCCAGATATCTAATGCATCATTTCCTAAGTAGTCTTTTTGCTTCCATTATGCAACTAGACTGTCTAGGATTACGATTTACGTAATATACTACTTTCGACTTGTCAGAAATTCTAAGATTCACAATCTTTCGATGATAGTCAATCATTGCTTCAAGGTTATTCAACCAATCCATCCCCAGTATAACATAAAACTCCCCTAACTAAATTGAACTGAGGTCGGCTAAAGTTTTGTGACCCCTAATTTCTACACATCAATTTCTATGCACTTGATTAATAATAATGATCTCCTTATTTGCAACTTCTATATTCAAGGATGTTCTAAGTCTTCGGGAAGTAAATTCAAACAATAT